>VZRQ01011090.1:575090-806216 GCA_013397975.1 Machaerirhynchus nigripectus
TTTTTTTTTTTTTTTTTTTTTTTTTTAAGTAATAGTTGCAGATGAAGCCTGAAACATTCTAACAGAAGTTTCCTTAAACAATAAGGATTTAATTGACACTTTAACAAGGGGAAGCATTTCTCTGGATTGCAGCCTTATTTAAACATTACCCAACAGACATAGTGTAAAGTGGGTAAGAGGGTTTCTGATAGCTCTTACAAGACTATCAAGGTCTAAAGTCAATTACAGCACTTCTTCTAATTGAAGTAATGAAATTATATTTTTACTGCCTTGCATAGTGTGTCCTGCTTTTACAACAAATATTTATAAGATAAATCATTCTGTTAGGAAAAAGCATGATTCATTCTGCCCTAGGCAGACATCAGTGTAATTGTAAATGTGAAATTCATAGTTACTAGCACCGGTAAATATTTGCACAGCACCATTTCCTGTTCCCTAACTACAAAAGTCAAGTTTAGCTCAAAACCCAGTTAGTGCTGAAGCCAAAGCTTTCTCACAATAACCCTGCTGATGTAGCTCCTGAAATGGGGGGGGTAATTTGCATCATGAGATGAGCAGAATTTGACTGGTGATTAGAAAAACAGCTGTTCTACAACATGTCCTTGATAGCCAGGGCTTTGCAAGTCCAGGACATTCAGACAAAAGGGCAGATATCATACCCTCCATTTAATGGATTCACACACATACCTGTTTTGTGGCTTCTTCTATTCTGGTTCACCGTCTTCAAGAATGTTGTGCCAGCTGCGCAATAACGCAGTGTCAGAGACTGAAAACAGTCTATGCCTCAAACATTGATATAAAGTTTTTAAGAAGCTACAGCCACAAAAACCTCCTTGGAGAACTTTGGACTGTAAGTCGAACTGCTGATTAGATTAAAGGAAACCCGTTGTTCAGTCACCTCAGGCAGAGAGAAAGGTATTTATCTACAATAGAGCCTAGCCTCCGGATGCCATCCCAGCGGACTTTGGGGTGGGGGGAGAGCACAGCTCACAGAAGCCAGGTTTACACAGACTCCCCCAATGGGGGAGGGGGGAGGAGGAGGTTTTGGGTGCATGGTGTAACCTCTGGTGAGAGGCAATAAACACCCACCCTCCGATTACACAAACCGGCCCAGCTGTGGCACCCCCGACCCCACGGGACGTGCATGAGAGGCTTTNTTCTGTCCCTGTCCCTCTCTTTCTGTCCCCTCCCCACCTATTTTTCACCTTTCTTTCTCTTTCCTTCTCTCTGTCTTTTCTCTCATATCTACCATCAATAAAACCCGTATTATTGTCACTGGCATATGGTCTCGTTTGCACCTTAATTTGGGCAGAGGAATTTCTAAAGAACCTTAATAAAAATTGGATCATAACACGCAGTTGCTGACCCTTTTTTGTCTTTTTTTACAGAATAATGGTAAAGTGCCCATATCTGTGTTTAGCTTTCTGTCAAGCACAGTATCTGCAGGGTTATAGGATTTACAACCAAGTTGAGAAATAGAAAAAAACCTCAGAGATAATGCTTTTATTTTAAGTACCATCTGACTTACTCATTCCTTGCTGATGGAACTGACAGCAAGGGATTTATATTGTTATTTTGTATGCTGATTACTGAGGGAACAGGCTGACTGTGCCCTGAGTTCTACCCCCAACTTCCTTTCTATGTCCTTGTCTCCTGGTAGTTTCTCCAATTTAAGAAACTGAAGGAAGCAGGATTTGGGCCCAAATGTTCTCCTACATTTTCTGTTTATTTAAGTGTTTTTTTGGTACTGCTGAGTATAATTGTTTAGGGATAGATTCTCAGTGTAAACTGGCAGAGAGCCTCCAAGTGCTGCATAGCCATGCCAATTCACACAGCGGAGAATTTGATACAATCTCAGTAAAGGGAGCATAACACTACATGCAACAGAAATTCAAAAGGCGAAGAGGGGCAGACTGGCAAAAAGCTCAAGAGAATGAGAGGGGGAAAAAAAACATATCAGAAAATTTTGTTTAATAGGTCTGTAAGGGGCCAGCTGTAGGTAGTGGGGAAAAGACAGTGAAGTGTAACAGACTGAGTTATTCTGCCCCTTTGTGTGTGTGCGGCTGGAGAGAGTTCATATGATTCAGCTTCCTTGCTAATGCTGTGAGATGATTAAACAAGGTATCAGTCATTGTCTCATGTACTGTGAATGTAAAAACATTCCTACCAAGCATTTCTGTTATGCAAGTCTGAATTTATTTTACAGTATAAGTAGGAAAATAGTGCAATGAAAGACTCAGCATGCCATGACTACACATAAATTCAAAGGCACCATGAACCACATTCAGTAACACTTAGATTAGATTAGCAGACCATTACCAAGCTGGAGATCACTTGAATCTGGTTTATACCTGCCATGTGTCCACACAGTCTATACTTAAATATTTACAGAGCAAAGCCAGTGTGGCCTTTTCTGTTTTGCTATATTTCTATAAGCAAAGCTAATAAAACTGTGGCACCAGAAAAAAAAATAGGAAACTCCCACTATGGTAGCTGGTTGGGATCACTCAAATGTCTGTGAAGAAGGGAAAATCCTCATTAACAAGCCAGGCATCTCCATCTTCACCATCAAACTACAGTCTGGAACACCACTGTTCAGTTCCAGCAGCTCTTATTTGGAGGTTGTCAGGCAAGCCAAACTGTAAGCACAAAACCTGGCAGCCCTCAATGATGAGAGATGGGGGGCATGGAAGAGAAATAACAATTGGTTTGTCCACCTGGAAAGCTTGCCACTACAGAAGCTGAGCCGGAAGCAGAAGGAAGACTATGCCAGTCAGAAGAATCTGAGCACCCCGTGATAATTAAACAGTATCACCTGATCACTCTAATTTGCAGAATAAGTAAGGTTCTGGGGAAGAGATGAACTATTCAAGGTATTTTTAAAACACAACTTATTATATCCTTCAATGTAAAACAACATTCCAATCTTCACTTTTCACCAGGACTTACTAAACAAAGAACATCTGGTCAGTCAGTAAATACTGAAGATCCAGTCACACATGTAGGAGCAGATAGAAATGGATCCTCCGCCCTGCCCACGTTCTGCCCTGGCTGCAAATACGATATTTCCATCCATGAAATACCAAGTAACTATTGTACAGAAATTATCAGTAATGGCTCTCCGCTATTCTGTGCAAGGCAATAGTAAGTTACATGCCCATCCCTATCACTTCTCTTGTCTGGTACTGGCTGCACCACAAAAGCTGCTATTTGTTGGATGTACCAGTCACACCTTCATAAATACATTAGAGATGCAGTGTAGGATAGATTAATAAATTTGATAAAGTTGTGGCGAGGAAGCCACATTTATCAGATTTGTGTGCTTTTTGAGAACAGACCATACAAAATAATCTTTCATGGACAGATGCAATATGGAAACCAGAAATTTCACAGGAAATGTCATCTACGTTATTTGCACCAGATTCCATATCAGTATATAAATATACTGATGTATCTATAGAAAGACATACATCCCTCTGAATGTAGCCCCTATTTTCCCACTTTTGAGGAGTGCAGGCATTCAATTATAATGTGTTTTACCTCCCTGATGGCTGAGGTATTTACAAAATAAGCAACCACTACCAAAGGCCGGAGAAATCCCTCCTAAACTTCTATCAAAAAGGAGTGATAATGTTCCTCATACAAATCATACAAAACATTGGTTCATACCCCCAGATCTCTCTTCCATGGCTGAACACCACTTCATATCAAAGGGACTTCTGAGCCATAAACAGGATTACCAGGAAATAAATGATAAATTATCACAGAAAGAAAAATGTGAAACTATGTTTCTGTTACATTTAATTATCAGGGCATTTATACTAGCACAAGGGAACTTTAGAAAAGCTCACCAATTTAATTTGAAAATCAGTGGTATAATGGCACTGGAATTATGTCCACACATTGGAAAATCCCAAGAGCTCATCCCTCTGGTAGTAAATGAAGCACTGTGACCAGTATTACACAGCCTACACTGTTTGCCACGACAGTCCAATTTAATTTTAATTCTAGCAAAATAGATTTAAAAGACATTACAGTGTTGAACCTAGTGTTCAGTGTTTTGCCTCACATCTAGAAATTTTAAAATTCAACAATCAAAGTATCCAAATAACACTCTAATTGTGACCCTAAATAATGGATTACATATAAAAGTTCCCTGGAGAAAATGGGTTACATCCTTCCCTAGACACATAATCCCCACTATTCCTGACTGCAGTCAATCAGTCACCTCTTTGCTGACATGTTGGACATCGGAGGCTGAAGGAATGACATCAGACAAAGACTGGCAGAAATATCAAGTCCAAGTTGGATGAGGCCATGGGCAACCTGATCTGGTGGGTGGCATCCCTGCCTGTGGCAGTGGGTTGGAATTAGATGATCTTTAAGGTCCTTTCCAAAACAAATCTTTCTACAATTCTATGACTCCATGATTATTCATGTAAGAAACAGTAAGAAATTAATAGTCACACTGTCTGGGCAGAGCTCTATGCAATCTTCTACTAGGAAACATGCCACAGGCTTGCAACTTTTTCCTTTTGATGGGAAAGCTCTACCCAGTTTCTTCAGCCATCCTGCAGGTGCCCTTTGTGTTCATCCCCATAAACCCAGGGCTGCCTTAGTCAAGAAAGGTAGTGGGAAGGCAAGAGGAGTGGGAAACAGCCAAGTGGTGAGCAACAGGACAAACCTGCATGAAAAGAAAAACTCACCCGGAGCTTTGTGTGTTTACAGAAAATAAGCTTGAGATTCACTTAATTTGTCTTAGAAGATAGCACAAGTTCAGAGCAAGCAGTTTCCTACAGGCCCCACGCTCTACTACCAATCACAGAAGTATATTTACTAAAATAAATGTATCAGCCTTTTAGAATGGTTTAGATTTTAGTATTCAAAAACATTTTTATCAAGCCTATGTATGTTGGTAGCACTTTGTTAGAAAATATTCATTTTGATAAAAGAGGGCATTTTTTAAATTTAGGAATTAAATAATTCCCATACTTTCAGAATGCATGCCTTTTAGAAACTTCCATCACGTGAAAAACAAATGGCATTGATCTATCTTCATTTAGTGTGGAAAAACACTACTGTATTTATGTTAACATTTCTAGCGGACAATGAAACATTTGAAAATGAACAGTAGCTTTCTTTTTTGAGCAGGAGTTGAAATCAACTGGAGGGCAGAATTTTTTTATTAATAAGTGTCAATGAAGAGTTCATGCTGTAAAACAAAACAAAATGTATATATTTTAAATTATCACCAGTAGTGGAATATCAAACACTGTTAAAATGCAGCATTTATTGCTCTTTAAATTTGCCTAAATAAAAAAACAAATTCCATCCCAAAGATATTCAAGGATTAACTAGAGCTTTCCTGCAAGAAATAGTTTTGTGGGTTTATCTGAAATTATGATGGTTGAAATGCAGGACCTTTATGACCTGCTCAATGGCAGGTTTACATTGAAACTGTTATAAATTATTACAGAGGTGAAGCCAATCTAAACAGTCCAACATAAATATATCTGCAGACATACTGGCTACTACATATTCTAAACACTGTCTGTATATGAATAAACAGAGCTTTCTAAATCATTTAAGAAAATGTATTTATTCATAAAATCAATAATATTTATTTTTGTGTTTGACAAAAAAGGTCTATTATACCTTATTGGAACTTGAAAACTTTTTTTATGGATTCTTATGTGGTTTTCCTACATCTGATAATGGCTGAGAATTTTAATTTTTAATTATGTGAATGTTTCTAATAGTTTTTGTATTTGACTAATCCTTATCTGTTTAAATTGTTATTTTATTAAATTTCACAAGTTAAATATTTAAGTAAACATGCTGTACAGAGCTACATTTATTCAGTGCTCTGTCAACCAAAACTTTCATCATAAAACAGACATAGGTAATACTGGGAAACAAAACCATATTTGTGTGTTTCTACTTTCATAACAGCAATAAAAATACATATTTCAGTCCATACTATTATAATAAGCAGCATTTGTGGCAGGAAAGGAAATGTGAGATGTTAACACATGACCAGACCCAGGGTATTCCATTTATATGCATGAAACCATACAGGAAAAATTGCAGACTCAAATAAATTTATGTATAATGACACTTTGTGTTGTTTCCTAATTTCATACAATATTTAAAATATTATATCACATTAAAGCTCCTCCTGCTAGCTTCCCAGGAAGACTACCAAAGTGCTTTGCAAGAGGCAAACTCTGTGCTGTATTAAAGAAAAAAAACCAACATGTAATTACATATGCAAAATTGGCTCCTGAAAACTATAAAACTATAGAAAATGGGAAGAGAGAAAAGCAGTCCTAAGATCTGCTACACTTTGTCCTGCAATTTGTTTTAGAGGAACCTGACAAATACAAAGGCAGCTGTGAAATAATGTAATGCCAATTTATTACCATTTAAAAACTGAGTTAAATCCAGAAGCCTGAAATTTTGTCGTCTTTGAAACTCCTGTTGGTTGTTTCTTAATTATTGCAAATTTGTGTTGTCTTTCCTTGTTTATTATATAAATACCCTGTAACTGTATCCAATAATCATAGCTGTGGCATTTCTACCCCACTTTACTAATCTCCAGAACGTACTTCAGAAAGTTCCCCCTTGTACCTGCTGTACTATATGAAACAAATAAATAAAAAGAAAATAAATCAACCTTTTTATTCTGGAAATAACACAGTCATAGATTTCAATCCTTCATGTGCCATATATTTCCAAGTTCTCAGCTATACTCATCTGCTTTACCATGAGATGCTTATAATAGCCATATATTTTCAGAGTGCTAACAAGAACTGGAAGCACTATTCTTGCAGCTCCCATATACTGCCTTTGGTTGTTCCCACTGGGGAACTCCCCACTGATGCTGTTGAATGTTTATGGGGAAAAGAGTTTGATTCAGTCTCAAAAGAATTAACTAGGGAGTTTTCCATATTCTGCTGGATAGACAGGAAAGGTCTGAGGAAGTAATAGCTCTTTTGGGTCAAAGCTGCAATCCCTGAAGAACCACTGGATAAAGTATGTTTGGGGTCAGATTTCCTTTGATAAAGTAGAGCAGTTACAGGTAAGCTGTAGGACTGAGAGCGCAGGAAAGAAGTGTTTTAAACAGGAAAGGATCCCTCCCCTCCAGCCCCACGCTGCAGAGTCTGGGTCCTGGTCTGAACATCCTCCCTGCAGAAGTCTCGTGTTTCTGCCCAGGTCCCTCAGCCGGGGTGGTCGGTCTGGGAGAGCCCCAAAACACAGACACACAGGCAGAGCTGGCAAATATGATCGCTTCCCAAACTTCCTGCTCTACCTGGAACTGCCACATGCGGCCCCCGAATTTGATAAAATGATTAAATGAAATTGTGATTATAGTGGATCTTTGCCAGCCCACAATCTCGGGAAGCATCAGCAAACCAGGACACTCAGCTATTTCACACGTTTAACAGGAGGCAGCTCGTCCCGGCTTCAGACAAAACCTCTGCGAGGGGAAGCGGCAGCTCTGCACACACGGGCCGGCAGCAAGGCAGGGATGGTCCCGCTTTCGGCAGGTTTGATAAGTGGGGTGCTGAGCCAGGAGTCACTGCTGCCTTCCCTCGCTACTGTAAGCACGGCTTCTCCGGGAAGCTGCCTTCGGAGATAGCACTGGCCAGAGAGTAAACAACTGACAGCATTCCCGCAGCTCTCACTCACTACTTCATCCCCGCTGACGGGGAAAGGAGCGCAACTGGCGCTGCTGGGGAAATAAAGATTCATTTTCATCCAAGCTAACACAAGAAAAGAGTAAAGAAGGTGAAAGATGGGAAATAAAAAGATAAAGCTAATTAGTAGCCGCTCCTACTGAAGACCTTGAATTTAAATATAAAATGTGTTTAATTAAAAGAAAGAAATGTAATCAAAGTTGATTGAAAGAAGAAGAAAGCAATATTAAAGGAATTTAATTTCTTAGTAAATATTTTCCAACTATTTAATGGGTTTATTTTGTGGATATAAAATATAAAAATGCCCCCCCATGGGAGAAAGAAATTATTTTATAGAAGAGAAATAGCAACAAAAGCAAACAAAAAGAAGCAAATTTTAAAAAATTCAGAGGGAATATATCATCTTTTGTAAAGAAAGAAGAGATGAAAAAATTAAGCAAAAATAAAACTCTGGATTTATCTGCTCTCTAAGGTTTTTAGAAGCGTACACTGCAAATAGCATTTGTTCTTAAATTGCCTTAAATTAATTAAATTCTTAAACTGTGATGTTAATTTAGGGATTAGCTTCCTTCTCGTAGGCCACAGATACTCTGAGTGTGCTCTCCATTCCATGGCAAAAGTTGCGGTGTTCCACAGCTGGACAACTGTAATTTTATCATATTTCCAAGAACCAATTATGTGTGTAATATAACCAGCTCCTGTTGGTGTTGAATTATGCAAATTATAAGATAGGCAGGAACTCATATGTGCTGTAAGTGATAAAGAAGGTTTTGTTTGGATTTCTGTAGCTGCTGTGCTGGTTGGTACTTTTTGCCTTCTACCGTCCTTTAAAATCAGCTCAGAGATCAGCCATCAGCTACAGAAATACGTTAACAAACTTCAAACGTGTTTCCACAGCTACAGTGGTAGGAGCAGGATTTCAACAAGCCCCACGTTTCACTCACTGAAATTTTTTTTCCTCTGAGTGAAATGTTGCATAATTTAAATGTTCTCTGATAGGGAAAAAAAAATTGTGCAAAAAATAAGTCTGAATGTGAGCCAAGTGAAGGCTGGCAGGGAACTGTCTGACAGTGTAAATGCTCATTTGTCATCTCAGGGGAGTGTTAACTCCAGCACCTGGTTACAGCAATTTAAATGTCATCAAGGTAGTTCTGTCATAGCTGATTTAAAGCTAATTTAAATCAATTGTTAATCATTGTAGGGTTCATTTTGCACTGGAAATTCCTCAAAATATAGATATTTCTGTGAGGCTTAGTTGCCATGGGATTTTTGGTTGAATGTTTTTGTAAAATAAAACACTTCCAAGGTTTGGTTGCTATATCACTTTTTCTCTTTTGTTCTCCCTTTCTGTTCACTATTTCTGTCACTTTCTCTGCAATGACTAATGTGGTTGGATTTTTAAAATCATCACTACAAAGATCAACTGTACCAAGACTGTATCACTGCACATCATAGAGTGTTTCTAGTTTAACAAACGTGCAAAGAAGAGAAATCTAGAACACTTTTTTTTTTTTTAAACGTGGTTCAGAATGAAAATTACACGGTAATAAAAAGAACCCCTAAAGTACTGGGAACAATAATAATTTTTTGCAGTAATTTCCCTTTTGATACAGGACCAGCTGAAGGCAAAAGGAATAATATTTCTGACACCTGGAGTATTAGCAGGAATGATTCTATTTAAATAGGTCACAACTGTGTTTCAGTTACCTAACTAACAGTTAACCAACACAGGTGTTGAATACACATCGTTTTCTCCACCAAACATCTGGCACAATAATATTTAATCACTCTACACAAATAGAAATTAGATTATTTATTAACAAAAACTCTGCCAGTTCCATCAGTAAGGAGACCTCTTTCCTCTAACACTTGAGTAGGTTATTTCAAAGGACCCAAAGGTTACATTTCCAAAGAAAAGGTAAGCACTAACACAGCGTACCATCAGTGTTAGTTATGTGATACATCTCTACATCAAATGATACTTACAGGTGATACTTGTGTGACTTTAGACTAGACTGCCTGATTGCAGCTTTACTGCATCAGGAAGACCTTGAAAACAGAAGAAAATTTGGCCATCCAAGAATTATTGCAACCAGGCTGCATTTATTCTTTGTTGGGAGGAGAAACAAAGTAGGTGGTCCCAGCAACAAGGGATCGATCTCTGCTTTCCTTGGCCAGAGAATTTGGCAATTTGAAGTCTACAATATCTAATTTGCTTTATGGAAAAACAAAGTTTTAGCTCCACTGGAATGAGTGAGATTATACTGGCTCTGGGCTTTCTCATTTTATGGGGTTTTTTATGTATCCAGGAGCAACAGACATCACTGCACCTGCTGTACATGTGCATATTCCCATCAAGGGCCAATAATATCTTATATTCCTTACAGTCAATCCGTAGACTTCATTTCCAGTTTGACTTTTCCAAATCAGAATTTCAGTTTACTTTATTTGTTGCCCACAGCCATGCAGTTAAAAATATAAATGAATGATGGAAGACACCAACCGATCTACACTTCTAAAAGTGGTCCTGAGACAACAGTAATGTCAAATGAAGCATGGAAACTTTACCCTCAGTTTTCCATACAATATTACTGTTTGAACTTTCAGTCAGTAGTTGGCAAAAGAACTGAATTTTCAAAAAAAAACCAAAAAACAAAAAAGGCAGAAACTTTGGGTTTTTTTCTTGATTTTCTTTTTCCAGAATGACCTGCAAATCTAAATTAATCTTCATAAGCTCTTCATTTAAAGGTGAGTTCTGAAAATCATAGAGTCTGAATGGTTGAGAGGTTTGTCTAACTGAGCTAACAAAATCACCTTGGATTACAGTGTAGTCATCTGACTAAATCTAGTTTTACAAAGGCTCCTCCTTACCTGAGTTGGTCAAAAGGTTGTGTCAGATTTCTAACATAAAATGTGTATACTCTGTGTTTCATGGAAATAAATCTGACATCATCAGTCAATTTTCTGTTTCTTGACATACCGGTGAATCATTTTGTCTCATTCACTATTAATCCATACCAATAAATTAATGACAAAGAAGTTATGCTGGAATTATAAGGATGCACCACCACCTTTGCTTTATTTTAAAAGGGATTGCCACAAATTTCTACATATATTAATATAAAATCAATATTGTTATTTTATGAAGAGACAGCAAATAAACTAGAGAAAGTAGAAATAATAAAGAGGTAGAAATAATTTAGAAAGCTCATAGTAATCAAACTGTATGACACTGGGAAGGCAATCTTTAAACCACAAGCATGAATATTTGCAGACAGTGATGCCATGATGATTTTTGTCTTTTCTTTTATACCCCTGTTATACCTTTTTGCAACTTCTGTATTCTTGATGCTTTTGCCTACATTCTTGGACTTGTTTGTTAAGCTAAGAGACTAAACATTTTAGAGGTTTTGCAGTTAGGGTGCCAGTGTGCCCCAGACCCCAAGGTCCTCTCCAGAACACATTTTGTAAATTAAGATAGAACCATCCAGGGGAAGGTTCCTTGGGGAGGGGGGCTCATTCGAGCCTCTCATTGGGGAATTTTTGATAGATATGCTAATTAGTAAGACCTAGAATGTAAGACCAGATATAGAGGAGGGGATTGCGGTGGCCATTGCGGGGGTGCATGGAGGTGTATTCGACCTGGACGTGGTGCACCTAAGGATCCTTACAATAAATACCAAGGTAATACCCTTTTCCCCTTCTAACCGTGTTCGCCTCTTGATTTTAAGACCAGGAAAAGGCATCAACAGTGCCATGAAGGCAGATGCTGACGTGGAAAATACTACATTTTTCCATAATTAGGTATCTGAAGACTATAATTATCATCCAAAGGAGTGGTCTGGTTCTGAAAAGTAAATGACACCCAGCTAGACAAACCTGTCTAGCAGTTCTGATTAATTAATTAAAAAATATGTTCAAAAATTAAGTCAATTCACATGTACATGCACACACATAAACACACAGAGACTGGCAATGAACTAAAGGTGAGGCACACCAAATAAAAATGCATAAAACCAAACTTTTAAGTTGAAATGTAGATTAATATGCTAAAAATTTGTTTTATTTATATTAAAAAAGTATCAGAAAGTAAAAATCACTAGAAGGTATGCTAACACCAGTTAGTAATAATCTAGCATGGAAAACAGCAAAAGAAGCTACACCTTGGAACAGGCAGAAGAAAACGGCCATGGGGGTCACAGCTGTGGGCTCTGCACGCTGCTTCTCTAGAATCTCAGGGCAGATGGTTAGGGTCCCGTTTTAGGGTTCAAACTTCTAACAGGAGGGTCTGGCTTCTAATGTGCCCACATATGGAGCAGAGTGTAAAAGAATCTCATTTCAGCTGTACCTATTGCTATCTGATTACTGCCTCTTTTTCTCTGTTGTGTTGGATCACAGCACTCCTCACAGAGTGCCTGGCAATACCCTTTGCCCCCAGTACCTTCTCAAATAGTGGCAGGGCCAAACATGCAGGAGACCTGCTCATCCTAAAGCATGCTAAGTCCCATTTACTTCAGGGACTTCTTTTCTTAAAGTAATCAGTGTGTACTTAAATGCTATGCTGACCTGTGAGAAAGAATTAAACCTCACCCGAGAGTGAAGTCTAAAAGGGACAAGTTTTAAGAAAGACAGTGTTATACAAGAATGACAAATACTCAGTATTACACAGGAATTTTAGTGAACATATTGCAAGGAATAAAATATAATGGGAACCATGTAGCCAAAGAAATTACCTTTCTTCCAACCTACAATGTATTTATTTCAAGACTTCTAAATCTTCCATCATTGAGGCAGCTAAGTTTTATTTACTGCAGCCCCAGCCATATTTTCATTGTTTCCTTTTGTTAATCAAATAAAGACCTGTGGAAAAATCACAAATCGAAAAAAGAAAATCAATATTTATAATCAAAGGATGCTTCTTTTCTGTGAAGCAAATACTTTCACAATACAAGTATGTGCATTCCTTTTAAGATTTGTAGGGTGTGAGGGATTGTCCAACTCAGTCCTGTCACAGCAAACACTTCTGTTAGTCTTTTTTAGAGGAAGTTACATTCAATGCCTGGGATCTGTAGAAAGAGCTGAAGTAACTATAACAAACTTACTTCAGTGTTTTGATTGAAATATATACTGATGCTTAATTAAAAAGGTTTTGTATTATCTCTTTGATGGAACAGGTGGTATTTACTTGAACATTGTTTTCTCCTGTCTGAACATTATAAAATTATCTATATACATATGACATATATATACTCATATATAATGCAAAAACTATATATAATATGTATTTTATATATATATATATATATATATATATATATAGGAAGTTATTGATATATTTTTAGCCTTGATATTCTAGTGCTGCTTTCATGGACCTGTAATGAAAACCCTATAGATCTGCTGAAGAATTTAATTCACAGCATCTGGGAAATTTTTGACCCTTACCCAGCAATTCATATTGATGAAGCCAGATCTTTAATTTAGTGGAGGTATTGAGAAAAGGAAAGTAAGTTGGCTTACATTTGTCCTTTTATATCAGGTTGTAACCAGTTCTAGGACAGGTTCCTCTCATTTTCCCATATTGCAGTTCTACTCTTTTAGGACTTCATTTTGGATGGGAGAGGACAGAGAAAAATCAGACTGTGACAGCCAAAAGATCACTGAAGAGCAGAAATGCATTTTCCTTCTATTTCAGTGGACTTCCAGGCATATGTAATTATGACACAGTACAGTAAAAAGGGGATAGGAAATATGTAGAAACCAATCATGCAGGGGAGACTGAGAATTACCTGATATCCAACCCCACACTGAAATTTCTGATGTACATCTTCCTTAGAGACCATACCACGTATTTCCCTTTCACTTCAGTATCCATTCAACCAGAATTTTAGAAAGGCCATATCTGGCCAGTTTTCATCACCACAGTAGCACTAAGAGGCATTTTAAGGCACTTTACTGAATTCATGTGCAATTACTCCTGAGATGCATTTTTACATGTTCTACAGCTCCATTGGAAAAACTTGTGCCAATATCTATTATTGCAAACTATATTGCAAATGTATTCTGCAGTGGTAATCAAGTTATTGTATTAACATAGTAAAATTTCGATTTTATTCCTTAATCAAGGATATTCAGACACATTAAAGCAGTTATTTAGAGCAGCAGGGTATTTGGCTTTAACAATGGGGTTTTGGATATTATATATACCTAAAAGTAAACAATGCAGTTTTCCTTTACAGACCTGAGAGTTAATGGTGGTCTTCAGAGATAACTTTTGTTTAAAGTAATGCTGCATTTGGGACTCTTTTTCAAAAAAAATGAAAGTTTCTACTAAATCTGCAAAGTTTTTGTGATGGTCAAACTATGTGCATACTTGCAGCAGAAACAACTGTCAGGTCTATACCGGTTAAAAGTCTGACCACTATCCCAAAGCCAGAAATACGCAAATGATTTTTCAAGTTATTTTAGAAATAATGGTATTTTACTCAGGAAGTTTATATTAAATACAATCTACAGTGGAGTTACAGTGAGAACTTCACTTTGGCTGATGGACGATAAGAATAAAGTGTTCCTCAGATGAATTGAGCTTTGTGTATATATCCACAAGCTATGCAAGACAGCTTATTTCACATAAAATTCCTAGATAATGCATGGTTTCATCTAATATCGATCCCAGTCCAGTAGGATCCTAGATTATCAGGTCAGATTTTTCAGCTGGAAAAATGCAGTGGTAATATTTGCAAATATTGACTTCAGTTCAGGCTCTTGGAGCTTAAACATGTGACACAGTACACAGACATAATGCGGAAGGCAGAGCTTCTTTCTGGGAAGTTCAGAGTTTAGTATTTCTGCAGAGTATTTGATATTTTTAATTCTATTTTGTGTCAGAATGGGAGAATGCTGTTCACAAAGTGAGCATTGATATTTACGAAACAGAAAACATTTTTAAAAATTTAACCTCCAGAGTAGGAAAATCAGAATGTGGTGGTGTCAAAGTATTTCACTTCAGGTCTCAAAGCACCCCTTGAGTGAGGGATATTTTCACCCCAAAAAAGTTTCAAATTATCAAAATTCTCCTTACATGAATTTTAGTAATTTAATGTTGTAGTGAAGCTACAGTGAAACCTGACCCAAAGGCATACACAGAATAAAACATATAGAAATAGTGAAAAAGTTTTAAGTATTTTTGAATGACATGCTTGAGTTTCTTCATCAGAGGAACATGACTTGCTCTCCTAAGCTCCTGTAGTATGTAATATGAACTAGTAATATGTATGTAATATGGACTACTGTAATATGGACTAGTTTGAAAGCAAACCACTGAGAGACTCAAAATCAGAGCTACAATTTAATAGGAAAATTAAAAATAAAAGCAGTAGTACAGAAACACTGACAGAGTCAGAATACAACCTGACACCCTGGAGGGCAGGGTGTTGGTAGCAGTCTGATTAAATGGTGGCTGCAGTCCTCCTGGAGTGATGGTTCTGTTGAAGCAGTGATCCTGTAGAAGGGTCTGGTCTTACTCTGAAGGTCCAGTGGTGGTTATGTAGATCTTGTCCTCCCGGGACACAGTAGGTAAGGGCCGAGTGTGGTGTTCCAAACCTCAGATTATATCCCGGTGGGAATGCTTGGTTCCTCCCCATGGGCAGGGCATCTCACAATGGGATAATGTAACTTTATCAGTCATGCAGTGAGGCCCATTAACAGAAAAATATCTCTCCAGAGGGAGTTACCAGGGATGTGTCACAGAAGAGATAAAGAACATTGCCCCACCTGGTTTTAACAGCTGGTGATAGAATACACGCTTTTGGTTACATCTTACATTGTAACCTAAGACAAATATAAGTGATAAAAATACTAATATAGGAAGCGATATTGTCCATTTCCTGTGCTATGAATCCATGTATATTCTTCCACTGAATTCTGTATATTCTTCTACTGAAACCTTGTCCATGATTATATCGAACAAAATGTATGTCTTCAATTTGACAGATTTTTCAAGCTTTTCTCTGTATGATTTTTCATAGCTATTTCTTAAGTTTTCCAGCATATACATTCACACTATCTCCTTTGGCATACCATATTTTTCATAAATATAAATACAGCTATTGAAGTACTCTTTCACTATATGAAGCTTGAAAGAACTTGGCAATGTTCTGATTTTCATGCACTAAAGCTGCTGTGATGCCAACCAGTATTGTTTCACTGTTGCCTTGCTCATCTTCCTTCCTCCACCAGTCTTTTCTCTCCAACAATGTTACCAGAATGGACAGTGATTAATGAAGTGTCACATCTGACTGACAGAGTACTGACCCACCATAAGTATTAGTAAAAAATAAGAAATTAATGCTAACAATAATCTGATGACTTCTAATTCCAGCTATTAGAATTAATTTTATTAGATTTTGCCAGAGCATTCTGGGGGTTTTTTGTGATTAATCTATGTTATTAATTTCCCAAACTAGGTTTTGAAAGTGCCGTATAAACTATTTGTAATGCTTTTTATAAGAGAAAACTATTTTAAAACTACTACTTTAAAAAAAATGTGGAAACTTTAGTTCTTAAAAGCTTCTTATTCATTGTAAGCTTATTATTTTTAGAAAACAAGTATGTATACATTCATATTCATTAACTCTAACATACATTTTTGCTTTGCTATTCATTTTTTTATCCCTTAACTTAAAAAATACATGTTCTATTGTGAGAAAAAGTGGTGACAGCAATGGCTGCTTTCATGGATCTTTCTCTAGTACTGTGTTAGAAGGAGCTAGTAGACAAAAAAATAAGCATGATGGATTGGAAGAGCAACCACAGACAATTTCTTGTTCTTCTTAAAGCATGAAATTCTTAAAATTCAAATTGTGGTGACTCCAAAAGGGTCTTGGATTCCCCAAAATACCACTTAGCATCATGTGAATACCTGTGGTCTTTTGTTGGTTTGTCAGCTTTGTAGTCAGCCAGAAAAATGGCTGGCAGTGGAAGGGGAGTGCAAGCAGGGACATTCATTTGGGATAAACCCCAAGCAAAACACTGCTTTAAAATTTCAATTTTAAGCTTAACATTTTGCCTTTTTTAAGTCAAGAGAGAATGTTATCTACATTTCCTCCTCAGTTTCTGGAGGAGACAATTGGGGCCCCACACTATCTCCCACTCCAGGGTTTTGGTTCTGGCAGTGGTTGTGACCTCAGAAGGGAAGAGTCAGTCCTGCCCCACTCCCTTGCTGGAGCTGTGGGACAAGGCTTGCTTGGCTCCTGGCTTCATCAAAAAATAAAAAGAATTTACAATTCTTTCTGTTCAGAGGTGAAAACACTAACTTTTTAGACTTTTGTAAGAAATTCTTTTCAGCTATCCACTGAACTACCTTGCTGACATAAATGTGTTCACAAAAGTGTTTTCTGGGCCAGTATCAGCTTAAACAAGTTCTCCTTCCCATGTCCATTTTTATTTCCTGCTTCATTTGAGACAGCATAACTCTTTGTGTGGTGATGCAGCAAAAATATTTGAAACACTGAACTGGGTAGTAAGTCTCCAAAATAAAATTCTCCCAAGCCAATGAGTCAGTCAGAATGGTCACAATAGAGCATTTACACCAGCCCAAGCACAGGGGTGTTGTGGGAACCGAGCCACTTCCTACAGCAGTGGAATCCTTTTATTTCTTATAATAAGTTTTCTAAACCTGGGGCATTCATTTAGATCCAGAAATAAGGATTTTTACCTCTTAATTCGAGGCATGCTTTTTTGAAACCTTGGCCATAATGCAAATTCAGTGAATAATTTAGAGTAATGCCAAACCAGTAATTTTCTAGAACCATTTAATTAAACAATAGACTAAAGAGGGACATGAAGAGTATTTCTTGTAAGATACTTTATATTTGAAATTAATTCTGCATGTGGGAAAGTGCTTAATATATTAATTTATTATATCTGTTAGCAGCTATGTGTTGTCTTAAAAAACAAACTGTGGCATAGAATTTCAAAAGTAAGGGCTGCAGCTGGAATTTCTATGTAGTGGTTCTGAGTTGCTGAGTATAATTTTAAAAGGATTAGTTATACCAAAATATTTTGTTAGAGGGGACCATTATACAAAAAAATGTTACCTGTGAAGGAGCCCCAGGAAGACAGCTGCCAGGCTTGCTGCTCAGCTGGTGAGCTTTATACCTTGGCTGTGAGGGATGGAAGAGCTCGAGTCATCCATGCATGTTCACAGAAGAGTTTTTTAATAATAGTGGTTGCCTTTCTAAATAACACATCTGGCCCTAGACATGAATGATGTTTGTCACTGCAGGAATAGACCTTAAACAGTTGTTTTCCCCCCATTCCGTTTAGAAGGTTGGCTTAATTGAACATTCAAATGTACATTTCCTTCTGCCGTGAGGCCTGAGGGCTGGGATCTTGTGGGGTTATTCAGTTTACCCGTAGACAGTGACATTTTTTTAAGACAAACATAAGGAACTCTTCTACAATTTATGATCACATAATGGAACTTGTGAATGACTCTCTTGCCTCTTAGTAAATGGAATATGTGGCACAAATATAGCCTTCATTTCTCCCATCTCTACAGTATTTACTTAGAGCTGAGTGAGGACAGGAAAAAGTCATTCAGACTCTGTTTTTTATTCTTTTTTTGTTTCTGTTCATTTGTTTTTTTAATTTATTCCTTTTATTTTAAAAAAGTATTTCTACTTAACTGCATTTTGCAAGAGAATAGAGAATGTTCTGAAAGAGAAAGTGTTAAGTTATTTCTCTGTGGGTACCTGCTTATAGAGCAGTTGTTTCTGAGTTTCTGTAGCAGGGAGGGAACTTAAACTGAAAGAGCTACAGGGAAGCAACATGGTGACATGGTATGGAGGGATGATTGTCCTCTTACTGCTTCCCTGTATGAGTGGATTGCGTACAGTGCTGTCAGGCAGACATAGAATGCATGCAGTTATTAGTGTGTTCACATTTCCATGCCCCCTCCTGGGGCTTTTCACAGTTCTATTTATCTCATTCTCTCTTTGCTAGGTGCTACTGTCCATCAATTTCCACGCCCTCTGTCTTCGTCCATCACCTTTCCTTACTTTCTTTATGTCCTGCTTTACAAAAATCAGGCATGGTCTCACCTCAGAAACAGTTCCTCCATCCTACTGGCTGTAAACGCATTGTGAATTTCCAAGGAATTTAAGAAATAGGGGGGAAAAAGCATGGGAATGCTTCCATTTAACAAGGGGAATAAAGAGATGTGAGGATAAGAAGAGAGAGTCCGACAAAGCAGAACACTGAATGGGACAGAAACTGCACGGCAACTGCTGGGTTGGGTTTTTTTCCCAAATTAAATGCAGAATGGCAGTTGAAAAAAATGGAACAAACCACACAGAATAACAGAAATTCCTTTTCAAGAAATCCGCAATTGTATAATTTGATTGCCAGAAAATATCACTGAGGACATTGGCTTACCAAGGTTAAAATACACGAATAATAAGAATATTAAATTATAGTGTTCAAGTGGAAACAAGAACAAATATCCATTGAAACCTCCACAGAAATTTCCTGAAGAAAATAATACAAGTGTCTTCTTTCCAAAATTTTCTATTTTTCTGAAGAAAATCTAAAACCTTTAAACTGAAAAGGATTAACAGACATTTTCAGAATATTTTTAGTATTATTATTATTATTATTATTTTAGCAGAGGTGGACGTTTCATTACAGAAAACACATTCCATCTGCAGAATACCAAGTTTTCCATGTGTAAAGTGGAAGTCAGGCACTGTGTGACAGCAGGACAGATTTTATGTCTGTCTGTTACACCCTCCTTCCCATCAGCTGAACGCTATCAGAAATGAGTCCATGTGAGCCACTAACCACTTCAGTGCAGTGCAGTTCCCATGCTCTGCATGTAGAAAGTTTCCTGTTATTTAAATGTGCTCTGACTTATATGCACAACATCCAATATGTTATACATATTTTTCTAACATACACATTTTGTTTTACAATCCAGCAGATTTTAGCTCTCTACCTAAATATCTGTCTTCTGTTACCACTTGGAGGATCAGACATTCACTTCCACCAGTAGGTACATAAATGAAGCTGAAAAAAACCCTATACAGAGACTGTGAAATGTTATAACTCAGCTTCCTCCGCTACTCATCCATTCCTTTATATATTTCCTAATCTCTGCATAAGAATAGGATTTTTCTCAGTTTAGTGACCAAAACTCATTTCACACACATTTAAAGCAATAATTTGAAAGAAAAATTTAAGTTTTTTTCTGTAAAAATGTAAAATTGTAGGGTTTTGCAACTGAGCTTACTATGCTCATGAGGGTTAGAACATAATTTTATACAAGAGAAAAATACGTAAGGTTTGGGGAGTGCAATATTTTCCATATTATTGGGTTCTGTGGGACTAGCAAAATCAGGAAATTCATGTTTTATGAGTTTAAGCAAAAATCAGAGTTACATAGTGATACTAAACATCACTCTGTTTAGTGGGGTAGTTCTAGTAAAAGGGTCTAAAAGGTTTAACAACTATAACTTTGAACTTTGTGTTTCTTTAAACTATTATAAACTAAGCACCTGATTCAGGGAGACTAACTGGTAACAACTTCATGTGAGCCTCTTTAATTTGCCTTTCTTTAAGAATTTTTATAGTCAAGCACTTTATATACTGGGGAAAAAATTGTGTACCCTTTGTATTTACTGATTATTCTGCCTGCTAAAATCTACTTCAGTGAACAAGGAAAACTCAAGCCCTAATATCTCAGATTCCCCAGGGAAAAAATCTTTAATCTGCTCTTAAAATCTCAGATCTGAGATATGTTTTTACTCCAGAAGAAATGTGCATTGTCCTGAATAACTTTTCATAGATGAATTGCAGATCAGAATGCACAAGAGATACAACTTGTCATGTTTTGGTGACAACCAGTTCTGGCACCATTTGATTAATAGCCAACATTTAATAATTCACAGTGTACCTTAGCAATGTACAGAAATTCTAGTTTTGGCTAGTAGTGGCTTGAGAGAACATAAATTGAAAAGCTATTTCTTGTTTAATTGAAATATAGTTCTGATGTTTTTTATATTTCTACAAATCAGAGCTGTCCATGTTTAGCTGGAATAGTCTTTTCTCACCTACACTATTGATGAAAGTTTTGGAAAATGTCCTTACTTGATCTGTCAGAGTTAATATATGCTTATTTAATTATTTGGTTATACTTTATTTAAAATTTACCTTTGGATCTCAAGAAATCTCTATCAAAATAAAACAAACCCCTTTAATAAGTAAATTGATGATTCAGAAGCCACAAACACTGGCAGAATTATAGAAAATATTTTGATGTCACTTAATAAGGGAGGAGAATATTTCTTTTTGTCTACAAGGAAAAATAAAAGTGGTATAAAGCAATAAATATCTTAAAACATTAAAATAATGCAAAGTTTCTGGAGGAAAACTCTATTGCAAACTGACATTCAACTCCACTAAAATTACCAGGCACAGGTTTGTTTGGTGAGTTTAGACTAAATATACTAGGGAACAAATTAGAGCCAAAAAAGTATTAAGTATACATGCTCTTGTATTTCTTTAAATCCTTTAGTACAGCTGGTCTCAAGATGACCTAACCTTACCATTTAGAAACAAAATATTGTGACACTTAGACATAAATGGAAAAACAGCACAATCCGTTTGGGGCTGGGAAGCAGCCACAAACTTCATGTGAACATCCTCATTAAATAGGCCCAGTGTGGTTATCAACTTCAGCTCCAGAGAGAAGCTGCACAGATGAAGGATACACGTTGTCCCTCTTCTGCTGGTCAATTATTAAATACACATAAATGAAGAGTCATGGCAGCCATTAAGATAAAAGTTTTAATTTGTTTGGCTGGTGTTTCTCTAGCTGCTTGACTTGAACTTTTTCATTATGACATACCACATGCTAGAGGGCACAAGAGACCGTTTTGATTGTGCAGTTAAAGGAACCTATTAGAAATATGAAATCATTATTTCTGGAGTATTTGAGACTTTTTTTTTCCTGTGGACAGCTGCTGGCTATAGAACTGAGGGAAATTTAATTCAGGAAAATATCCTAAGTAATGGAGCCAGAGAGGCTAAATCAGAGTGGTAAATATTGCTAAGCCATCATTACTTGCTAAATAGATATTAGTCATCTCCATTTTTTATTGCACACTGGAAGTTCTAAAGAGTCATTGCTTGTGATACCTTCTTAGGCAAAACAGAAAAATTCATCCTTTAAAACCGGAGAAGTCTGCCAAGGTAGCCTTGCGGGTCTAGTCTAAACCCCTGAAGTAAAGAATTCCACATTTCAAGGATTTAAGTGGAAATAAAATCCAGGCTCAGGTTTTCCTCCAAGATTACAGTGGTGAAGAAACAGATAAATATAAAGAGAGAGGGAAGTGCTCATTGTAGAGAAGATAGCATGAGAAAAATATTTACAAACAGTGTGTAAAAACCCAATTAAAAATCTAAGCATCCAGTCTTAAATGATTCATGACCGAGGACTTTCTACACATTGCAGATTTTAAATCTGTGCAGAATTTAGTCCAGGGCATGGCTGTCTGTCTGTGCACGTCTTGCTACATATGGGATATTCTAACAATCATACTTTATACTGGTCTTTCTCTTTTATCCGGAAAGAGGAAGCATAGTCTTGTTTGAAATATTTGTCTTTAGAGAAGTGAAACTTGATTAAAATTGCCCAAATATAAATAGAAGAATCCTGGTAATCAACCTTAAGTAGGCAGTAAAACTAAAAGCACTATCAAAGAAAAAGTAATTCATGTTCCTATATTTCACCAGTTTTCCTCTTTTGTATTAGTAGTTTGAGAGAGGAATCCATCAGACCCAAATCATTGAGTGTTATTTGAGAAAAAACAAGTTGACTGTGGGTAGAAGATGGAGCAAGAAGTCTAAGAAAGATGTTTGCCATCAAAAGGAGTCTCAGACTGAAACACTAGGACAAAAATCTCTCCTGTTACCAAGATAGTGACTTCTGGCAGATGGCAAAAGGCACATTGAATTCAGGTATGTCTTTACCATTGATTATAGCACAGTGCATGTCTCTTTTCACTTAATTATGGCAGCCAAGGGGGTAAAACACCGAAGCCACAGGGCAGAACCACGGCACAGTGGCAAAGATGAGCCTCAAATGCATAGTACCTTCAAATGCAGATCAGTCAAAAGTGATAACTGGGCAGATCAGATTTCTGTTTATTCCAAGTCCATTTCAAATGAGAATGAGGGATTGCTAATTAGGAGGCCAAACTGAAGGTGCAGACCAGGGATTCAGAAAGTCTGAATAAGCACAAATTATTCAAGCTGAGGTGTAAGGAATCAATTGCTTTAAAAGGATTATTCAGGTAGAACAAAAGATGTATAAAGCATAATTCTTGCTGCAATTTTGACAATTAACAACCAGGGGTTTGTCAGCCATCAGTTCTGAAAAAATCCCGATGATATATACAGTGTGCTGCAGACTAAGAAATGAGTTCTCAGGAAAGACCAGGAGCAAAAATTATTGGAATTTATATGCAAGCATATGAGCTACAGTATAATGAATAGGTAATAGAAGAATGTTTTCTTTCATATACATGTATATGAATAAGAGCAGAAGTAGAAATTTGATGGATTTACATGTACTGATGAGTTTTATAATTTTTTAATATTTCAGATCCAGTTCAGAGTATATATATCTATTAAAGAAATACTTGTTAGCAGTGCACTGGTATGGTATTCTGTATGCGGAGCTGAATGATGCTAATAAATCTGCAAGCCATTAAAAATTATAATTTAGGTTTACCTTGTGGAGTGTTTTTTGGGTAAAAGTTTTTTCATCTTAAAGAAAGCATATTTCTAAATACATGTTACCACATGCATTATTGTACCAGGTCAGGAAGTGCTCAGAAAAGAACACTGTAATGTCCTTGATGGCTCAGACTGACATCTG
This sequence comes from Machaerirhynchus nigripectus, assembly GCA_013397975.1. NCBI lineage: Eukaryota > Metazoa > Chordata > Aves > Passeriformes > Dicruridae > Machaerirhynchus > Machaerirhynchus nigripectus. The sequence goes on from VZRQ01011090.1 coordinate 598,728, forward strand.
CTACCTGAACTTAGGAGAGGTAGAGTTACCTCACTTAGATGAGAATCCAGGCTGCAAGCTCATAACCAATCCGACATATTGTGGAAATCCAGTAACACAGAAACAATGTGTTGTAATGACCTATTTACTTAGAGTTCATTATTCAGCTGCCAGACCTCCCTGCACTGTCTTGATAGAGCTCCAGATGGAATGTGTATCCCAGCCAAGAGGCAAACTGAGCTGTGACTTCAGCTGTTAACAGGACGTTTTTGTTTGTGAAAGAATTGTTTTTCTCTGTCATTAAAAGGCACCTAAACAAAGAGGCTGTGGTTCCGTAAGTGGTGATGTAACGTGGTGTGAGAAGTACTTCTGACAGTGACTTTTCTGATTATACTGACACACTGAATTGTTACTTCATCATCTTTTGTCTTTAATCAACCAAATTAAAAAAAAAGCTGCAAAAAGTAATTTTAAAAGAATCTCTTTTTTTCTTTTTGTTTTTAGCAACCTATTCAAAAAAAGAAAGGTACCACCATAAAATTCCCTTGGTTTATGCCAGGAACAAAGATGAAGAACTTGTGTTAGTAACCAATCACAGAGAAATTATTTTATAGTAAGGAAATTAGTTCATTGTGCTTTGATATACTTTAAGCATGGAAGGACTACTTATAGTACTTGTGGCCTGAAATCATTATATCAAATAATACCTTGGACAAGTTCAAGCTCTGTCATCTTTCTGGGAAGAGCACCCTGAAGCTACAATTGCTAGAGTCACCTCTAGGCAGTGCAGAATGCACATTTCATATTGTATCTGATCACAAAGACAGCTGGGACAACACAACACTCAAAAACCAAATGAACAACCAAGGGTCTGCAGCAACATTTGAGAGTATCATTAAAAATTGAAACCTATGAAAGGAAGTAACAGAACAAACCAACAGAGAGAGCAGAACAAAGTAAGAGCTGTTCATTCTTGTATGAATGTCTCACTACAAACACAAATATTTTGCAATAATCTGACCAAATGCAGCTTTTTCTGTGGACCTAATGAGACTCTTTCTCCAGTGTATCTATTTTCTGAAAAGACATTCTTTTCCCACTTCTTTCTCTTGCAACATATTTCTAAGCAAGGAACTTAGGATTCCCTTCTGTCAATATCCTTCAAGCAGGCAATCTGCACTGGTGCACCATGGTGAACTGGTATTTCCTCGCCCAAAAGATGTAAACACCAAAGCAGCTGAAGAACTACTTAGAGTAAATACTATCCAATGGAAAAAAAAAAAAAAAAAAAAAGAAGAGTTATTAACCAGCTCATTTAAGCTGGGAAATAAAAGACAGACTCTACTTGTCAGCAGAGGATCTGGACGAGTGTTAAAACACAGACAGCATTTGCAGTAAAATTTTCTCTTTTTTAAGATGTTTAACCAATTCAGAAGTGGGACTTTTATGGTTACTTAGCATACAGGGGACTGGATGCTTCATGTCCAAGTCAGATTTCTGTTTTGTAAGTCTATGTTGTACTTAACATTTCTTTTCTCAGCCTTGAAATTGTTTTCCTCCTAAAGATGGAAATATCCAGCAGAACTCTCATAATGTTTATAATGAGCTGTTATGTATCAAAAGGTCTGGAAATCCTAAACAGATTCAAACTTGAAATGTAACTTGAAATAACGTGCAGCTCAAGTTTATTAGGCAACATGTTAAATTACTTATTTGAGGTAACGTATGATTCTCAACTAGGCAAAGTTTCGGCATTTCTCTTTTGAAGGTCAGAAGTAGGTTACATGGTCTGCTCAAAGAGACCCTTATTAACGTGGTTGGATTGACATTGAGGATAACCATGTACTCTGCGTATTTGTATTCTTTATTTATCTGTTTATGCTTTTTTCCCTACTGGTGCCTTTCCTGTTCTCTCGGCATATTAAACCCATTAAAAGTACATATTTTAAACAAAACACATCAAAAGGATCGTAAACCAGACAGGCCTCTTAAAAAAAATCTCCTAAAATACATTGGACATCGTAAAAAGTGTGAAAGAAAATTATATGAGGCCAGGAAAAATACTTTATTTCCCTGGGAAAGTGAAATCTTCAATTACCTGTTGCTTATGTTACTGAAGCATTGAACTGTATTCTCAATTTTAATTACGGTAAATAACATTATTATGCATTTACATTGGTCTTATCTTCTTTTCAGGCTTCTAATGGCACTGATTATGCTTATGGAAAATTTTCAAGTGACACCAGAGGGACCAGGGTAAAAGCCCATGGTTACTGGCACCTCCTTCATTTGTACATGATCATCTGGAAGATTGTAATGCTCTAGTGTCAGTGTGACATGAAAGTGTACAACCGCATATCTAATAACCAGGTTCAGGAGTCTGGGATCGTATTTTGGAATGTCTATGGGGGTGTGTGGGGGAAGTATTTTTGCAGAGGGTTAGGAATCACTTACCTAAATGCTCAGTGCAAATTAAACCATCTGTCTTTAAACCCAAACTTTTCAGCCATTTTTAATAATACTTTTTTCACCAGCTGACAGTAGTAGAACTTCAGGGGAGAACTAGTTCAAGCAATGTATAAGCAGAATAAGAAACACACAAGAAGAGTTTGTTAAGTAAAGCCCAAGAGGGATATTAGCCTGGACTTCAGAGCCACAAATGGGAACACATACCAAATAGAATATGAAATCATATTTGAATATCATGTTTAAAAATCCCAGACTGGACTGTCTTTCAGTTACCGAGTCTGTGGGGAAATATACAGTTACATTTCATTACAATGCTAGTCAGTAGGGCTATGCCTCCAAAAAAGGATTAAGTCCTCTCTCCCTCTCACACACCGATTCATGGCTAATGAACACATAAAGTGAGTCATTACAAGATGTTATTCTGTGGCCTGGCTACCTCAAGATCTTCATGAGCTTTTCTGTTCATAGTAATGGGAGAAATTCTCTAACCCAAAAAAGAGTATAGAATTTTTTCTTCACTGAGGCCATGTTTCACCCACAGATACAGATACTTGCAGTGTTTCCACATATAGCTCTGACCATCCTATTCCTTTCCCCAAGGCAAAACAAGTCCAGACACTGCTAGCTTAAGAGCAAATGTAAAACATTCCTCTGTACAAAAATTTTCCCATGTAGGGAATATGCCAGGATAGAAAAAAGTGGGACTACTGAAAATTTGGAAACCATCATAGCAACGGAAACAGAAATATGAGAATTCATATGTAATCACATTGATGTTTATGCTTGGGAGAAATCCTATAAAATGAGAAATAAAACCTCTCAGAATATTATATACTCAATCAAAAATATCAATATCACTGGAAGTGGAAGGAGTTACAGGTTTTGTGAGTACCATTCAATTTTAAAGTGCATAAATTAAGACAGGATGGACTAAAGAAATAGGAGTTTGGTTTGGTGTTGTTGAAATAGAAAAAAAACATGCTTGTTCCTCACTGTCCTTGTCTTTTTTCCTTGCATATTACAGTATCAAAAATCTTTAAGGTTGAACTAAACCAAAATCCTTCCTCTAGATGCAATAAATGTGCAGCTACTGTATAATTAAATCTTTCTGCTTCCCCCTTTGATGCTCTGATTTCCCTGTAAATGATAGTTTGCTTTTCTTACTTAAGCAATAAAGGAATCCTGCATACTTAATGCATTCTGTGAAACCTCCCATGTGGATCTGTGTTTTTGTGAGTAGACGATGAAAAGGTAGCCTGGAATATATTATGAATTTATCAGAAACCCAGAGGGGTAATATGAAAACAAAAGGGTGGAATCCAAGGCAGGTGCAAGTGCAATGAGCACTGGTTTGCTTTCCAGATTGTTACTTGTTCTTTGTTTAAAACCACAGAACTTGGAAAGGAGCCAAACAAGATCAGGAGATGTATTATAGAAAGTTGAAAATAATCTTGACTTCAGTTTGCTTTTTAATCATCAGCAAGAAAGTGGAGAGGTACGTCAGATCTTCTCCTTATCTTGCTTCATTTGCACTGATCTTTTCTGAAAACCAAACTCTATATTTCTCCAGAACATACTGTACCCATTACAAAACCATGGACAACTACAAATGTTTCCATAAAGCACATTAGCACTGGGCCAGACTACTGGCAGCAAGCGCTCAGCTGAGAGAATAAACACCTTTAGGGCGTCATTCGACTTTCTTTGAGCCGTGATTCTGGCTGTGGTCAGGAGGACAAGCTCTGCACTTCTAGTGGTGCAGGATGATGTGGGACAGATTGCTTGTCAGTAAATCAGCCCTGAATCCATACCCATCTTAGTGCCTAAACAGAACAAAGTCATTGCATATGATAAACCTTCTTGTTTCCCCATCACCAAAACGCCATTTTGCTCAAAATTTGTCCTTCTGTCTGCTCCTGACCATGCCCACCCTCTCTCAGACACATTGAAGTACTGTTCAGTACATGAGTAAATAGAAGCCATACTGATTTGCAATTTCCCTCCTTGTCAGAAGAGCCTGGACAATAACTTACAGACAGACACAAAGCAAGACCATTAACGAGATGTAGTACTCAGTAAGACCCAAATCCATGTGTAGCATTAAAACTAACTTTTATATCATTTTCATTTAGATGTATCATTTTCTGACACACCTAAACAAAGGCAATTAATTCTAGCATAAAATTACACGCAAAAAAATTCCATTTTAATTATTCCTTCCCTATTTATTTTGAACCGGATGTGAGATTTCTATATGATAATGTTTACTTCACTTATTCTGGGAGTGCCTTGGTGATATGCTCAACTGACATTGTCTGCAATCATTATCCTTCAGTTGCCTCTCTTCTAGGATAAGGGGTCCTAGTCTACTTAATTATTCTTAACATGGAAGCTATTCCTTATTTTTGAGTATCTGTTTTGTCATTCTCTTTATCTTTAGCCTTTTTTTTACAGCATCACTGGGGAGACCAGGGATGTACATGGACAAAAGGAGAGTTCCTCTTTGCTCCTCTACCATTTTTTTCCTAATTCTTAGTAATTTGTTTATTCTTCCTATTACTGCTGAATATGGAGCTGAGTTTCTCATACACTTAAAACTCCATAATATTTTTCTTCTTTTCAACACCTAATACAAATCCCTCCCCTATAAATGTAGAATGAAGACTGTTTCCTCACATACGACTCGTACTATTGTTGGTGCTAAATTCCTTTTCTGAGTTTACTACACTAGTACTCGGTATCAAGAGAGCTTCTCTCACCCCAGGGTCAACTTTTGCTTTTAATTCTTTTGTTTGCTCCGTGAGCAAACTTTGCCATATCCCTACACTACCTCTGTTCACTAGCGCTTTAGCTCAGCCTGTTTCAGCCATAAATCCTCAAACTATAACTGTATCCTGGGGGGAGGAAAAACTGAAGAGGAAGATGTTAAGAACCATCATGGATAACAGTGAAAGAATTTAATATATCAAGGTTAGGAAAGAAAGGAGATGGGAGTCAGCCAAAGCACTTGAGAAAGAGTTACACCTGGTCACTGACAGTAACTAGGCAGTAAAAAGCTGCAAAATGCAACTACATTTTAACTCTTGGATTCCTTGTATGAAAATAAACATATAAAAAATTATATTATATTATATTATATTATATTATATTATATTATATTATATTATATTTACATATCTATATGTGTATTTATGTATGTATAAATTATTTATAAATGAAGCCACTAATCCTCAGAGGAATTCTCCACCCAGCTATCAAATTGTGACAATTTTTACAATTGCTTTAAAATTATTCTCTTACGACACTGATTTTGTCACTATTAAAAATATAGCACTGTTTAATTGCTTTTCTTATGCAAACATCTTTTGAAATAGAGGTAGAGATATAAAACTTAAATGCTTTGTATAAAAGTGTTGAAATTCATTTTGAATTTGCCTTCTAACATTATATTAATGTAAGCATTCTGAAGGAAAAAAACAGACTATTGCTTTGGAAACCAACACAGACTTATCACTGGGTGTTCAATTCAATACCTATTAGTGCTTATACATATGGTATTAATTCTGCATTAATTCTGTCAAAAATGATATCATACTCCAAAGGTCCAAATTATGACATCACTAAAACAACTTTGCTCTTCGTGGGTTTGGAGTATTACTGTGCCAGAGTTGACTAGAATTTATTCATGCAGCTGATTCTGACAAGCTCTTTTTAATTAGTTCATGCCCTCATAATGAACAAGCATCCATGTTTTTGAAGATTTGCCAGAATAGTTTCTGTTCTCTTCAACTTAAGTGCCAAATGCATGCACTTCTTTATACTATTTATACCTTTGCCTATAATTACTGTTCCCTAAGGTGTGATTGTCCTATTTCATAAGAGTTTGTGCAGCTGCCAACATGAAGATGTAAATAAATTGTAATACCGTTGCTATGAGGTGTAAAAATCCCACAGCTCATATCCAGACCCTTGTATAATAAACTCAAGTAAACATTCCATTTCCTGTAAGCGATTGTGGTTTGTGACTAGATTTTAAAAAACAGTGCAGTAAGTCATCACTCTTTAAATGATTTGCTGAAAACAAAGTAATGAAAGAATGAAACAAAAAAACAGCTACATGTAAACATCTATTTTTATGAAGGAGAAATATCTGCATGCAAAGCCGAACGCTTTGTTGTTATCTGACAGTTTTAGGAAGCTGGTCTCATTTATTTGCTAAGAAAAATTCTGAGATGCTGCTGATATGCCAAAAACAGAGGCCAAAGTCTTCTGCATAAAGGTCTTCTGAAGGTCACTTCTTCACTATTTTGAACTTGCTGAACCTTTGCAGAGATGCTCTCAGCTCCCTGTGTTTTTTTAAGATGCTGTAGTTTCGTGCATTATGAGTTGGACACCATGGCCAGAGGTGACCACAGCAAAAATTTTTTCAGATCCATCTTTCCAAAGCAGTGAAAGGTCATACAGCAGGAGACCTTCCTTTTATCACCATTAACACCTATCATATGTGGAGGATCCAAAAAGGATCCTCTCAAAGGCCAAGCAAGGTGTTTTTTCCCTTGCTTTAATGAGGAAAACATACATGCTGTACTGACAATATGGTTTGATAGTTTTCCCTCAACTCATAGTGATTAAACAACCATTTTACTCCTCTTTTCCTGTGATGGGTTATGTTCTGCTCTCTGTCCTCTAAACCCCTTTGTACCTAAAGTGTTGACATATCATTTGTTATGAGACTATTTACACCATGGCAGGCACATAACAGTAGGAAGCACCAATTCAATATTGGTGACAGGCACACTGTGAAGATTAAATGAATAAACATACCAGTACTGACATCTTTTCAATAGAGAGGTTTTGTATATGTTAGCAAAGCAAATAAATTAAATATTGGGTGCTGGTGGGAATAAGATGAGCACACGAGTCACGTAGGTCTGACTTCATGAGTGAGGTTGACCATGGAGCAGCAATAAAATCTTCAGGCCACTTTACACCAGCAGGTGTTTTACATCATGACACAAATAAGCTGATTTACCCATGCTGCAGGATTTTTAAGCTCTTTGCTGGACTCACTTTTCTCGGTGCCTATAAAGCCATATTGCCTAAAGATCACAAATTCACAGGGCCCAGCTTCAGTTGGAAAATGCAGTTAAAAGTACTATTTTTAGCTGGGGAGTTGAGGCTTTCATGAGGCTTGGACAGTAGATCAGGAGCTGGGTTGTGACACTGAATTGCAGCTTGGTAGTAACCTTTTTCAGGACCACAGTTAACTCATTTCACCAACTCCCTTCTGTTCTTTCCCTCTTTCGAGCATGAAGTGCCCACGGTGAGGACTGTCTGACCACGTGCTTCTGCAAGAGCTCTTCACTGCGGCCTCAGCTGTAGTTGCAGCTGTAGGCAGCAGCCCAATACAAAATATTTTAAAACATTAACCAGCACCTACATAACTTTAACTTTTAAACTCTGGTATTTTATATTCTAGCAAGTCTAGCAGAGATAAAAAGAGGCCATATCCTGTTGGAAAAAGGGGAATCCCATCTCTACCATGGTATAATGTATTTCTGGTCCTAATGAACTGTGGGTTATTGAAATTCAAACCAGTCATTAGCCCAGGACTGAACATTACATGTCCCGGGAATCAGTCCAATGTAATTTGGGGGTGGGAGGGTGCCTCAGAATTCCAGGTTTGTGAGGAAAGCAAGAAATATTTTCCTGGCAGGTTTGTTTAAAAAAAATGGCAGCTGTTCTTAATTGCTGGGAGGGTCAGATTGTTAAAAACGGTCCCAGTGGAAATGGATTAGTGTATGGGAGAATGTGAAGGTGCAAGATAAATTAATTTAGTCTCTAGTCTGATGGTTTATTGTCTGGATAGGAGCTCCGTGTACTGCATGTGTGCACACGCAAAACACCCGATGTTACGGATTGGTGTAAAGGCATTATTGTTGACATGACTTTGGAATGACAGCATTATTCATGAAAACTAAAGCTGTAAGGGAGTTGTGCAAGTTACAGAAACTGAGTACGCGTAAGCTCTTTCCATCAACACCACAGGCTGTAAGTTTCCTTTAGGACGTAATATTTTTCATGAAAATTTTTCTAGAAATGCATAAGCTATTTAAAATGGCCATGTGTTTTCTCTCTAGTTTATGTTCCTCTCTCTGAAAAGTCAGATTTTCTCTCAAAGTGTATCATGAATCTGTATCCTTCAGAAGACAGAATGATATAAGACTCATTCTTATATATTAGCTATCTCAAAAATCAGCATATAAAACACAGGACCTGGAGTTTGTTCATGCTGGAATATCATTATATCCTTCCAGAAGACACTTCAATGAATATTGTTTCCACTATCAGACTTGTTTAACAAGGCCTGAGTGTAAATCACATCCAAGCCTTTAATTCAGATTTCAGTATCAGTTCAGTTGAAAGAGGTCAGGCTACTGAAGTGCAGAAATCTGACTGAAGAAGATTTTTTTTAGAAACAGGAACAGTATTTACATAGTGTAACTGAGGTCTTACCGAGATGACATTCAGTTTTTGGTTCATCTTATGCATGAGGACCATCAGGCACAATTAAAGGAGTTGTCTCTGTCAGACAGAGATTAGTCCTGTTTAAATGACCAGTGCTTCCAGGAGGTTAATAAATGTGACCAGTGTAATGTCTGCATTTGGACCCCAAACCAGAGCGTGCTGGTAAGGTCCTGATACATTCAAATACATGCTAAATCACTCACCAACCTGGCTGGGGTGAGGGGAAAGGGCAAATCTTCAGCTCGACACTGCTAGACCTGCTCTTCATCCAGAGCCAGGCAGCAGCTCCTGCCTCTTTTGCCACTTTCTGCTCCATTTCTTCTCTGTGTTTATGCCATGTTGGCCCTTAGCCAGGGCTTCCTCCTTTTCCCAGCAGCCTCTCATGAGGGGGGTGTTTCTCCTTAAAGTAAAGCAAAAAAATTAGGAAAACAACTTTATCATTTTTCCTACTCATTATTCTAATGAATTCTTCCACTTAAAGGCACCTGCAGTTCTCTAAGTGACTCAACTACTTTTTAAACTTTTACTGCTGTTCCACATTTCAGCTTAAAATCACAATGAAATTGTACTTTTCTACTAACAGTTCCACTACCCCCTTTTTTCTGTCTGAGTTCTTAGAAGGCCTTGTGTACTGATGCTTTCCAGTTTATCAGTTTATTGACAGTGAATTCCTTTGATTTTTTTTTTCAGATATCCCAGCCTCATTGACAACTCCTAACACAAACATTGTTTACAATTTTTTAATACCTATATTATCCATAAGTTCTCAAGGATGACAAAATGAATCATCTGATTTTCTGACACAGTTCCCAGCTGAGACACATAGAAATACACTGTTAATATTTTCAGTTGTATTTATGACTCATCATCTTATACCTTATCTTTTACCTCCAGAATTCCCAAATTCCTTAATATCTGGTCCTTTCCTTGCATTGTTCAAACTATTTCAGTTTCCTGAAAGCTACCATATTGTCTTAAATAACATCTTGAACTTTGTAATCTAACCGTACTAGCTTCTCAATGGCTTTCTATTTTATATTTTGTTAGGATACATTCATTCGTCTGTGACTCCTGGGATGCCTAAGAAGCCTCCATGCTGAGTGTAAGGATTTTAATTTCCTCACTTTTGACTTCAGGGTTTTTTAACTAACTTTACCCTTGAAAAAAATTTCATTATCAAAAGTTTAGTGTCACAGTCCCACATTTGATTCAATCACTCCCTTGAGAATGTTGAACTTAATTATGCTGTGGTCACCATTAATTAGTGGCTCAGCAATAGTTACTTTATGAACCAACACTTGTACATTACATAGGACCGAGTAACATTCCCTCATGTGTGCTGTAGAACCAACTGCTATAAAAATTATACTCTGAGAGGTCAAGGAGTTCTCTCTCTAAATTGTCCATTGGAAAGGATAAATTTCTATGCAGATAATTGAAATGCCCCATTACAACCATTTCTCAGGCTTGGTTGCCCTACTTGTGCCTGCTGACACTTCACACCTCAACATTAATAAAATGTTTTTGAAAAGTAGGAAATTCTGTCATAGGTTATTAAAACTGTAACATGTGCTTTAGTACTGAATTGAATTCAAATATCAGAATTCTCTTCAGAGCAAAAGGTTTGAAAATATTGGAAAAAAGTGTCATATTAACCTGAAGTTCTCAAGCAACATTGCTCAATATTATTTTAATTATTGGACCGTTAATAGCTTAAAAACTGCACTAGTATTCTAATAAAAATAAATACTTTGCTGCATCTATTCTATCAATTCTCCCTGTGCTGACTTCTGTATTCACTGAATTCTTTGTATTGTTATGATATAGTGATATCATTATTATGATATTATGATATTTCTTCATCTTTATATGTTACTCTCCCTACAGCTGAAAGGTATCTTCGTACTCTGTAAGAACTTGTCATGCTATACTAATATGAAAAGAAACCTCATTCATGGATGTTCAAAATACAGGCATCTTATATTAACCTTTCCAGATAGTCTTTTTAATTTTGTGCTCTATTTATTGAAAATATGTCTACTTTTTCTAACGATTATCTCAGATTGTTGTGTTGTCAGGGAAAAAAAAGAAAACCTATTAGTTCTTTACTGTACATTTGTAACATACCTGTAATTACATTTTAATTGTTTCCTGGAGTTAAAGAGATGAAATTGTTTAGAATTATTTCTGTACTGACGATGCATTTGATTTCAGTGGGTTTAGACACTGTTATATCCAGTGAGATTGTGGCCATTGTCCCACTAGGAAGCAGCCAGATACTCACAAAAACAGCAAAGATACCATTTTCAAAAGAGATGGCTGAAAGATCAAACACTTAGGGGACCTAGACTTCAACCAGACATGTCCAATGTGCTGATACACCACCACTTGTGATTTAGAGGACTCTGCTTATTTTGGTCCATTGTGTCCTTGCCCTCGAATTCAGCTCTGTGACTTCACGAGGCCCAGCAGATGTGTTAAATCAGGGCCTTTCACCCCTCAGATGTAATTAACATACAGCCTAGCACAATCTGTTTAAATAGAAGAAATCAGGGCAACGTGGCAGAAATGGCCCTAATGATGTCAGGAGAACCTGGCTGGCACATATTCTTATCTCTATTGGTCTGCAGTGTTTTGTGTGGTGTATTCTTCTACTTTCTCTAAAATTCTTCACAAATGACAAGTCATATATGTAAAATTGCTAGCATAAAACCTTACAGTGAGATTAAAATGCAGGGATTTGTCTCTTTATGGCTACTGTTTGATACCTAGTCAGTGAGAAAGTACAGCACTGCCTTCTAGATTCTGATAACAAATGCTCTGGTTTGGGAATGTTTATATCTAAAAGGCTCATCCAGCCCAGGATATAGATAGCTGTGATTTAAATTTCAGACTGTGAAATTCCTTCCCAGAGTAAGATAAAACACACCTCCCAAAAAGGAAAAAAAAAAAAANCAAACACCACCAAAAAAAAAAAAAAAAAAAAAAAAAAGCAGAGGCTTGGATATTAACATTGGTTTTTAACAAGATATCTTCCAAAGACAGAAAAGGGAAGTAAGTCCAGTGATGGTGGAAATTCCAGTGTCTCAGGTGAAAAAATGCTAATACAGCTTTTGGATAGGGTTTTAAGCTTTGCCAAGGAGGAAATGGAAAATTAAGAGGTTCTTGGAAAACGAAGAGGTTTTGACTGAAGATCAAGACACTGACTCCAAAGAGCCTGAAACTCTACAAAGGCCATTGCCAGCTTGCGTCAGTGAGAAAAAGTGGAAACAAACCAAAGAAATTTATCTAGTTACATTGGCAGCTAAATTTAAGAGAGAAAGAAAAATGTGTTTATTCTTAAATTTTGTAATTACATCATTACAACATTACAACATGGCCCTGATTTTCCATTCCCTTAAAATATTTTTATTCTGTTTTTATTTTCTTTCCCTTAGTTTTTGGATTATCAAAGGAGTCCAGAAGTGTCTTTGTTTTAATTTATGTAACAAAGGGGTTAATATTCCTGATGTTTTCTCTGCTGAGATGCCAAACAGGGTCACCAGATGTGGTTCATAAGTTGTTCTTGCATGTGGCTTAGCAAAAGCACAGCTGTGGTTACACACTGGGGGTGGAGGGAAAGGGGAAGAGATCCTGACCCCACTGGAGTCAACGGGAGTTTTACTATTTACTTCCACGAGACCAGAATTTCACCCCAAGTACTACGTGGGTCTTGTGGTTTGTTTTTCTTATTTCAAACGGATCCTTACTGTCACTATTGCTAGATTTCATAGAGATTAGATGTGAATCAAGAATGGATTTAATTATTATTATAACCACCAATCTACAATATTGGATGACAAGTAAAATATTACTAAAATTTTAGCTCATGATGAAACCTTGTTTTGTTAGAGAAAATGGGGAGGTTCATCCTTTTTTTTTTCCTCAAAGTATTTATTTTTCTGAAAAAATATGTGCATCTGAATGTGACCATCAGAGAAAAATAATTTACTCTAGTTTAAGTCTTCACACACTCCCAACCACTCTGTTTTCTGCTTCACAATTTTACAATGTTTTGAAAGAATACTCTAACTTCTTGATTGGCAGGAGCAAAGATTTAGTTGCTTCTAACACTATATGTAGGACCTTCACTGAACTTGGTACTATGTCTGTTTCTTAAATATGAAAAACTCGAAATTTAACACAACCAAAGACTTTACAGAATCTACTTTTACCAGTGCTTCCATGCTAAGCTGATTCTATGTACATTTTTATTAGCTAAACTCAAAATTTTAACTTAGCTAGAACTGTGGCTAAAGTAGCTTCAGAAAATGTTATAAATACATACATATATGAGTAATATCATTTCAGATGAGAAAATCAGGACTATGGCTATGTTAAGAAGGAACTTAGGTTTTGAAAATGACCTTTCCTACATCAATTTCTCCAGCTTTCCACTTATGTGTAAACTAGTCCATGATGGTCGTTTCCTGTGGTCTTAGCTCTTCCTATTCCTCTATCTACAAAAGGTAAGGCTTTGATATGAGATCTTCTAATTCCTCAGTGGAAGTGGGTGCTTCATGACCTCTGTAAGTATTGAACAGGCGCACACATGAGACTGGAAATGTGATTGCATAGGGACATACTCAGCCTGGATTGCTAGTTGTCATCTTGCACTTGAATTTAGCTACGAGATCATAGACTGCAAAGCAGGTGGATGTGTTCACCTGCTTTACAGAGCTTTATAAACTACAGTGACATTTCTTCAGCTTCTGATTTCTTGGCTTTAACAGGAATGAATAAAATTCATTGACAACAAAGGAAATTTTTTCTTAATAATAAACATTTTCTGTCCAAAATGTACAGCCTGATGGGAAAAATAGACTCTGCCTTGGAATACTTTAATAAAACATTAGTACATGTCAATATCTTTTATATATTCTCTAATTTACTTACTTTACCTGCAAACATCAGTACAATGTCTTCACCTCAGTGCTCAGAATGGTCCTTCTTTCAAACACAGACACAAATGCAATCAACGCTCATAAGACAATTGCTGGAGGGCAATCATCTAATGTTTCTCAACCACATCCCAGGTAACTGCAACGACCTGAAGGCAGTTACTGACTGTTTCACCAAAGAATGTGAAAACTATTTGCTTGGAATATTTGCTTCCAGTGTCTGATTTTGTAAGATCATTGAAGAAATATGCATGTTTTATATATATATTATGTCTTCACCAGTATATTAAACATACATATAACTGTTCTGACTCCATAACACTAAACCTTCTAGCCTTTGAATAAGAAATTACCAAGTGCAAACTCCCTGCTAATCCTGGACCTTTGCTAAATTCCAGGTTGAACCCAGGAACTGCTTGAGAAAAGTACATGCTGACCAGGGCCAAAACAACTTAGGTACTGTTCTAGCAATTTTGCCATGTAGATGTCTGATTTCCAGTATCCAGGAAGTTCCTTGGCTCTGTTTAATTTCATAATAAAGGTGCAACTGGCATTTGCTTATGCACATGCACCTTCTCTGTGACATAACAATGTATCAATTTCTGCACTTCAGTAATATTCTGCAGCACACTGAACACCAGACCCTTCCCAGCAAACTACATAAAACTTACTTCACAATGACTGAAAATCAAGTCACTACTTAACCAGATGGGATATTTTTAGTGTTCTGAAATCAGTGGATAAAATAATCTTTGGCTCTTACATAGGATAATTCATCCAAGCATTTCAAGAAACTTGGAGGCACTAAACAAGGAAAAAGTTTCCTTTGGGAGCAGCTGGAAGACTGTGTAAAGAAAGCAGTTCAAATCATTATAAAAGTTATTAACAAAAAGGACAAAACTTGCTTCCAACAGAACTGTTAGGCTCTGATGTTTCATTCTTTTTACTGCACTAGTTTTGTTGGGAAATAGCAATTCACACTTCCTTCTTTATAATAAGTATTTTGTCATCATGCAGGCAAATGTAATACCTTAGTTGTTACTTTGCACTCTCAAAATTTATTGAATGAAGAGTGGACAGTTTAAAAGACTTTGAGATGTTGCCCATCATTCTGGTATCTGAGCTCACCATGGAGACCTGGAGTGCAGAAGGAGGAAATACTTCACCATCCCTCTTTCAGGGCTGATGAATCTGTTACAGTGCCCAGAAGAGGGATTTTGAAAGGTATTTACATATGTTCTGATGTAAGATTTTATTGCTTAAACATTTTATTCTTGCTCTGGACACTGTCAGCCTCCAGTTCAGTCTGATATTTCTGACCACGCTAAGATCCTGTCCAGGAAGGCTGAGTTTCCCAATGCCTGATCATTGGCACCAGGGACAGCCTAGATGCGTCATCCCTGAAGGAGTTATTGCCTGGTGGTGGGTGGAGGAGCAGGTAATCTCTGAGGACAGGAGGGAAGGTGGCAAATAAGCAGCAGTGGCACGTTGCATCAACCAAGGAAGACTTTTGACTCCACTCCCAGTGAGGTCATGCCCATGGATAAGTGGAATGAGCCCTAGGCCAGGCAGCAGAAGCCAGATTTTTTTCCATTTAAGCTTTTACTTCACAAATCCATAGCAAGTCATCTCCTCACCAGGAATTTTTCCAAGGGGAGGAGCAGAGGGCTGGTTCTCAGTTTAACAAATGCATGTGTCTGGACAACTCCTGTTTAAGTGGCTCGTTTTCCTTTTTTCCCTCTTGCTGTACTATTGCAATGTCACGCTCTGTGAGTGCACATGCACATATTTGTACAAACCTGCACTTTTTTAGGTAGTGCCTCTCTCTTCAGCAGCTACCCAAAGCCAGGAGCACACAGGCACTCACTGCACATGCAGTGTGATCTGCACAGCACAGAGAGATGCTCCAAACCAGCCTTGAACCAGGCAACTTGGGCAGCATGTGTGTTCTGGCCTGACAGAAAACTTACACAAAGGTGTAATCACACTACCTTCCTAAAATTCTCCCAGCTGTTTCATTTATTATGTTTTAATGGCTTCCAACACAGTATTTTATCTTTTCATCTTGAAGATCTTTGTAAGATTATTTAAGAGGCAGCTGGTTTCTACCTTTCCAATGGCAGAAATGAATACGGTAAAGCAAGTTCTACCAGTGCAGTTATAAACAGCTAAAAAATTTTGGTAGTTTCAGTGAGATTTCTGGAAAAAAAAATATTTTAAAAAAATATTTACATAATATATAAAAATAATGCTCCTTATAATTAACAGTATATTATTGAGAAACCCTAACAAAAATGTAGTCTATGATTTCAAGTTTCATTTGACTTTCAGCAAAATGCATAGTCCATGTTTAATCCTCCTTTTGTCCTGTTTTTGTCAGCTATTACTCCTTCAAATGTATGACATTGTTAATCAGTGTTAAAGATTATGGCATGATTGATTTCCATTCTGATTTTCTTGGTTTTAAAATTTGTTTGTACAATTCTAGAAACTGTTTATTACAGCATGCATTTCCCAGGCTTGTTTTGTGCCTGAATTTTACAATAATTCTACCCTCAACTGTTCAGCCTTTTTTTTTGTTAGATCAGAACAAAATAGATGAACATTACAATATGTAAGGCAACTCACAAAGTAGAGCACCACCAGCAACACTTTAGGTATCAAGATTCACATGGCAAAGAATTAAATAGTGGAAGTTTTGAACACAGGCCAGTGTGAAGGCCAAAGGTTAAAAATGAGATAAAGGACTCAGACAATCTCCCAGAGGATCCATTTTTCAGGTAATCACTAGCTGACAGGATCTAAGACTGGATTTATTCATATTCACTTCTTCCCCTGTGGATTTGCTAGTGGCTACTGTCAGCATCAGTATAACTTTAATTGAAAGCATTCTTTGGAAGTGTTACATTTGGCTTGAAAAGAGCCATCATCGGGTAACATGTCTATATAAGATAACTTCCATGGCTAAAAATATATGTTCTTGAGAGAGTAATTATGAAATATGACTAATAATGGCTGGGTAATGGAATATATAAATTCTAGAAACAAACTTCATAAGTGAAGGGTAAGTTTTAACAGGATAAATTTTATAGCAAACAACAAGCCCTTAAATGGCCAAAACACTTATTAATCACTTAAAATATTTGTGGCCAAGCATGAGGGTTCATTTTTAATCTCTGAAACTTCCAGCAATTTGGTAAGAAATTTCATAATATATAACCAGGCTTGCTGCGTCCAACAGGTATGTGCTTAGTACAGCAGTTTTTCCATTACACACTTTAGGAAGTCCTATAAATAAATAACAATCCAGATGACTGACTAAGTAACCTGGATACACTTAGATTAAACTGAGAATATTGAGTAAGGGCCTATAAAGGCTATTAATTATTGTTAGGTTGTGTCACATCCCACACGCCTCTCCTAGGATCACCAAGGATTCCTCTGCAATTTCCAAAAAAGGTGGGGGGACTTTTACTCTGTAAACTCCTCCATGATGGCAGGAGATATTAATGTGCATCAGGTGAGACAGAAGTTCTCATGGATGGCATTGGAGCAGGCTACCATCACAGATACTGGGATAGGAAGGGGCAGATGTTTGTAATGCTGAACCTCATTTTCCAACCTGTCAAGCAGTTTTTTCGACCTGAGTGGCCCCATTGAATTTTTTCCAAATCTAATGTGCGTTGCCATTCTAAAATTCAGTTCTGCTTATTTAGGGAATCTTGTCATGTTTACTGATATACTTAATCGGAAAGAAGAAGAAAAGACAAAAAGTTCCCATAAAATATCAAGGTCAACTTCAAAAGAGTGTATTGACTGAGGAAAATATAGGACTTAAATTAAAAGATAAAAAGTAAAATATCTGCCAATAGCTGGAAAGCCAAAACCCATTTGTGTGATGCTTTTTTGTTGTGGTTGCTCAGCACTCAGGCAGAAGGTTAGGCATGATAAATTAATTCCAAAGAGGTGATCACTGGGCATGTACCCAAAACAGCCCCAGTTATTGCTATCAGCTATTGCTCCATGGTTTTGGAGATGTGGTTTAGTGGTGAACATGGTGGTGTGCTAGGATGATGGCTGGACTTGATGATCTTGGAGGTCTTTTCCAACCCTGACTATTCTATGTTTCATGATTCTGCTACCTTGGGAAGGGGACGCCTTAAACTTCTTTTTTTTAATTTAATTTGTCCATGTTTTCTCAGCTTGTGCAAACTTTAATTCTTATTGGAGTTATCAGTCACAAGAGTGATATGAAAGTGAATCAACATAGAAGTATCTGAGCTGTTCAAAAAGAGGAGTGGAAAGTAGGAAGAAAATGTTAATTTTTGTTTGGTCACAGTTATATGACAAATCATAATCTCTATTATATATAATACACATAGGGACTGGCCATAGTAAATATATACAGTTTAAATGTGAATGGAAAAATTTCCTTGATCTCAGAAACCTTCAAAGAATTAAAAAATTATCCCACTCTATCTTTACAAGGTCGTATAAAATGGACAATCATTATATTTCTCCCTGTGAAAACATACAAATACTTTAGCATTGATACAGCAGTATAAGTGAGCTTCAAGCAGTTATGTGAATATAAGTATTCTTGAATGTAAAAGTCTTGGATTCAAGTCACTACTTTTAACTAGTTTTTTTTGTGGATTGCTCTCAGTGACTCTTGATGGAGAAAACTAAATAATCCCTGCATTGGGAAACTGAACCTTGCTTTTTTTCTTTCTATGTGAGTACAAATTGGTTATTTTTCTACAGTTGGTAAGTCTCTGTCTGATCTTGACACAAATATAATCAAAACTGAAAACATTTCAAAGTTTGTTTTCCCTCACGCCTCCTTTTTTTTTCTTATAGAGTGAAAAATTTATTTAAACAGTATTTTTAAAATAGTCCAGCAAATTCTAACAAATTGGTTCTCAAAATGAACAGATATATCTTAGTGGAGTTGAACCACAGCCATAGATGGAAACGACAATATCAGTAAATTCACTGGCTCTGCAAATAATACAATTGTTAAAAGAAATAATCTTCCAAGAACCCTGGGCAAGGTAGAAAAATACAAATAAATAAGAAATTGTAGGGGGGACAAGAAGGAGAAAGGAGAAGGAGAAGGAGAAGGAGAAGGAGAAGGAGAAGGAGAAGGAGAAGGAGAAGGAGAAGGAGAAGGAGAAGGAGAAGGAGAAGGAGAAGGAGAAGGAGAAGGAGAAGGAGAAGGGAATGGTGACCTACATGAAGCTGAGGAAACATTTTCTGTATGTCTGAAATAAGGTGAGAAAAAAAGTAGGGAGTTTCCTACTTATGCCTTAAGTGAATGCAATAATGTAGTATGGCAACACTGAGGCTGAGAACTTCATTTTCACTTCAGGTCTAGAAGAGAGTTACTTTGGAGTGTTGTTATTCCCAAAACTCTCAGGAGGACTGTGGCAGACAGGACTGGGCCTACAATCTTGAATGCCATTATTTGAATCTGTCTTTTCTGTGTCACACTAGTTTGAGTGTATATAGTATATTACCTTTAATTAATTGAGTGTTTATGTGTTAAAAAGTTATTCACTTGTGCAGAGAGTGATTTGCTGGGATTTATGATGGGAACATTTTATAACAGCAGCATGTGTTTCCCTACAATTTGTATAGGTTCATTCATTATAATTTTTCCTGATGTTTTGCCTACCATATTATTAACTTCCCCAAAGCAATGAAATAGCAGCTTGTCTTCTCACAGCAGAGAAACGAGAGGAATAATTATGAATGTGGAAATCCCAGTGAAAACATGCTTCTATTGAAAGGGCCTAGTGGTCCAAAGAGAGGCCTGCTGGATTTATGAAGTCTATAAAAAAAGCAAACATACAGAAAAACAGATGCTTTTTTGCTTCCAAAAATGTTGGAAGTCCTACACTTAGGAAAAAAGGGGGGAAGGGAACAGGAGAGAATGCTACATTTATCATAGAATCATAGAATTGTTTAGGTTGGAAAAAAACCCTAAGATCATCAAGTCTGTTAACCCAGCACTGCCAAGCCCAGCACTAAACCATGCCCCTAACATGGTTTATGCCACTATTAACAAAAATTTATATTTTACTATAGGCTACAAAGTCTGAATAAATCATCAAAGCTTCAAGTCTTAGCCATGCATAACCATTTAATTATTTGCAAGTGTTCTTTTCAAAGTGTGAGAGTTTGTGAGCATAACATTTGATTTGCTACTCCTTCAGTAGCAAAATCACCTTTGCGTCAAAGTTGTTGCTCTTTAGGACTCTTTGCATGCAAGAATTTATAATAATGGGAAAATGAATAGCATTCACTGATGGTGGTAGTGGAAATTTTTTTCCAGGCTGTCAGTGAGGATGTAGAGGGAAAGCCTGTGAAATCAATTCCAGAAAATGTTGTGGATCACTGGTTATTTTACAAAGATCCAAAGCTGACAGGACCACCACAGTCATTTGTGTTTATTGTTCAAGAGGGTGCTTTTTTGGACCATCCCTACCAAAACCAACCTCCTTTAAGAAAAAAGTAAAGGGGGGTTGAGGAAACCAAAAAAGCAGGAGGCAGAGTAAGCAATGAGCCCTCTCCAAGCCCCGCTTGAGGATAGCCCTCCCCAGCAATGCCCCGGCCCTACCCCTCGCTTAGGCACTTTGTATTATTACATGTGCACTCTTCATTGTTTTTTCTCACAACAACCCGGTCTGCTTCTGCACTCTGTCGTCCGGGTGGCCACTCATAAAAAATGTGATTTACATTCTTGTTTCACTCTCGCCACCTTTTCACTTCCTGTTGCTTCTGCAGCCCATACTTTGCTTGCCTTTTCTGTTCTTTTAATCTAAAAACTGAATTTATGTACATTTTATGTTTATTACTATTACATTTTTGCATGCAGCAGAGGAAAAAATTGAACATTGTCATCAGAATTGCCCTAGTTTTTCTTTTCTTAAATAATATAGCGATAATAAATTATTCAAACAATGAAAAAGAAAAAAAATTACTTTGCTGAAGATGACAAAACAATTCATAGTAAAAGCAAAGACTTTTATCTCAGTTGCTTCCCATCACATTCCAGAATTTTTCACACCTAAAAATAATCACATCCAAAATATTATTATACACAGGCTACAATAGCATCCTTTGCAACAGGTAGAAACTCGTTTCAATGTCTTTGAAAAGCAATGCAAGAAATCTAAAGATTGGAGGTGACACAGAGTGACAGTGGATTTGACAGATGAAGTCATGAAGCTTGGAAACATGTGCTCACCTTTTGCCAGGACCAAACCTCAAACAGACAAATTCAAGTCCTTTGAAAGAGTTAAGACAATTTACCCCTACTGAGGAGCTGCTCCTGTGAATATAAATCCATTCTATAGCAGAATAAAAGGGTCATTTTGTGCTAATCCTGTCCCACTCAGCAGCAAAGAGAACCAACAGCAGCAAAGCCTGAGCAGAAAGATCTGTCATCAAGTTGAAGCTCTCTGACTGGCTGTACACTTTTTGATGTAAATCTCACAGATTCTCATAAAAGCAGGTCCATCCTGAGTTCTCGTTGGAGACTAGAAATAGCCTGCAGCATTTGTAGAAATAGGCAGAAGATATAGCTGTTTGTTCTTTATTCCCCTTTTTTCCCTTAATTCAGATCCTGTTTTCTCTATTAGGGCTAAGGAAAGAAAAGTGATTGACTGGGAGAACATATGAACAAGTGAAGAGATTCAGAGTTCAAGTATGCACAAAAGATTCGTCTTCTCTCCTGGAAATTATTTAAATTAAACTGATTTTTTTTTTCAGAGAGAAAGAATGATACCTCATGCCCACAGTCTTCCAACTGGTAAAGCAATCCTCCTCTGTTCCCCACTCCTCAGAGGCAGTCTGCTCTCTTACCTGAACATTTCTTTTTAAAGGGTAAACAGTTCCAACACCATCAGTCTTGCAGGCACACACCTTTTAGCTGCACAGTGCTTTTCATCTGCTCTCAGTACAGCTGGAAGGGAGCACAGCCCCTGCAGCTTCAGGTGTCTGAAAAGATTCAGAAATGTGCCAATGCCAGATCTGCTCCACATACACCATACAAATGTTTTGGTATTCTCACCTCAACATTACTTCTCTGCAAGATGATGAAAAAGTCTATGCCTATTTCAGTGCACAGCATTGGGACTTTACCTTAGGAGCCAAAGCCATGAGCTCAGGGCTTGCAGTCAGCAACTTCTGGCTTCTTATCCCAGCTCTGACACTGATGTACAGGATGACACGGGGATAATCATTCTGTGAGAATCTGTTTTACATTCCTTAGCTGTTAAATAGGGTTCCTTGTTTTTCACAACTCTTTTGGTAATTAGTTACTTACTTCTGTGTAAGGGAAGGGGAGAATTATATAGGTGATAGCAGTTACTCATTCATCATAGGAAGAAATAGGGAAATATACTTCAAACCCAGGAATAATAAACATAAACTATTTTTAGTATATTGGTAACAATAGCACTTGTATGACTTAACATCAAGGCAATTAAAAGATATTTTTAATCAGTTCTCGTGCTTATTTTGTAAAATAGTGACAAAAGATTCTTGTTTAAACCTACATTATAAATTACTACAATGAATTGATTAAGCTAGTTCCCAGGCAGCATAGTTAACACAATGGCTATGTTCATTTGCATTATATCAAGTGATTTGGTGGACTTTAGCTTCTACTTGATCTGAGGTACAGAAACATCACAAGGAAATAGAGGTGAAAAAGTCTGTCAGTAGAAACCAGGGCAAGGAAAGAAGAGGTCTAAATGTACCCAAACAGAATATATGACAGAGTTTTAAATCAAACAGGTTTCCCTACCCCCTGCCCAGTCTTCTTAGCTCCAGAACAGCCTTGGTAGAAAATGTCAGTACTGTTAAACTGCTAAGTTTAAACTTTAGCTAGTGTACTTGTGTGAAGTTACACTTCTGCAAAACACTGAGTGTTATTTAAAGAACCTCTTGCAAATCAAGGTACAGCAAGTAGATACACTTACAACCATAAGCCAGGGAACAAGGGCTCTCACTCACAGTTAATGGCTCTAGTGACTGGGCTGCAAAGCAGAGAAATGTAAGTAAAGTCTTCAGAGGGATGCTGAAAGATTTATAAAATCATGTAGGAAAGAAAGAAAAAACATTCATAATCTCTCCATGGAGAAAAAGAAAAAAAGGAAAAATAATCAGAAGCAGCAAGTTTAGTGGTTATCAGGACTAAAATGAACTTTTTCTTCTCTGCTTTGAAAAACCTTCAAATATAACAAATATTCCTCAGACTGAAACCTCTTTGATTTTAAATGTTTCCCAGTGTCTTTCTTAAGTGTTTTGTTTTAAATGATGAAGTTTTAATAAATAGTGGACACATAATAAGCTTCTGTGGGATTTGGACTTTATCCCACAAGTGAGAGGAAGACCTCATAACTCAAAGAGTGATGAAGCCGCAAGAGACTTATGAAGGTTTTTCCGCACTAGTGGGATTAATTCCATATTCCACAGATGCCCATTATATAGAGGTTCTCTGTTTATACTGCAAGGAGGTAAAAAGATTTTTTTTTATTAGATTAAAATGTCAGGGTTGAATATAAATGTCTTAGTCAGAAGAGTAAAATAACAGCTGCTTTGTGGTGTCACAAAACATCCAGAAAACAGTGACTGGGTTAGTAGAGAGACATTGAAAATGGTTTGTGTAGCAAGGAGGCATCACTACAGATCACTTGCTCCCTCTAACAGTAAGGAGCTCTTATTTTTTGAAGAGGATCTATGAATTGGTTTTCTTCATCACTTCCAGCATTCAAGCCCCTGTTGCTACTGCTCTTGGGCTTTGCTGCTTCATAGCATTGACAGGTCTCCCCAGTACACCAAGATCACTGACAAAGCAAAAGGTGAACTTATAGAAAAATGGGCTGCCCCACTTTGATTAAAATGAACCTTTAGTTCAACATCTTGCAACTCTAGAAAACTGAAACTGAGCTGAGTATGTCCTGGTAACAAGGAGTGTATTCCATATGAATCAGTGATACATTTGCTCAGCAAAACCCCCAAACACTGCCTGTTTTTATCTTAGACTACTGCCCTGTTGTATTATGCCATTATTTTTATATGGAAATTCTCCTCTCTGTTCTGAAGTATTTCAAGACTGGATACAACCCTCAGCATAAGAAAAAATCAGACTCATGTATTTACATAATCTCTTTTCTTGGAGATATTTGTCTTTTAATGAAACACTGTTTATCTTCAAAACAGGAAGGCTCTAAAGAACAAATTTTAAAAACAGATTTTCGCTTTGATTTGAAGACCATAAGCTTTCATTAAGAGACTGAGTTCTCTGCAATACTAAGTTTTAAATTAAAACCCACATCGTTCACTGTTATTGTAGAATCCTCTGTATTTTTCATTACATTAGGCAAAACATTTTGGTTTATGTGGGGCATAAACACTCAAAGTAACTTCTGCATTGCAATGTGGAAGCCCCGAAGCCATGGATCTCTCTGGATTTCATTCAGCATGGAGCAAGCTGCCTGTAAACACTGTATCATTCTGCCCAGCTTTTAAATACCTGGGAAAATCTGTCCTCATTTATTAAACCCAGCTGCTGCTTATGGGTTCAACTGAAACCTGCAGCCTGAAATATCCAAATAAGAGGGCCATGCCTGAATTTCAAAAACCAAGCAGCTATTTCAGAATGAAGTCTTGCCATAACCACAGAGCACAGACCTGCAGTGAAGACTGGAGTCAGGGGCCATCTGGCATGGACTGCAGGAATCCAGATCATCCTGCTGGTTAGTGTTGATAGTGCTGGGCAACTGTGAGAACACACCCTTCTTTAATTCTCTGTCTGATGCTCCTTTCAGAAGAGCCTGCTGAGGTGCCCAAGCTGTGGTCTGGTTCCTGTTGCTCCATGGAGAACTGGTGAGCCACAAAGGGCTGGCTCCCTCCCTACTGTGAAGGCGAAAAATAAGAAAAAAAAAACAACAAATCCACAACAAAACAAAACAGAATGAAAAGAGCTGAAAGGGAGTAAATAAAGTCAAGAGAACAAGATAATGGCAGGATTCATGCTTTTCAAAAAGGGAACATGGTTCTGTGCAAGTAAAATCAAAATCTTTTTTAGCCATTATTAGCGATTATGCTAATATTGCACAAAAACATAATTCCTGCCATAGCCACAACTGTGTAAGAAGCAGTGTTCACAACAGCCTCTCCTATGCATGGATTGTGACCCATAAGGCAGCCTCTGTGAACTGTACTATCTCACTAAGAACAGACTGGAAACCCCCATACTATGCTGAGAGCTTCAACACCCATTCCAAGAGTACTAGATACCTGGAAAATATCTGGCCCTTCCTGTGATGCCCTCTCAGATGACAGCTCAGTCTCCATCCACCTTAACCACAAGTCTATAAATCTGAGGCTCTGCTCTGGGTAGGATGCAAGGAAAAGATCCTTTTAAAGGTCCTTTTACCCTCTGCTTCTCATGGATTGGTATTTTGAGGTAAAGTATTTTTCAATATTTATTTTTAGTACTTTAGGATATCTGTTTGGCTACTTAAAATAGCTTAAGAAATATTTTGGGCACAAAAACACAAGCACATCTTTAATGAGGTTCTGGAGTTACCTCCCCATCAATGACAGCAGTGTGGAGAGGTGCTGTGGTAAGTTTCTAACAGGGCTCTGATACACCCCATGTCAAAAAGAACAAAGTTAAAAATAGCAGAACTTGAAGGTGAGACAAAGAAAAGAGCACTAGAACATCAGTAAATTTCTTCCATTTCTCTCTAAAAATTTTGTCTTTACTTTTAAGCATAAGTTTTACTATTCTGTCTCAAGGAAGTTTAGTCAAGAGGATATCTTTAACAGGATCTGTGATGGAGAAAACTGATCAGGAACCCAATCAGAAATTAAAAACTGGATTCTGTTCTATCAACTGTATTCTATTAATCACCTTCTGCACTTTGGACCTGGTCTCTTCTGGCGTACATTTTTTGAATGATGGTAATTTCACAGTTTCCTTATGGAGTTCTTCCAAATTTATACTAACACTGTGGAAGCCTCTACTAATATTTCTGCATGCTTTCCTACTAGGTTGAGACAGGGAGTGGAAAGTTAGATGCAAAGAAATCCACCAGAATGAAACCATCCCCTCCCAGTACGGAAAGATTTCTACACCTAACTCATCCTATGCAATTCGTCCTACACAGAAAAAACACATTGTTTTTTTAAATCTTTAAATCTTTTAAATCTTTTCACTTTTCTAAAATCTCCTTCACTGGAATGGCACTATGCCTTCACAGGGAAGCAAGCAGGAGGGTGCAGGAAGATGACATGTTGGAGATTGCAGTATCCTCCCCTTGATTGATGTAAGTGCTCCACTGGGGGTATGACTTCAATTCTTTCCTTGAAACATGAATCAAACGAGGCCACAAGCAAATATATTTCCCTGTCAAACATTTCACTTCCTGGAGACAGTTAAGAGCTGATGTGACATACTGTGCACGGTTTATTTTTGCTTTTGGGCCAGCAAATTGCTGTACTGTTTTCCAGGCCCTTAAACTTGGTTTGTGTTTGCTGAAAGAAGTGTTGCAGACACACTGGCTGCGAGTCCAGTAGGATTTCTAGCACACTGACTGATCCTAAGCATTCAGCTGAGGAAATGAAAGATCAGTAAACCAAATTCGGGCCAGAGGTGCATGTGTTCCTCTTTGCTAAAGACCTCAAAAGAGCAAACCATTAAGTTTCTTTCATGTCATCGTATTTGTTGCATCATCTAGTCTGCCTTTTAACAAAACTATCAACTGATGCAATTGCCTGGCTTGTGCATACAAAAAATAGAAACCCAGAGAACACTCTTGTTCTGCCTTCTTTTGTTCCCTGGCCAATAGGCATTTAAAACCTGTGCAAATTCAAACATCAGAGTAATTTCTTGGTGAGAAAACCAAGAGAACAAGCATTAAGTCTGGCTCACAGACACAGTGGTAATAAATGGCAGGGCTAGCAGTAGACCATGCTCTATAGTAGCTATATAGACCACTATGTAGACCAGCTCTATAGACCACCATAGACCTGGCTGTTTATTAATTGAAGTAAATGAAATCCAAATTTCATTGAATGAATTTTATCCTAAGTTCCCTGTGGTAAAAAAGAGGATAAACAGATGCTGCAGAAGCACTAGTGATTTTGCTGATTTGTGGGACAGAAATCATGACCCAAATAAAAACAGTTTAAAGCAGCTTTTCTTCTATCTGCAGGCTTTAACAATTTAAGGCAGCTTTTCTTCTATCTGCAGGCTTTAAACATCTATTGAACCAACAGCAGAGCAGCATGGTTATAACATAAAATCACAGGACAAAGTTTTTGAATGACTGGACACTCTGTCAGGATTGTATCTGAACCTTGTAAGAAGCAGTCCTCTGTCTGATAGAGGTTGTGATTATTGTAGGGCATACTGCTGGCATGGCAACATTAAAGAAACACTGGGATCTTCCTACTAATGTGACATTATTTTCTTTTTTAATAGCTGTCACCTCCACTTTGATTTCTGTGATACTATAATGCAGCAAGATTAACAGAATACACAATTTTGCAGCATTGTGGTACAACTACAATAGAGCAAAATATTTTTTGAACACTACAATGGAGGACAAAATATAGTGTTCAGAGATAAAACAAAAATTGAATATTTCATTTTTTTCTGACATCCATGTATTGAAAACAAAGGTCTATATAAAACAGTCCAAAAACCATTTGGTCTGGCCTTTGTTTTTGAGCAGCATCTCCAGATCGAGAACTGCCAGTTAGTTAAGTTGCCTTGCATGAATAGATATATATTTCTGAATTTTACCCTTAGTAAATTTTTAGCAAAAAAGTCATATGTAAAAGCACATCATTCAAAACATGCAGACATAAAGAACAAGACTTCAGAGAAGGTAGTGAAAACATTACTACTTATACTAGAGCTGAGGTGCTTCAGTACCCCTGAAGATCTACAAGAACTTTGCAAACAGCTCCTTTCTCTTTCAGTCAAGAGGCTGAATGTGTAACTAGGTCAGACACACCACAGCAAGGAAATTGCTTCTTGGTATTGGTAATGCCAATGCAAATTTTCCAACACAGGAATGCCAACATGCTTCAGACTTCAGCTGAAGGAGGAGAAGAGGAAGTAATTTGGTCTCTACAGTGGTGCAGCCCTGGGCATCTTTGCAAAGACTACCTGTGATGCCAGCTGTGGTAGCCATGGTATTTGTGAAGTGGAAAACTGCTTGAGACAGAAAAATGTTTCACTGCTGTCATTTC
Organism: Machaerirhynchus nigripectus; assembly: GCA_013397975.1. Taxonomy (NCBI): domain Eukaryota; kingdom Metazoa; phylum Chordata; class Aves; order Passeriformes; family Dicruridae; genus Machaerirhynchus; species Machaerirhynchus nigripectus. The sequence goes on from VZRQ01011090.1 coordinate 626,924, forward strand.
CCTCCTCTCTACCTTCCTGAAGTGCAGAGAAAGAGAAATGTCAGAAGCATTTTGGGATAAGAAACTGCCTGTTTGGCTATTTTGCCTCTTTGTGTTTGACTATTTTTTTCCTCCCACCCCACTTTGTGTTTCTTTCCACTCTGATGTGTTGTTTTAACACAGATGTCCCTAGGTGCTTAGCTGCCTTCAGCTAGTTGCTGTCTAGTTGGAGGAAAAAATAAACTAACATACTATTTTCTGAATCAATGTTATAACTGTCACACTGCTAATGTTGACCTCCTTGTTTTTGGTGTCAGTACCACAGACTGCTTTAGAAGAATCTCTTTATTGCCTGAAAATACATAGTTTGATCCCTAACTACTTCTTAGTAAATCTGACTTCTGATTTCTCCCTTTAGTTCCGTATTTTTCACAATTTCCCCCTCTTCCAGGGCCCATGAACATTATTTTGCTTTATTTATAATCGAGCAGTGGCCGAAAATGTCACTCACCCCTGCATTCGCGTTTTCCTAGGTGAGTTAAACATAGATATATGCTGCTCCTGTCCTAAAGGACATTGTAATCTAAAGCATCAAGAGCAGGTGATAGCAGATTCTGTATTTTAAATTTCATAGCCAGCCAGGATAACATAATGGCTGGATCAGCAGCAGTACATGTATCTTCACAGCTAACACACAAATAATATATTTAGGTATATTTATCTGAATATAGTGATAGACACATTTATACATGTTTAATATCTTCAGATAAGACCCTTTCATAACAGCATTATCTTTTAATCCTAAACTCATACCTCCAGGTGAATTTTTTTTTTTTGACATTCATAAATTATGATTCAGTAACTATTGATATAAGAGTAGCAATGAGAAGTTTAGAAAGCCTATTTAGGAATAGGGTATAACCTGTGCCAATAACAGAACAGTGCTCCTGACATCTCTACGATATAATGGGGAAGTACACATAAAACTAAATTAACCTCTTAGAATTTTCATGAGCAGAAAAGGATTTAATTAAGGAAGTCAAGGTTCCCTTCCAGCTCCTTCTTCCAAAAAATCTGAAAAAATCTGGTCTTTGACCTTTATTCGTAAAATGAATTCTACATCATATTTCTGCATATAGCTCTCTAAGGAGAATCAAGTTTACACTTCCCTCCCAATCCAAACCATAACAGTGCTTAATTAGGTGATAATTTATGTAGTACTTAGCATGAACGTTTGACACTTGCTGAAATAGGCAGCATGAGTGTACATATGTTATCACCTGACTACATCAAGGAACAGAGCCTCTGCACTGGTCAGGTATCTTGGGCTTTATAAGGTATCAAGTAACATTTATAACCCAGTTGTGCCTAGATTTCTAATAGGTTGGACCTGTCTCCAGTGTCCATTAATATATATGCCTGTATGTAGTTAAAGCACTGATGATAAGATCTCCAAAACAACAGCAGATAAGGGAAAGAGTTGCCAAGACAATCTGCAACAGGGCTGTCCGGAACTGTGTCACTCTGCTCAGCTTTAAGTGCATCGCTGACAAACACTCAATTTTTGCCCACCCAATATGACTAAAATCATGGAATTGAGCTCTTTTCCTACCAAAGTTATACCTTGAATAATTAGAACTGTAGTAATCCAACTTGTTTTTAAAAGGGTACTGAGCATTTTTGTACAAGGCTTTTTTCCCTGACCATGCAGTCATACTGTTCTGTTCGGTTGAATAGCAACATTTTGATGGAGCTGCTATTTTTCTAAATTGTCAGATTACTTTGACCACAATCAGCTCATTTTTCTTTGGACAGTCAACTCAACCCGCTACAGCCTGACTCTCAAATTGTGCAAGATTTGATGAGAGAATAGACATTAATTCAAAAATTTTCTCTGTTGAACAGCTCTAGTAAACCACAGGTAATAATACACCCCTAGTTTGGAATAAAAGATGCTGAGTTACCTTGAACATGTCTAAATAGAGATTTGTATCCACTTTTCTAATTATGCTTTCCTTCTCTCTACCTAGTAGCAAGTAATGGTAACTCACTGAGTGCTGTGACAATAAACTCAGACCTTACATGCATAACATGTTCGGCATTTTATGCAAGCACGTGTCATAAAGGGATAAAATTAAATTAACAATTGCTGATTCATTGCATTCTGCTTTGCTTCACATTTATTTATTTATTAGGTTTCTTATATAAATTTTGAGATTCTTATTTACATTTACTAATAGTCCCATTTTTTATGAGAATAGTAGAGACAGTGCAATCCTTTGTACTGTTTTTTTACAAATTTCAGAAATTTCTTTGCAAAACCAAGAAAATAAAACAACCATCATACTTCCTGTGTTTTGCTGAGTTTACCAGAGTGGTTACAGTCTGGTTAATATTTTTTTTAATTTTTTTTTAACAGAAAGCTATAGGTTAGCCTCTAAAGAACTATTGTGACCCTGAAAATAGTCTGAAATAAAGTGACATAAAATGAAAACAAAATGTTTAGAGAATCAAATTAATGTGATGGTGTCTTTCCTAAAACAGCTTTAAGTGTGGTTAAAACACCAGTACTCCTCCACTATTCCTCCAGTAGAATATTAAGTATATGAAAGGATTAAAAACTACTTGTAAGTAATAAATAGTATATAATTCCATTTTATAGTCAAAAATATTAACCTAAATGTACTTTAGAATTTTTTACCAGTCTTTGCTAGCCATCTATTTACAGATAAGCTCCATGTAATGTTTTAAGACATATGATACTTAAGCACCTGTATTTTCAGTAGCTTAATTCAAAATTGGCTCCAAATGCAAATTAAATTAGGTTAATGTAAATTGCATTGCTGTGTCACAGTTTCACCCTAGCCAGCAGCCAAGCCCCATGCAGCTGCTCGCTCACGCCCACCAGCAGGATCAGTGAGAGAATCACAAGGGTAAAACCTGGAAAATTCTTGGGTTGAGATAAAGACAGTTCAATAGGGAAAGCAAAAGCTGCACATGCAAGCAAAGAAAAACCAGGAATTAAGTCACTGCTTCCCATGGGCAGGTAGATGTCCAGCCATCCCGAGGAGAGCAGGGCTGCATCACACATAATGGAGACTTGAGAAGACAAACGCCATCACTCCAAGTGTCCCCCCATTCCTCTTTAGTCCCCCCACTTTATATACTGAGCACAATGTCACATGGTCTGGAATACCTCTTTGGGCAGGTTGGGTCGCCTGTCCTGGCTGTGTCTCCTCCCAACCTCCCAGGCACCCCCGACTTTCTCACCAGTGTGGCAGCACAAAAGGCAGAAAAGGCCTTGGCTCTGTGTAAGCCCTGCTCAGCAATATTATCACAGTGTTCAGCACAAATCCAAAACACAGCCCTGTGCCAGCCACTGTGAAGAAAATCAACTCTACCCCAGCCAAAACCAGCACGTAATGCACGAGTTTTTTTTTCATTAACCAACAGTGATGTTGGTTAAGAAATAATTGAGCTCATCAGCCATTTTAACAAAGGCAAGAAGTACTTAAGGAGTTTGCTGATATTTGTCACAAGTTAAACATTTCATAATAAGTCATCAGTTTTTGAAAAAGGAAAACTATGAGTTGAACCTTGTGTTTCCATCCATAGACTTCACTGATTTGTCTTTCACCAGCAAAAGGGGCACAAGGAATGGGAGATAACCTTGAATGTAGTGATATCATGACTAACAGACACCTGATCTTGGTTCTGAAATTCCTGCAACTCTAACTCTGCTCCAGATTGTCCCTAACAGGGTCTGGTTCTCCAACACCTTGCAGACAGCATCGTTTTTCACACAGTGCAGTATGATTCCATACTGTTTTGACTACAAAACAGACCCTTGTTCCACTAGGCTAAGTAATTTTAAAATATTCAGGGCAACATTTAGTTAATCCCAGCATGTCTCCTTGAATATCCTCTTCTTTACAAATCACAAATTACTGAGACGACTAGCAAGCTAGAGTTGTAGCACACCACCAAGACACTGTAAAGATGCCTCCCAGACCAATTTGGTTTGCTGTTCTCAGTTACTAGGCAAAAGGCAAAAGGGAAATCCAGCTACTGATGAGATTCAAGGCAGAGCAGACATTCCCCGGCTATTTTAAATAGTTATTCTTGAAACTGATTCTAATTTTGTAGAGTATCTGTGAATAGGGAAAGACAGAGGTTTAGCTTTTTTCACCACCTATCAGACTTGTTAGGATCTCTTCCCCACACAGACAAGAGAAGCTGAGTTATTCCTGGGTCTAGACAAAGAGCCTGAATCATACTGAACTTCACCATGTTGTAAAAAATAAAAATAAAATAAATTTAAAAAATAAAAGCTACTGTCAAGAGTCTTGAGAAGCAACGGCCCATTTATATTCTGTCTACAATTTAGCATAAGACCACAAAACATATAATTCCAGGGGACTCAATTCAAAGCAAAATGTTTAAGCTTCTGCACTGAAGAACTTTATGCATGGCCAGAGAAAACAGAGAACAACAACTTTCCACAGTGTTTAGCTGCTTTGCTTGTGCTTCCATGATACAGAGGCCAAACATACGGTAATTTTAACTGAACCAAGTCCAAGACTTGTCTAAGTGTATCCACTGAAAATGAAGCCGACCTTGGGGAGAAAGGAGAAATGGCAGAGCAGTGAAAATATCTTGTGCCTTAAGGAAAAGCATAGAGAAAGTAGCAGCGGCTCATGCCTCCCCTCAAAATAATAACTAGGGTTATTATTTACCAGACAGAAAATGACCTTTCTTCTTGCACAGTAAGTCTTTGGTGCCAGCAAAGGCAGACAAGGTAGCTAAATAAGTATCCTGAAAGAGAACAGGGGTGAGTATTCAGGACGATGCTAGTATGTCAGCAAACAAGAGCAAGAGATTCTCTTGCTCCTTCTAAAATGGAAAGGATGATTTATCATATGCAACTAAATAAGAAAACCAGTGTATGTCAACAGAGGGCAATTGGTAGAACTTCTGGCAAGAGAAGGGATATTGAATCAATAATGATGTCTTTATTTTAAAATTTAAAATTATCCTTGCTGTCCTCAAAGTCTCATTTATATAAAAATCACACAATGGTATTAAGAATCTATGGTCAAAATTCCCCTCAAGCTTATTTGTCCATTCCCAAACTTAAAAAAAACCTACAAGGCAACATGTAGAACACACTTATTTTCCAACATTTGTGTAACAAGTGGACAGACTATATTACTCACCCAAAGAATCACCTCCCATGAGTTATGTCTCATTCCACTTCACTTCTTTCTTTTTTTTTTTTAATTTTTAGTGAATAAATCTTAAAGGTAACCTACATTTTCTTCTTTTCCTCTCCTTTCTCAACCCCTCTTGTTCTCTGCCACTTTCTCTTGCAGGAGGTTCATATAAATTTCACTTCACCTCCTTTGTGCCTTCAAGAGAGGGAAAAGGTGGAAAGTAGAGAAAAAACTGCCTTTATTACATCTTTTCCTAAATTCATTTGCTTGGCTGGTAAGGGGGCAGGAGCATGTGTCATGAGCTACCAAACTCTTCACACATCTTGATACCAGTGAGCATGGAAGTGTCCAGTCCCACCCAGTGTGCCACAGCAGTCGAACTCAGCTGTTAATAAAGGTTCTGATCTGCTGCAAAATACTGAATACAAATATCCTTCATTTTCACAGGTTTTTCTTTAGTGATTAAGTTTTCCCTGTCTTTTCTCCTAATTATATTTTTTCAAAGCATGCCAAATAGTAATTCTGCATGACAGTTTTATCACCTGCATAACATTTCAAATGAAATGTTTTATTGCATTTGATGTTATTTAAACACTTACCATATACTCTTCAGTCCTACAGTTTTCAGTGTGTTCTGGTTATATTAAAAAATATTTAGTAGACAGTTGGGGTATGTGCTGGTTTTTTCCATTTTAAGTGTTTAAGTGGTAATAAACATATAGTACATTGCAAATACATTTCATATACATATATAGTTCTTTATGTGTTGTTAAGAATATATTTTTTGCATTGCCAGAGATACGTTTGTCACATTTTCCATTGCAAACTTAATTTTAGGGTTTATAACTTCTCCATAAAATATGTCCTTCAGTAGGGAATGTGACATTTAATTCCCCAGCTGAAAAGAGGGGGTGAGGTTTTTCCTTACAAAAACCAGATTAGTAAAATAATAGTTTAGCAAACATTTATAGTAGTCGGAAATGAAGTGACAGAAAAGCCTTTGCAGCTTGGATTCCTTCTCCTAGACTGCTAAAAAGGCTTAATGAAAAAAAAATTTCAACTCTGAATCGGAATATAAACACAACATTTTTTATTCTAACCAAAAATAAGAACTTTCCAATATCAACTACTATTGATTAGAGTTTGAAGTGCTTTTTGAATCCACCACAAAGCAGATGAAATAGTATTTGTTCATTGCCTGTCTATATCATTAATAATTTCAGTAGTCAAACATCATAGCCCAGACTACTTAAAACTTTTTGATCTTACTAAATTAGAGCTAACAAAATAATGATAGTCTATCCCTGATTGTATGTTTTAAATTTTACATCTTATACCTTTTTGATACTCCACAATCCATGATAAAAAAGGATTTTTCCTCAGCTCTACAAATGTTATACTAAAGACATACTGCTTGCTGCTATTTCTATTTCTAAACAGCACACCAAAATAGAGTGTAAGATAAACCATACAAGGCAAAAGCATAGATGAAATTAAAAACTCAGATGGTTTCTTGGTAATTTATAAGTAAATATATTTTTCATAGAGCAGGAATAATTTGTGAGTGAGTCAAGTATCAGAATTCTAAGCTTATTCTAAGCTTTGAGGTTCAGGCCTATGCATGATAACTGCTGTTTTTATAAGAATTATAAAGCCTTATTTTCAATTTCTCACATACTTAACTTCCAGCAGTTCCTCAACTTCAGTGCTTTCCAGATTAATCTATCTCTGCATTGACAAATTTTATGACCTTTATTGCAAATCACCCAACAAGTGTTTTCTCGAAGTTCTTTTTTTTCCTGAGCAGTAAGATTCTTAGCTTTCCTTCTTTCCAAACATAAGAGCATGGTTCACAACTTGATTTAAAAAAAAAAAATAAGGTTCAGAAATGCCCTGATTTTGAGTCTTTAAAAGACAAATCAGGTCCAAACAGATAAATTTATTAAATCAAAAATTCCCCAAACTCATGACATTCCAGACTTGACTGATGATTTGTGAATGCTTTCAGGTTAGCAAGGCTCTACTATGTGTTCCTCAGATTCCTGTCTGACCACTACATCCACCAGCTACTTGGTCTTTGATCTTTCTTCCATAAATTTCACCCAACATTTTCAGGTTTATAACTGAAATGAAATAAATTTTTCTTTGACTCAGGACTTTGTTGTACCTATATTCTAGCTAAATTTTAAAATGGCTCCCAAGGTCTGTGGTTGCTCCAGCTCACATGGATTACTACCAAGAACTGTGGATTTTGTCTCTGTTGTGCTTTGTCTTGTGCTTTTTGTCATTTTCACATTACAAAGAAATAGTACATAAATTATCAGTTAGATCTGTGCTTTGCTCACATAGAAGAGCCCAGTTTCTCTTTTTTATTAGAATCATGTTTTTTCTTTAGTTTCTCCCTGTGTGACATAGCTCCCAACTTATACAATGTGTTTTCATTCATTTTTGCTTTTCCTTTTGGCCTCTAACACCAGGAAATTATTTAATAATTTATTAACAAAAACACAGGTTTTAAAACATGCACTAAGAAAATTAGAAACTTCCTAGGAAGACAAGATTTGTCCATAGTTTAATTTTACACTGTTGGAGGTCATCCTCACATGGGATGTTGAATTTATAATGAGACCCAACAAACATGAAGTAAAACACCAGAAGAGACTCAGCCTACCAATTACACATCACAAGCCCTTAATTTCCTGATTTTCCATTACATGCTCTTGGAGCATATTTTCTTTCTACTCAACCATAGTAAGTGTATATCATTCCTGATTTAAAGTCAAATTTCTGAGTGCTGCCAAAGTTGCAGTTCAAACTGGCCATATTATCAATAAATAGCATCTTGTTTTAGTATTCTAAAAATTCTTTAGGGAAGCAATTGTGTAGAAAAAAAGCGCAACATCTTATGATGGAAATGCCTGAAGGAATGTATCTGGCCATAAGCAGACAGCAAAACAAATGCCACACTGCTAGTTGTAGATAATCTCTGTCCTTAATACATACAGACTAAACCAGAATTAACACTTCTTACTTTGCACACAAAATTTAGTCACTCAAACAGCTATATATTAGACTTTGCTTCACATGAAAATTATTTGGACTACTTCAATTAACATGACCAAGATCCCTCTGTTGCGTATGGTAAACAGGCGCTTCTAGGATTTGGTATCAAATCACCATCCAGCTTCCACTTTTTGGGCTATACCTTAAATATACTGCTATTAAAAGAAATATAGGCAACGTGGGAATTAGCAGAAACATTTTTTATCCATTTCTCCTAAACTCTTGTAATACAGACTTTTGTCTGAACAGTGGAAGTCTACAACTTGTCTCTATCCATCTAAGCCATAACAGTCCTGATAATATGTGTGTCTCTGCAAAGCTGTCTACAAAAAAATTGAGATATTTTAGGTACTTCTAGGTGATAGTGTTTGAGAGTAGGAAGTTTAAACTGCTGGCCTGGTGTCAGCATCTCCCAGACACTGCTTGGGAACTGTTTAGAGAATAGCATTGACCGGAGATTTTTTCCCAGTGCGGCAATCTCCTTTTCAAGGGGGAAAGGAGAAAGTTTAGCTTAAATTATTTTTTAAACTGCCTCTTTCCACACACAGACACAAGCCCTGAAACTAGGCATGGAACATCGGCTGAGAAATTGGCTTTTTGGTTTTGAAATACCACATCCCAAATCAACACCTTGTGGAAAAACAGAAAAGAAATAACTTAAGTAAAAAGAAAACAAAGTCATCAACAATGGAACCACATTGGTTTCCACCAAGTAAAGAAATGTATCTGTGACACGATGTTATACAACCATGATGAGAAAGCTCACTATTATTAAATGTCTTACTGTATTATACACTTAAAAGAGGCATGAAGTATTTACACAGCATGACTGCACTTTTATGTCTTCAAGGGATTAATTTAACACAATCCAAACAGCTAAGTGTTAAGGCTGATCTATCACTAATTCTCTACAAACCACAGATTTAGCTTTAAGAATGAGAAGACAATTTAGTCCCAGTGCCTACCTAAAAACACCTTTGACTTTTAAAGACTGATGATTAATATACGGAAATATTTGTTCTATCCTTGTCTCTTTCTTCCCAGCACCATCATCTATCACAACTATGATGAATATAATTATTGCAAGTCTAAATGAAGTGAGAGGAGAGGTAGAACTTCTTGAAAAATAATTAGTTTTAAATTCACTGGGAAAGTGAATCTAGGTTTTGTTTCCTATGAAAAGCATTAAAAGAACTTGTAGACATACAGTAGGATGTGAACTGTAATAAATCAGACTCTTAACTCTGCTATTTGTCTTCTTTAATTTTCCGTTTAGTGAACAAATGATTCATTTTTCCCTTTGGAGAGCTACAAACTACAGAACTTACAACTATTTAACAAGAAATAACGCAAAAAAAAAGAAGAAATACCAGAGTTCCACCTTCTCAAATAAAATTTTTATCCAAATATCATACTTATTTTCAGACAGAAAAAACCCAAAACCCTGAAGTACTTTGGGGTGCTTCTGTACTTTTGAGTCTTGTAAATTCCCACTGGCTCAAGTGGAAGTTTCCCTGTAAGAGGACTGGAGGGAAACAGAGGGAAGACCTCTCCTTTAGACTTCAAAAATGTTGGTCTTGCACATTCTTCTCCAAAAATGTAATGTGCAATACATTTATTTATATTAGTAACCAAGAAACAATATTTATTTTGGAAGACACCGGGTTTCATTACTGTGAGCAGAAATGTGGTATTCACCCACAGCTCTGGGCTAGGCACAGAGGGAAGGTAGTTTCAGGGCATTCTGAACTGGAACTTCCCAGTGGAATTGTCTGCGGTGTCATAACATGGAGGCAACACAGCAACGCCTCTGCATAGCCACAATCACCCTGTCAGGCAAGCTCTGCTCCACAAGAAAAGGGTCCTCCTTCAGGGTTTTGTTCCTTAGGAAAAAACAATATCAAAAAGTCTTGTTTTGAGAGGGAAGCCTCATTTTTTTCCTCTTCGTCCATGACTTGTAGCCTCTTGACCTACAAATTTCTAGATGGAAAAAGTTACATTTTTCTGAAGTTGAATTTTGATACAAAACATATTAGTACAATACTGCCAATCCCAAGCATTCAAAAATCCTGAGTCAGATACCAAAAGTTATGAGACTGGCTGGCACTTCAAATTTAAGAAGAAAGTGTCTTTTGTTTTGTTATTCTTAGTCTACAGTATGGTCAGATTTTTAAGCTTCTGTTGGCAACCATGAAAGCAGACACTCAACCAATGCATTGTTTTAGTATTTTGAATGAAATTACATTGTTATGTAATACTTGATTTTAGCAGCTCAGGCACTAAGAAAACTAGATGTTGCATGACTAGTCATAAAAATCACCCTATTTGGCAACAGTTATTTATTGTGCAGTTATAGTCTGAACATTTTGGCACTCATGACTTGGTGCTGATTTCAAAATGTCTACTGATATGAGTTACAAAGACATCACACTATGCTTCTGTTCCTGGTGACATGAAAAGAGTTAATAGTCTGTATCCCAAAAATGACAGCAAATCACACCTTTTACTCTTTGAAATGATCCAAAACCACATATCAAATCAATACTCATGCGTATTTCTGAGTGGTTTCAACTGTAAGCCTTATGCCAAGAATACCCTTGTGATTTGGATTCTAGATTGAGTGAAAAATGCCTCACTCAGATCCAAAAAAAATCTCAGAGAAATGTTCCCTTCAGACTTGTAATCTTGTGCTTTGTGCAAGAATGCTGGAGGTTTGGGTCATAAACCCAGGCAAGACAAGTTTATCGATTTCTGTCGTACAATCAAAACCCCAAACAGAAATCCTTGACTACATTTAGCCACAAATCTGCAATATATAATTTTTATATTACATATATATTACTGGTCTTCTGAAACACTCACTACAGAGAAATATTTCATGATTCAGAACCAATGTTGAGAGTCACATGACTGGATTCCCTCCCTTTATATGTCTGAGAAGGCTCATTCTTCCAAACGCATGACATTCCTGTAAGAGCGTGGGAGACTGCCTAGATGTGACCAATCTCATTTTCAGAGCTGGGTAAGTGTTTGAGAATGCCAGCTCTGCGGTGGTTTTACTGTCTCTGTTGATAGGTACAACATGGACTGAAGAAGTACATCATCATAAATGACATGACTCAAACTGGCTCTGCTGTTGTTTACTGTGGGCACAGGGCTCCACTAGAGGAGCTCTACTAGAGGAGCTGCACACTGGGCTGGTTGCAGAACTGGACTCCATTATATGCTGCTGTTGGAAAAATACTGAATTTTGTTGCAAAAGTGGGAAGCTACCATGCAAAGTGACCATCTGACATCTGTAGCAATTCCCAGGGGACAGCCAGGGTGCAGCTGACAGAGCTGTGAGAAACACTCACAGAGCTCAAAAAGTAGATCTGGTGATGGTTGGATCTTGTATGCATTCAGTGCTGATTGTAATGTCACAATAATACCACCTGGAAGAAAACCTAAAGTGTCATTTCTACTTTTTAATAGCATAGATAATGCAAATTTACTTATTATTTTAAATTTGATTTAACCATCTTTTTATCAGCTTTTAAACACTGAAGCTGACAGTTAATCAGGCATTAAGGTCAGGACTCCATGATTGTCCTTTGGGCTTTCCTTTTTTTTTTGCTCCAGGATTTATTTACTGAACTAGTTGCTCTTCAGCCTCAAGTCAGTCAAGATCTCTCACTTGTCTGCACTCCTCCTTCCCCCAGGCTCCTAGAAGTTGTCGTCACTTAGGTCAGCCAGGTAAGACAAACGAGGAAGAGGCATACCTTATCCATGAGTTTTGAGCCTCTGTGAGACATGAGGCTCACAGGGATTCTTATAGGCCTTAAGTCCTGGCCTCTCCCTACCTCATGTCATCCTTTATGTCACTGACCCTGTCCCTCTTTCCAACACAGTTCCAGTAGTTCCCTTAATTGAAACCTTCTTGACTCTTCTGTCCATCAGTCTCTTCCTTTGACCTCTGATTTCCTGCCCTGGTCTGACCACTTTTTCTGTTCATTTTCCAGTGTCCATTTGTGATTCCAGTGTTCCTTTACCCCATTATTTTCTCCTTCAACCCCTTTAGCTAGGTCTCCCCTTACCATACATACCCAAATGTAGCCTGGCATCACCCTGTCAGCAGTCTAGATGCACCTTTTATGATGGCTACTAGAGGAGGAAGAACTGAAAGAACAAAAGAGAGTTCACAAATAGCAATTCCTGATGGCAGTCACTACTCCCCACTCTCTACAGTGGCAGCTGCTGCCCCTGCTCTGCCTGCTCTACCTTCTCTCTCCCCCAGAAAGCAGGCAGATCCACCAGGAGCCTGTTGGACCAAGTTCATTCAGTGCATCAAGAGCAAATTAAATCTGCTAACTTCTCTGTTTCTCAATGGAATTCAGGTTACTCTACTTAAAAGTCAATATGATTATTTTACATTTTGTTTTAAATTGGATTTTGATATTTTGATCTGACTATAGGTTCCTCAGGGCCTTTCCAGTCAAGTAATTAAGAAGATAACGTTCCCCACTTAAAGTCTTTGTAGCTGTAGTCTTACTCCTTGCTATGAAAAATTACTTTTGGATCAGACTCTAGACAATCTTTTTTGATTATTTATCTAAAACTAAAAGCAGGAAATGATTCATTTGATTTCTGCCAATACTGGAGTGTTGCCACTTTTAGCTCAGGAAGAGTAGGCTTCCTTTGGCAGCCTTTGCTTGCATGATGATGAATGAAGTTCTATGTTTAGTGCTTGCTAAAATTTTATAGAGTCTAAAAAAGCAATCTAAACATGTTATAGGGAGTAGGTAAGTTTTTTCAGATAACTATACCATAAGTTCTCATGCTGTGTCCCAGCAATACCTTCAATATATACATAAAGGAGGGACTCTTTCCAAAAAAAGATCTTTAAATACTTGAAAATGCACTATTTGTCATAATAAGCAAATCATTCCCACAACGTGAATACACATTAGCAGTAACATTACATAGAGGAAAACATAAATGCCTCTCCTTGTCTTAATGATATAGCGCCCAAATTGCATGCAGTCATTTGTTACAAAACAGCTTAGACCACCATGGAACGGGCAGTTAAAGAGCACAATAAAACCTACTGTCGACCTAACCAGCAACTGCTACCTACTGATGAACGAAAGTCTTAGAAGTCTTGACAATACAAATATTTGTCTGTACTAAGAGTTATAATATTCAATCATGATACCCTAATTCTGGGGAGGGAATTAGGCAGAGGTGATGCATTTATATCTGATGAAAGCATCCAAGTATCCTTTCAAAAATAACCATAAATTTTACATAAATTGGTTTCACTGGATGGCATTTGTCATTCAGACAAACTTATTTTCAAGGTCTGAATGTAAGCAGACACGTTTGAGTAATTCAGGATGGTTTTACAAATATTTTCTACCCAAATTCAGTGTCCTCAACTTTGTTCTTACCTGCCTTTGTTCTCTCCTTGAATATTACCTACCTTTGTGATTTGATAGAATATTTCTCCCCAGTGTTTCCTTTGATAACTCCGCAACAGGCTTCTGAAATGGCATGTTCAAGTGAGCCAGTTTTCATGTTGAGAACAGTCCCCTCATTCATGTACCTTCTCTACTTCCAAGTATTCTCACGGGTGCTCTCAGAAGATTCACACCTCTGTGAAGACTGTAGCTGCACTTGATGTTCACTGTGCTTGGGATCAGACTTTAGTCAGGAAGATGCTCTTGAATTAAAGGTACTTTTGTATACATATATAATTTTTAAAGTATTGGGCATGTATTATAACAAGAACAATATTTTTTAACACCAAGTTATAGGTAACTGTTTTGTTTGGAGGGCAAATTAACATTATCATTTACATTCTACCATTCACAATGAGAAAATAGCTTGCCTTGGGAATATAAATGTTTTATAATATTAGCCTATTTTTGTTATTTTATGAAAGTAGCCGAAATGTCTATGGTTAGTTAAAGATTTTGCCTTCCCTGACCACACCTGTGTTTGTTTTTCATGTGAAGATTTACTTTACACTTTGCTTACTGACATACTTTCCAAAATTAAGGTATCTCCAGGCCAAATAATGTACAGTGGGAGTGACATTAATTCTACACCTCACTAAAGCTCATTCTCATGCAGAAAAGTGGGGAAAGAGAATGAAAAATTACACAGAGAATGATAATATCTGCGTATTGGCAACCCTATCCTACTTCCTTTAAAACTGACTGTGGAGCCTGGTTGGCTCCTTTGGGTAGTGCATAATTTTGAATAAATGGTCCTGTCTGATAAGCTACATCAAAGACACCTTGTATCATACACATTTGAGACTCTCAGTTCAGAAGGTTTTGTTATTCTACCTTCTTTTGAACTACTCAAGGAGCATTTGCATTCTTGGAATTAACTGTCTCTGGTATCATCTTTGAGCTGTGCTTCTGAGAGGGTTTATTAAATAAAAAAGAAGAGATGCTAATGGAATATGCCAGGACTAGTAAAAGATAAATCTGTGGGGAGTCAGGATGCAAAGATGGGAAAATGGAGAGTTCAGCTAGGGCCCATGCAAGGCCTATCTGGTGCTTTGGTTTCAACCACAGGCATACTGGGACGAAATACAGATAGTGGATCATTTTCACTATCATTCCACTGACTGTTCTGTAACAGTCAGGTATAAAGAATCTCAAAGGATTTAACATTCACAATGTACATCATCTGCAATTCTATACCTTTGCAATTAATACACTTTTTTCTATATCTCTTAAAAATATTTCCTACATGATAGAAAGAACTAGGGTCACACAGAAAATATTAGGTGAAGTAACTTGGCCTATATATTACAGATAACAAGTGCGGACTTCCATAGTTGTATTTTAGAGGTTAAGTAAATAAGGAAGTGGAGACCTAAAAAGTGATGACAACAACGAAAAATATAAAGGAGAGGACCATGTTTTCAGTGTGAGAACAGATAGCCTAAAAGGACAATTTAGTGTTTAAATATCACTCCTTCTTGAATAGTTTAAAGTCTGTTTTATATTTAGGGATTAATGTAGAATCTCTTCAAATATATGAGAGCTTTGCACATATCATAAAGCAAACCGTATAGGGGTAAAAATTTAATTTTTAAGAAAACCTTTGCTGTGCACCTTTAAGACCCTCAGTCTCTCAGCTCTTCCCCAACAGAGAAGGCAAGCACTCTCTGTCAATGCATATATAAAACATTTATAAGTGAATAGGATCCAAAAGGCTTTGTCCCATTTCCCACTGTGTACATTTTCAGACACTGTATCAGCTTCATGGGATTTCCCTCTGTTGTGTTGCTGAAAATCAGAAACACTCACCTCTGTGGTATGCAGACTGAAAAATCATGCAGAGTTGACCAAAGGTGCAGGTGGACTTATGGTCATTCCCCACTGATGGAAAAACACAAACAAAATGAATGCAATGAAACCAATTGCTCCCCAAAGACTCTGCTTTCCTCTTACCTCTTAACCCCTTTCTCCTCTTTGGCTGCCAGTCACTTCAAGTTTTCTCTTTCCTAACTTGAACTGCCACAGAAGAGAGTCTTAATGGTCTAGCCATGCATGTTTCTTTCTCACATCCAAGGTTCCCAAATAGGACCTTCCTCAAGCTGTGTGCTATTCATCTGCTGTTCACTGCGGTCTCAAAGGGAAAGTCCTTCATAGCCCCATTTTCATCAGAGACCAATCCAGTGACATCCTCCACCTGAAAATTCAACACTACAGGAAACCATTTTTAGGGTAACCTCAGGTTGGTTCCACCTCTTGCTAAGGAAATGAGGAATGATCCCCAAAGCTGTATTCAAACCCTGCATTTTCTCTTCCAAACTCTCCCTGAGCGCAACAGACCCTCTTGCTTCCTTTCAGTTTCAGATTTGCTCACTCAAGGTGTTCCTCCACTCTCACTTCTTTCTCCCAGCTGCCCATCCCCAGTGGCAGTTCATGATAGACTCATTTGTTTCTCAAGAAGACAGGATATATTTTCTTTGTTGTTTTCCTCTTATATCACTGACGACAAAAGCGACTAAATATATCAAAACTGCAGGAGGCAAGGCCTGAGAAAAACCTTTGCTATGTTTCCTCAAAACCAACTTTTCAAGCCATTCCTGGATGATGCAAAATTGTATTTACACCAAAGACCTAATCAGGAAGTTCTGTAGTTCTCTGGAACACAAAGAAATAAAGCAATAAAAAAATCTGAGCTCACCTGAAGTATCTTTGCTGCTCACATCAGCTGGTGTGATTACCATAGTCTCATAGTCACTTATATTGATATTTAAGTGCAAATGAAATTCTGAGGAAACAAGGCAATACTAGAAAGGTTGTGTGTGGGGGTACTTTAGACAATGTATTAAATAAAATTAGTATCTAGCATATCAGATAAGTAGATTATTAGCAAATTTTTCATAGATGTACACTAGTATGCATGACTATACCCAGTGGGATTGGATAAGCTGTATTAGATTCTCTATGCTCTGTATATCAGCAATTAAAGATAAAAACTGAGGAAATCAAATCACTTTTGGTTTCTTCAGGAACATTTTTTGGGGGTATAAAATATTTTCCTGAACAGAGGCTTAAACAGAAAGAACAGCTCAAACAGCTTATCAGAAACCTCATTCGGCTGTGTAGCATTTTGAGAAGCAGCTTCCTTCTACAACCAGCAGCTACAGAAAGATCTTAAAAATAAATAGAAAAGGCATTTTTACACTGATGACCTTGTCTGAGATTACATCACGTCTCAGTTCCCATGAATACTGGCTAGAGCTTTGGTTTCTGTTGCGTCTACTTGGAGATACATTTCTGTTCTATATCAATAACATGTCATGTGTGTTTGAGCCAGGGAAGATTTGCTTCTTACTTCCATATTTACTGTCAAAGGACTGGACCAGGAACCTGAGTTTCAGAGAGACCATTTCCTTTGCTGATGGATCTAGCACACCAAAACAAGTTTTCTCAGCCTTAACAAAAGAACAGGATAAGGGTTAATTCTGTGCTGTAATAGGCTATTTAGACATGCATAACCACTCCACCCAGGCATAAATGACACCAGCTGTAGGGGCAAACTGCATCTACCATGCCCTATCTGTACACTGAAGTTACCCCTATAGAAGCAAATTCATGTGCTATTTAGCTACTTTCAACTACAATATACAATAATTAGCTAGCATAATGATCAAAAGAAACAGCTACTCCTACAGGTTTTGTCTTACACACTTGTAATCCATCCTCTCATCTTCATTAGGAGTTAGGCAGATACACAGAGCAGACTGCTGAATTCTGAATTTACTCTGTTTCCTATTACCTTGCTTATGTCCCATCTCATCCCAATGGGATGAAAACCTATATTGGAGAAAAGAAGTAGATGTGCAAACCATAAAACCTATTTTGGGAAGATAGTGGCTATGACATCATATTCTTCTGCAGTCAGCAGATGTTTCAGTAGTGTGAAAAATATTTACTCTAGCTGAGATCAGAGGGTATCCATTTATTGTCTTCATTAAAATTTGGCTTTATGTGTGTCTCTTTACATGCAAAACAAATTTTCTCACTGACAAGTCTGCAACCTGCCCTGTGAGATTAATGCTCTTAAACTCATATCCTGGTGTATACAAGCTGCCGTTTCCCTGATGATCTTAGACTAGGAAAATGCAGGACAAGGTCAAAAGACCAAGGAGTACTTATGTCTGGGAAGAGATAGACCTTACCTCCATAACAGCACTTCACTAGAGGTGAACAGTCTGTTTTGAGAAAATGCTGGAAGACTGATCAGTCATATACATGGGGCCTGAACCTCCTTTTCAACTCTGAGGTTTCCATATTTCTCAAAGCCTGAAAATCTCTTTACTCTCTCCTTTTAAAGAAGTTTCTGAATTTTTTTCTTTTTCAATTTTTTTTTCCTGACGATAGAAACATTTCGACCAAGGAGAACAGTAGGGTGAGCTCAAAGAGATCATGATTATTCTTCAACTGACTAAATTCACTAAAATTCTTTAAGACATTCCAGGTTTATTCAAAGCTGTCCTTCTATCTGTAGATTTTAAATGGAGGATATGGATTCCCAGTAAGAATGCCAGTTGCAGCAGAGGATTTCTCTCTGTCTATTTGTAAGGGTATTTTTTCACCTCTAGCAGTGAGATGAATCTCAAATTCTTCTGTTAATTTCATATAGAATTCTTTATTGTTAATGATTTAACTTTTGTCTTTCTCATACACAGAGTGAATTTTCTTTTATCATAAATGAGATTTTTAGAGATGTATTTTTACATTCTTCCTCCAGAAAAACTATTGCAGGCTATTGGTATTACAGTAAACTTTGTCATGATTCACCACCCCCAGTTATGGTCAGCTTTGTTCCAACACAGAAGAAAAAGGCCATCCCTAACACAAAATAAAAGTTGTGTTTCATTGATTTTTTTTTCCTTTTTTCTAAAGGGAAAGTATACCTCTGTCCACACTGAAACTGAGACATGAAGAAAACTTCATTCTTTGCTGCAATACTTAGCTGCAATCCTTGAGCCATCATTTTTTTTGGAGGACAATCTGAGAAATTCTGCTTGCAGAGCAGAGTTCCTTACTAAGATTTAGATGGGTTTGTTTATGTAGTCAGGACTAAAAGCAGCACAGCTTCATTTCTCAGATGGCTTCCCCCTCACTTTCTTTCCAGGAGAGTATTTTTTTTCTCCCAATTCAGTGCTTCATTCTTACCAACAAGTCTTTCTCAGAAGAAGTTAAAAAGAGGAGCTTTGGCAAAAGCTCCCATGCTGACCATGCACTCTATAGATAGAGAGGCATTGCTGCACAAAACAGAAACAGGAAGGCTACTTTAGCATCAAAATAGGACTAAATAAAATATTTCATTTGGGTTCCACTGCCTGCACAGGTATGGATCTTATATATTGTGATAGAAAGATAAAATTGGACAGAAATTTTTTAACAAGCTCCAACTTGTTCTTTAAATGTAATTCTGAAGAGTGGCAACATATGGAACTGCTTTGTAGACTCTTCTGGGCTAGACATCTGTTTGCTGGCTGCGATTGCTGTGGAGTGGGTGTTCACTTCAAGCACTAGATAATTTAAATAAAAGACAGAAATAAAGTACATTTCTTCAGTCAATATTGACTGTTACAATATCACAATCTGTAGGACTGCAGCCTGTAACTCTCCTCCCCCATTCTCAGCTAAGTTCCTACTTTGTCACGAGCTTGACTCCTCTTTCCAACGAAAATGTGAAACTACTTATGCGTGTTAAAATAACCCTTCTCATCTGGGAATTTCAGTGGCTAGCATGGTATCATAGAGGCGATTCACAATTATGGGATTTACTGACTTCAGTGTTTTCAGACATTTCCTTGTGAGGTAGCCTCCTCGTTGTAATTAAAAGCCTATATATTTACAAAAAGAGACCAGCACTAAAGGGAAACACCTGAGACTTTTGCAGGCAAAGCTCATCCTATGAAAAAATGCTCTTTAACGTTTGCATAAGAATCCACATAAACGTATTTAACTTCAATATTGGTCTTATCCTCCTGCTGCTGCTGGCACAGAATTATACTTCCTCTACCTCCTTCATCAAGTGTAATCACTGTTAAAGTTACTCTGGAGATATGCTTGGCAGCTCTAGGATCCTGATGTGAAGCTCCATTATATATTTTCCAGCAGTAACACCTAGACTTGTGGGTTGGCTCCTAAAATGAATGTAGTGGCAATAGTTGGTTGTTTCTGTTGATAGATGCCTCAGAGGCTGCCCTGCTGTTTGATTGCACTCCATACTAGATTGATTCTTGAGTCATTTGGGCTTTTTAAATTTTCCTTCTAACTAAAATATGAAAATAGAAATGTGAAGCTTAAAATGCATGCTAAAATGGTCCTTCTCATCTAGAAATTTTAGAGATTAGTATGCCATTCTAGAAACATTTGCTCATAATTTGGTTTAGGTAGCTAACGATCCTCAATCAGTCTGAAAAAAATTATCAGTTGTATTAAAAGCTGACACATTCCATTGTCCAAATAAGATGGAGGAATAAACTAATTCACAAGAGATTTAAAATATTGAATTCTTCAGTAATAATTTTCATGCTGAAAATAGCACTAGCTGTCTTTCTAGCAGAATATTGAGAAGTGCTAATATTTCTCTTAAAACTCCAAAGTTAGACTATTTAATCAGATTTCTCATGATATGTAAATATGTCTTCATGTCTATCTCCTGATATGAAAACAATTTCCTTTCTAAAGCCACTAATTTCATCCAAGAATATCACTTTAGAAATATAATTTATATCAATCTACTTGATGTCCTTGTAAGAATAAGTATTGCACAAACAAAAGTTGTCTTGAAATAATATTTTAAAAGCTGCAAAATTGAACACCAAACTTAGGCAGAATTAAGTTGATTATACAAATATTGTATTGCCCTCTACTTATTTACTTGAATACTCTTTTTTCAGAGCAGCTCAGCTCCTTGAGTACACATTTAGGTGGTACCCACTGAAAGTGCAACTGTTCAAAATTTAATCTTTCTCTTATTTGCTACTCACTTTTCAATCCTAGATCAAAACATAGCACACCAGTATCCTCAAAGGAATATCTAATGAGATTTTTATTTTGCTTAAATGGATTTTGAATACCCAAATCTGCCTTGAGCATGTCTTTCAGTATTTCCTGGTTACTCAGGAGCAACTCAGAACAGGGCAATCCTCACATCTGCCACAGCTGGTGTCTGAATTCCAAGTGACCTGTACTGGGTCTGGCTGGGGTGGAGGTAACTTCCTTCATAGCAGCCTGTATGGTGCTGTTTAGAAGGACTTAAACAGTGTTGATAACATGCCAGCATTTAGCCTGTTGCTGAGCAGTGCTTACACAGCACCAAGCCTTTCTCTTTTTCCCACTTTCCTTATGCTCTGTCCAGCAACTGGGTTGCAGGAGCACAGTAGACTGTGAGTTGACACTACCATCTATGCTGAGTCTAATTGCACAAATGGAATAGTCCAGATTGTACAATGTCATGCTCAACAGTAGAAATGGGATAGCAGAAGGAGGAGGAGGATTTCGTCTTTCCACTTCCATGGTATCCACCATTCAGAGAATGTTTGGGCACTGGTCTGTTTGTGGGGTTGGTGAATGATTGCATTTGTGTCACTTGTGGGGTTTTTTTCTCTTTCCTTCACTTACTAACCTGTCTTTATTGTGATTCACAAGTTTTCTCATTTTTTTCTACCTGTTCTCCCACTCACCCTGTTAGGAGGTGGGAACTAAGAGAACCATTGTGTGGGTGCTTGGCTGCTGGCCAGGGACAGCCCACCACAGAAATGTATTGAATGACATGAGAGATCTCACAGGACTGCATTTCCACACTTGGCCATGGGAACTATAGCAATATCTAACCCATATAATATTTCTACCACAGCATGTCCATCTTTCCAATTCCTTGCTTGGCCCCATCAAGGACCTTTGGAGACATCAGTAACCTCCTATTTGTTACCCTATTTGAGTTCCCTTTCCATGGAGTGAAGAACTCAGTTCCTCTAAGTCATGAGGGAACAGGACAGAATTCATCCACCAAGAACGGGGAGCACCCCAAGTTTCACAGTATAGGCTGCAAATTGGCTCAAACTGTCTGAGTTTCCCTCTGTAAACTGAAAGCAAGGTATTGTAATTAAAAATCCAGGAAAATGAATAGGTAGTGCTATGAGTGCCTTCAAAAACAATTCCATTTGAAAGAGTACCTCTTTCAAATTAAACAAATATTCAAATCCAAAGGGGGAAAAAAGGCATTTAATTTCTCAGGAACAAAATTAGCCTGAATTTGAGGACTGAATTCTATTAGCTAAACCCCTTTGTACTCATGAGATCTCTAAATCCAGATATAGCTATGTCATTCCATTAAATACTGGATTCTAGGTGCATAACATCCACCAAACCTGGCAGTGCTTGCTACTCTGCAGCACAAAGACATGGACCATTAGAGATGTACAGCAAGGTATTCTATATGGCTAATTTCTATCAAAAGTTTTCCTTTTTTTCTTTTTTTTTTTACTTTAACCAAAAGCATGAAGTGCTTTTTGAGATACACTGAAGTTTCTGCTACTCTTTAGATCTCACTGGAGGATTTGTTAGGTGCCGCTTCCATATTTTCAATTTTGTTGGAAAGCCACAAGAAATTTTTACTGGCAATCCCAATAGCCTGGGATGTAGCCATTGGATTTGATTCATATTGTAGCAATCATGAAAGACCCCCCAAGAAACCTAGGCATCAATTGCCCCAGTCCATATGACAGTGTTTTTCAATGCATGGACTTTTACAAACCTTTCACAAACTTTCCACAAACCTTTCAAAGCAAAGCTCCTTTGTTCCCATCTTCCTTGTTTTAAAATACAGATTAATATACCAATTTTGGCTAAATTTCTTTCCCTGTATAATGATGAGGTTATAAATCTAAGAGATGTCTAATACAACATGACTAATTTTCCTCCTAAACTACTCCAATAAATGAACAGTTATAAAAGCTATGAACTACTGGAAGAAAATATATTGGCGGAAAGCAAAGCCAAACATTTTAAGCACTTTTTCATCATGACTAGCTCACCTGAGTCAATGCTGAGTGAAACACAACACTGCAGAGACAACGTACATCTACTTTTTCCTTTTTATTTTCTTTTCAAAGGGGAACCCATTTTCCAGGCTTATAGCTCTTTTTCCTTTTTTTTGTATTGTAAGTGGAACAAAAACACATAAAAGTGACCTAATGAAGGTTCTTGTCTCTGTCAAAGTATATAATAAAGAAGCAAACTTGCAAAAGTAGCTGATATCTTTTATTATGCCAGTATTTTCTCTTTTGATGTCCTTAACTGCCATGGCTACAACAATGTTTATACAACAGAGGAAAGGTTTTGCTTATTGCCTTGATACCTGAGGTATACCAACATTATTGTTGCGGGGGAGGGATAGATATGTACAACTATAAATAAATACTTTAATACAAAATTCCCTGTGGATTTCTGCACACATATTGCCACTAGCACTTCTGCAAAACTGACATAAGGAAAAAAACCACTCATTGCTACAAGCAGAGCATAGTAGAGTATTAAAAATTCCCCATATCCAAACACTCTCTTCTTTGAGGGATTAGAGAGGTCACAGTTGGGAATGCATACAGTTGCTTGGAATTTTGCATGGTATATTAATTAATCTTATAAAGGAATTGGGGTATAAAAAGACCTCCAGATCAGCAACTTGCATAGAAAAAAAATGCTGAATTTCATAGTGCTGGCTCAGGGCACTTACTTAGGAATTCCTGTACAGCAACAGAGCTGGTTCTGGTAAGTAAAGCAGTTATGAAGGAGGAAAAAAAGAGAACTGAGAACTCAAGCTGATGCTGAACAGCATGAGTGTGAAAGTTCGGTCAGTGCGTACAGTGCTGTTTCTTCATATAAAGAAGAAACCAACACATGGGGAAACTCTCTGCTTTGCCCATCAAAGCACTTCATATATTCACAGTGTGAATTTACACAAATATTTATGTAATGAAGTACAGCAGAGCAGTAGCAGTTAATATTTGTTACATTCCAACAGCAAAAAGAAAAGGTAGCATGGACTGAGATCAGTCTCTCATGTGTTTTAATCAACCCATTATCTTATTCCTATTTAATTTATTGTGATTGTTTTCATAATGTCCCAAGAACCTTTATTTTTTGCTTCTCCAAAATAATCAAGGAAAACAGACAAAAAAAAAATCCATGATCTGTGACAAGCAGGTAACTTTGGAATTTTGTTGACTCTTTGGTGTTTGTTCACCTTTTTAAAACAGTAAGAAAAGAAATTATAGAAGGAAAGTGAATATTCAGTGATGTAAACAACTTTCAAGAATCACATTAGCTAATAAATTTCTTTGAAATAAGTGCTCTTGGTTTGGTATCTGTTCAGAAATTCACTCCCTATCATGGACCTGTGGTTCATTTTTCATTATCAAGCAGTATTATAATCGACTTTGCATGAACCTTTAAGAATTACTATTTCCTGTTCAGTGGTTTTATTTTCAATTTGATAATGAAACACCCATAAAATTTAAGGGTTTACTAGAGAGAGGGGGTTTAGTACTAGCACCTGGCAACTATATGGAATGCATACTCAACTAAGAATTAAAAATTAGCATTCCTGGAATTTTTTTTGCTCTGCCATTTGTACATGGGGTCAGGGAGATCAGCCTGTGCTCAGGCGGTGGATGTGAGAGTGAGCAGGGAAAGGCTCCAGAGCTACTGCTTGGAAAACCACCTTAGAGATGGAGGGAGCTGCAACCAAGTCTTAATACAAATTTCAGCAGCTTTGAGAGCACACAGGCTGCTACTGCTGAGTCCTCTGAAGAAAACCAACACAATAAGAAAAAAATATTCATGATACCTATATTTCAGTGGAAAAGTCTGGTGAGATTCTAGTCAAATCATCCTAAGCCACATACTCGAAAGCAAAAATTACTGTTTCTTGCTATCAGCTTAGTGTGTTCTTTCTGTGGCACTTTGATAGGGAATGGTTTTCCAGAGCACTGGGACTAGAAGAGTTCGAAAGTCATGGGCCCAGAAAGAGCTTTGGAAAACCTTGGATTCAGGTCTTTGAGACTGCTGAGTAATGTTATCAACAGGGGATGTCATTCCAGAGGCAGTGAAACATCAGGCTGTGAAAGCTTAAACACAAATATATTGTTGTCAGACCATCTATAAAATAAGGTTAGAAGCTATCATGTCACAGATGTAATTAGGTTTGGATAGTGGTTACTTGTAAAAATCCAAGTACTTTAAATAAAAACATCATTTATTGGTAGGTATTATTAATTTTATTCAAGAAAAAGAAAGTGAAGACAGCAATTACAGACAGTTTCTTGTACAAGTTCAGAGATCATTTCTAAACTAAATCTCTACTCATCGACAACTTAAAAGACTAAACATTGCAAAACCTGAGATATTTCCAGCTTGCTTGTTGTAAATATTCAATACACAAATAGATAGTTTGCCCAAAATTTTCTATGAGAAAGAATAATATAAATGAAAAAAAAATAAGAAACACAAACAGAAATAGGCAATTTTAAAAACTTTTTTTTTCAGAGACACTGTGCAACTTACCTATTTTTCAAGTCCCCAGGATCTCAGATGTATCTTTATCACAAATAGAAAACTGATTTGTTTTTAAAAACCAAGGTGTACACTGACTCTTTCATGCGATATGCCTTTCTACTCCTGTGGTCAAGTACCTTGCAGTTATTATCGCTTATTTGTTCAAGTGGTGAGGAAATATTAAATATCACAAGTTCTCAGTAGAGACTGGACAATAATTATCAACAGATGGCTGGCAGAAGGGTTTTGAGAGAGAGAAAGAAATCGCCCTTCCTCCCAAAACAACCCTCTATGAGAAGCTGTAAGCAACTTATTAGTGACAGTTTTGGTTAAAATCAGATTTAACTGCCTGCTTTCTCACCATGTTTTTTGTGTTACTTTTACCCTTTCTTATTCAGCTGTGATGAGCAAGCACCAGTGCTGCTCATAATGATGATACTTACATTTGAAAAACCTGAAAACTCCTCATAATTTACTCTCTTATTAAAAGTAATACCCCTGTTGGGTAATTAGACATGTACAATTTTACAACAGTGTCTTAAGCTTCCACACTCATGTATCTTAAATGACTCCACAGAAGATGTGTACGTACACAGTGGGACAGATCCTCCGCTGAAGCTATTGACAAAGTTAAAGTAATTTTTTCCAGGCTCCCTTCACATGTGATATGGTTTGCTTCCAGAACAAATCTGTGGCTAATCAAACCACTGGGCCCTGCGATATTTGCTTCACAAATCAGCCCTTCCCTAAATATTTTTAAAGGATGACTGATTTGCAAATACTGGGAAAAACTAAAGACACTGAAACTGCCTTCACACTCCATTTTCTTTTGTCTTGTGTAACTGAAGGGCTGCGTCTGGGTATTCCAGGTGCCTCAGCTTGAAATGCTAGCAAGAAGCCCTAGCAAAGTAATCCATAATGGTAAATCCCCTGGATCTCCACCACATTTCTGCAAAGAAAAAAAAAAGCAAGCAGATGTATTTTCTCTTATTAAATTTGGTCTTTGTGGGCTGCTACAGAGAAAAGTGTTTTAGAGGTCATTATCGGAAGCTGATGCTCCTTATGTTGCTATGATTTGTATGGAGAACACAAGAACTCCCAAATCATGGTAGCAATTCTGTTGTTTAAAAATTCAGCAATTCAATGATTAAAATAAGCTTCTGAAGTGCATTCCTACTGGTTCTCAATTGCTTTGCCACGCAATATCACACAAAGCTGCCTGGAAGGCTGCTGGAAGGAGGAGGAGTTTGTCTTCCTTCACCAGCCACAGGTGCTCAGCACTGTGCTTTACTCACACCAGCAAGATCCTATGCTGACAGAGACCCTGGTGCCACAAGGGAAGCCTGACTGGAGCAACTCGTACTGGGTAACACCACAGTCCTAAGTGACAAGGGCTTTCATGCCACAAACCATGTCCAAAGAAGAGCTTTCAATTCACCCCAAGGTCAGTTGCATCCTCCACCCATCTCTCCCACCTGGGGAAGACCTGAAGAATCTTTCATCCAAAGCACCCCGACCCATCAGCAAGGCAGCCTTTGGTTTTCATTCTCTGTTGCATTTGCATCACATTTCTGGAATTATACGTTTATTCCCTTTCCATCACAACAGTGACAAAATTAAAAAAACCTAAAAACCCAACAAACACTGAACCGTGAAATTTATACTTAGTTATTATGAGTTTATTTCATCCAAAACTGACATTTTTTTCAGAGTCCTGCTAGGGACATAAGCACTCCCCAGCTCTTGGACTGGAATTCTACTTACAGATGACTATGACTTTAAGAGACTATTTTAAATATAATGGCTAGAGTATGTTTGTATTAAAATCCACTTAAAATTAACATTAAAACAATAAACTAAAGCTCAAAGTCAAGGTCAAGCCTGTACAGCTGGATAAAACTTTCTCCAGTTGTTTCTTACTTCTAAAACATGACTAATGAAAGGAGATTCCCCTTTCTACCTGACTTTAAGAGTCACTTAAAACATAAACTCTGCCTTTTCTAGTAAAAGCATTTCATGTCATTCTGCAAAACAAGTTAAATATTATATTATGGTTTGCTACCAGGAAACTTTAGGAGTCTCTGAATTTTCACAGTGGAACTAATATATCACAAAATGATAAACAAGTAACATCCAACAAATAAAAGTATTCGATCAACTTATGTACAGGATCACATATTTTTTTTCCGTTAAGATCTCAGTCATTAATATGCCTACACAAAATGGTTATCAAATGACAGTTTGGAGAAATTTCTGAAAAAGGTCTATCAACAATATTTTTTGTTAATTTAAATTTTTTTTAACGTGTCACAGAAACATATGTTCTTGCCTTTTTCTAAGTATCATAAACTCAAAAGAAACATTAATTTTTTTAAAAAATCAACACTTTTACCCTAGCTGATGTAATAAAAATGCTTTCATATTTTCATATAAAAATCTCAGTTTTAAAATATCCTTTAATCACTAAGTTTGGTATTTTTACATGTGTTTTGATAAAAAAAAAAGGTCTATCCAATGAATTCCTGTCTAAAAATACTAGTAAGCTTGGAAGCTGAATGTTCTATGACTAAATAAAAGGCTTGTTGCACTGACAGAAGAGGGTGGAACACGTAAATGTGAGCAGTAGCAGATAAAAGACTGCACATTCTGGACCTCGTGCAAGCACTGTGAACACATATGCACACACATACACTCAAACATGGACTTGGACAAAAACTTGCCAAAATCCCTACCCAAGGCTAACCAGCCGAGCCTGGAAGGCTGTTCTCTTTCACATAAAAATAGTAATAATGAATAAAAATACTTGGAAGTCCTCCAATACCTTATACAGCATAATTTCTGTTTCTCTTCCCCACATATACCCACAGGCTTGCTCCTGCTCTATGGTCCCTGTTCTCCCTGGTTTCTCACCAAGGTAATATATTTGCACCACTGTGAATGAAAAGAAACATTCTGAATTATAAGTGCAAAGGAAATCTGTGCTCCTAAAGCCTTCTTACCTTTTCTTGGGCTACTACATTTCATCACACAAAGAAAGATCCCATTCAGCATAGAATCATCATCCCACACACTGGACATGAGGCTTGGAGTTAGGTCACTTTTTTTTGACTCCATATTTCCCTCATTGCCTCATGTGACCTTAGACAATTAATTCAGTATCTGGTATTTCAGCTTCTCCATGTTCTAAAGCCTGGAGGAAACACTTCCATGCCAGTAGATTTTGAGATCAAAGAGTAGTTTACGCAAAGCACGAGTTTAGTACCTAAATCCTAAATTGCATCTGAACAGGTTCTACTTTTTTCTAGTCCTAGAGACACCTAAATATTCCAATTGCAGCTCTGTGTAACCTGGAAGCTCCCAAAGTGTGTGGAGCTCTGTCTTACACATCCTCCAAACTGAAGAGATGCATGCATGTTTCCTGCCTCAGCCTGAGCAGGCTTCAGATTCCATCCTCCTGTGCTTCTCAACCAGGACACCGTCCTGGGTGGGATAGGAACTTGGATTGGTATCCACCAAGGCAGAGGAGAGCACTGGGCAAGTTCCAGTAAGACAGGATTTCAGGCTGCCCTTCACCTCCATGTTTCTTGTTGCATAGTTTCTATGACCACTAATGAGATAGAGGTTTAATTCCCAGGTATTACACAAAATCAGAGAATAGTTTAGATTGGAAGAGATCTTTAAGATCACCAAGTCCAATTGTCAATGCAACTTTGCCAATTCCACCGCTAACCCATGTACCTAAACACCACACCTTTACATCTTTTAAATGCCTCCAAGGATGCTGACTCAACCACTTCCCTGGACAGCCTCAACAACACCTTCCATGGAAATATTTTTCCTAATATCTAGTTTAAGCCTCCCCTGGAACAACTTGAGGCCCTTTCCTCTTGTCCTACCTGTCATTTGTTACCTGGGAGACTGACCCTCACCTGGCTACAACCTCCTTTCAGATAGTTGTAGAGTGACAAGGTGCCCCCGAGCCTCGTTTTCTCCAGGCTAAAGACCCCCAGCTCCCTCAGCAGCTTGTGCTCCAGACCCTCCCCCATAGGACTTGTGCTCCAGACCCTTCCCCAGCTCCACCAGCATTCTCTGGACACACTCCAGCACCTCAATGTCTTTCTTGTCACGAGGGGCCCAAAACCTAGCACAGAATTCCACGTGCAGCCTCCCCAGTGCCAAATGTGTGATGGTTTCCTATAAGATCCTGTTGCCTCAGTTTTATCTGTGCAGCTACAACTTAGTCAGAATCATCAGTACAATCATGAGTACTAAATGAGGAGCTAGTGTTTCTTTAGCTTGTAGTATTGCCATGCTGGTTGATTTAACGTCTTAAAATAAAATTGTTTCCTCAGCTGCATGTTGAACACAAGACAGTGACTGAATATTAAAAGTCCAGCAAACCATTTTAAGAGACATTTAACATTTAAAAGAAAAAACTGAAGATAAATTAGTTCAGTCTGTGAACTAAAGATAAATTAGAATTCCTTACAAAATTAAGGTTGACTTAGACAATCCCCAAAGCTGTAAGGTAGTTTTCACTGCTCTTCCATGACTCCAGTCCTGTGCCTGTGATTAACTATTAAAAATAAGGTCAATTAATATGTGTATTAATGTCTTAGGCTAGACAGAATCTCTGTTGCTTTGTCTTATTTCCAGATGAGCAGGTACTGACTAGATTGTCTTGTGTAGCTGAAATGTGAAATGAAGCCAGCTGCATTCTTCAACTTCAGGTACGACACAGCTCCCTTTGAAAACACAACAACCTAAGTGACTATAAATGTGTTACAGTCTCCAGGGCTCTGGAATAAATCTTCATGTTTAAAATAGAATTAGCTATTCGTCAAACAGCATGCCTTGAAAAATTATTCTCATCTAAGCGGGTACAAATGGACTATTAATGAGGCTTCTGTAGGAAAACAAAAAGAACAAATAATGTGAGAATTAACTTACTGCAACAAAACACGTGCTGCTCTGACTTTAAAATTCTTCTGCGAACTTGTGACATACTCTCTTTAGATGCTTACATAAAGAAATATTGAGTGCTGTCCATGATTCTGTTTAACTACCATTAAAAAGCCATTATACCATTCAATAACACAAACAGCTTTTTTTCACCTCCTCTAATATTGGGGTTGTTCTTGGTGGGTTGTTTTTCTTTTTTAAGTCTGAAAGAGGACAAGACACAGCTATACTGTGTGGCTGCTGGACAGGAGGTGCCATTGTGGCTACCAGAGTTTTATTTATCCTTAACCCTAAGAAGCAGCCTTTTAACCAATAGCCTTCTCTATTGCCTTGCCACTGGAAATTTAGCACTATACTTTGCTCTATTCCCAAGATGGTTTTTAATGGCTGTTTCTTGTTACAGAGAAAAAGCTTCTTCTGAGTTGGGCATGTTTCCAGTGCAACAAGTAACAGCACTTACCAGGAACTTACACTGCAATCTTTTGATTCTCAGAGAAGATTCACTAGTACTGGCAAGTCTTTATGGCAGCTTGCTGGTGCTGCTTAGATGAATGACTCATTTCTGAAAGAACCAAGTGGGAAAAGTAAAAAAAATGCAAGCTGTACGTTGAGAAAGAAAAGAGTTTTTGCCACTGGACATAGCTATCTAATCTAATTTCCAGTAAATATATACAGTAATAGGTCTAACATGATTAGTAAAGTGTCATAAAGACACAGTTCCTGAGCAGTTGTAAGCACACACACGTGCACTCACACGTGCACACAGATATAGCAATCACAACCTGTTGCTATCAGAATGAATAGCATTAATCATTTTTAATGGTCAGTCTGTTAAAAAGATGTTCTAACTGATTACTGGTGTAAAATAAAATAAACATTATGCATACAAATCTTATTTCCCAAAAACTGAATCACTTTTGTCAGGTATTTAACTTAAACCAGCAAAACAGACCATCAAGAAGGCAGCATTTAAATAGATGCCTGCAGCAATGGCCAGTCAATGGCCTCTTTATTTGTTAAAGATGGATTATTTTAAATAAATTACAGAGCACTTGCACTGAATAAACAGAGTCTCAGTGGCTGTGGCATGCTATACATGCTTAATTGAGCCACAGAAATCCTAAATGACTACTGAGCTGTGTAATCGCCTTTGATTTCACTGATAGGCCCTGATTCTTTAGGTAAAAACCAAGCCATTGAGGACTGAAAGGCAACACTACCTTGAGGAAAATAGAAAGTTTAATCTGGAATATATACTTATAATATTTCGGAAACCACAGAGATGGAGTGTTCCAATAACTGAACACAAGGCAGCTTCAGAAGTGAATGATCTGCGTGTCATTTTTATTTGAGCTTGATATGTTAAATGTCCCAAATGTTTATGTTGCATAAGCCCACTTAAACATTGCAAAGTGCAACAGATTCATTGGCAAAATAGAAAGTATAGCTTTTTTAGTCTTTCTTGCTGTCTTTTTTGCATTGATACAGCACATTATGCACACACATGTACCCAGGGGTTTTCTTAAGTAATCGTGTAATTTGACCGCTTTTGGGGAACCTATTAATGTGATTTACTTGGAGCGTTACCTGTGGCTTCTATAGGCTGAAGTAAAAGAATCAAGTCAGAAACCAGGAACAGATCCTTTAACCCTTACTGATAATAGTGTTCATTTTGAGATTGTGTATTATTAATGCTTTATGTTCCAATCTTTATGTAACTCAGCCAAAAAAAAAATTCCATCTGAAATAAGGCTGTACTTGGTAGACAAGACTTACAGGATCAGACCCTTCCCTTGACATAAATGAATCCTGACCTAATGACATATGGAATTCATTTTGACAGAAGCTATGACCTTAAATAATATTACTTCCATTTGTCAATATCTCTGGAAAATAGTTTGACATTGAGAAGCAGTTTGAAAACTACTTTGAATAACAGCAATTAAAAGAAAGGTTGATACTGTTGGGCACTTTAATTATGATTGCATACCTGGATTTTCTCTAAAAAATTCAGCACCCACCACTTTCTTTAATAAGAAAGTGTGAAAATGCTCAGCTGTGAAATGCTTCACTTTCTAATGAAGAGCAATGAGCTACATTTGCAGTTTCCACAATTACATTGTATATTTGAAAAAAAAAAGACATATGAATTTAACCATGTTGGTAAAGCAAGTGCCTGCCAACATGCAATTAAAACTGATGGGCATTTAAAATGGAAATTCTATCCATACAGGATGAGGCCAAGAAAATTAAGAATATAGTATTAAATACTCTAAAGTACTCTGATGAATGCTATGAAGTTTGTGAAAATAAGACCAGGCTGCTTCATAGTGTCACAAACTGGTCAACCAAAGGTGCTCAACAAGCTTACAGGCTTTGTCCAAAGAAGATGAACTGTTCTTGTGTGACTTCAGAAACTCAGACAAAGAGGCTGCAGAGGAATTTGAATATGCTCTTGGTGCAGCTTTGGTTATTCCCTTGATACTTTTCATAGCATGTAAGAGAAGATCTTGCTGTCATGAATGTCAGCCCTTCCTGGAGGGAAAAACGCTTGCCCTGCCTCCTGGGCCTGAGCAGCACACAGCAGGGATGACACAGTGAGCAAACACAGCTGCCACAGCTCTGTTTAGCATCATCACACTGTTTTCTCAGGGAAAGGAGAAAACGCTTAATGTTCCCCCCAGTTAATTTCTTCAGTGGAATTAATGAGAAAAAAAATCTGGAACTTATTATGTTGACTTGTGAACATAACAATAGGGAAAATCCTCCAAATATATGAGAGAAATTTGCAAGGGCTGAAGGCTCTGCATGTCTTTCTCAGGCTGTTCATACCAACCCAGGACATAATTATATTTATGTTGTCTTTGGCAGTACACTTTTTTCCCTTTAGCCACAGAGACACATTCTCAGGAGGCCACCAATCATGCAGAAACCACGTGGTAAAGTCGGGTATAAAATTCAAATAGCCTTGTGCCACGCAGTCATTCCCTGCTCCAGCCTGGGGATTACAGAGCAATGTGGCAGCAGGTGGAACCAAGTCTACCAACTTTTTCTGCTATCAGCCCTACGGGAATAATAGTTGTCCCGATCAACCCCAGAGCTCAACTAGACACACTTCTGTTTCCTTGGTGGCATAAAATTAGAATCTCATGTAAGCAATTTGGACTGGTTTCCCATAGGTCCTTTTAAAACTTTTTTTTTTTTAACTTTTCTCTTAAATATGGCTCCATGCTAGCCAGAAACCCTTTTGACTGTGTGTGCTGCTAACTCACAGGCACATCTGGCTGGGTTCAAACATTCAAGTGGTTTTTATGGTTCCCTTTGGCCAGCAAGCACAGCATCTTATAGGGACATTCATTGAGAGGATTCCTCTGGTCCGTCCACAAGCCAGATGAGCTCAAACAATAGAAATACGGATAACAAATCTGGTAAGGAAAAATTTGCAGAAACAGGAGAGGAGCGATTGTATATCCCACAAGTCCAGGCAGACCTAAAGCCTGCACAAAATGGAGACCTGAAACTGTGCCACATGTGTGTAAGGAGAAATATGTTATAAATGGTTAACTGAGACTTACCTAAACCAGGAAACAGGCTTGAGCATTAAAATTCTAAGACACAGTTAATAGAAAAGACTCAATAGGACACGAGGGAAACAGCTGGATGGGTACGGAAGTATGCTAAGCCCAGGAAAAGAAATACTATAGCCAGTGTGACTGCTGCAGAAAAGGCAGCTGACACAGTGAAAAAATAATACGGAACTTACAGCCCTGAAGTGACCAGGGACAGAGATCACAAAAGGATTCTGCAGAGAATGGCCTGTAGCAAGCTGAAATAAGGGCTCAGAAAGCTACTTGGGTACCAGCTATCTTTTAAGTGAGAGAACACTGGTGGAGCTGCTGCAGAACTTGGGGTGTGGTGTCCTAGATCCTGGATATAGCCCACAGACTCCAAAAGTGTAAAAAATGAAAGAGTACTGAACCAAAAATCAAGTACTATACATAAAAGCAAATGGGATGAATTCATTCCTTCCTGGTGCAGGAATTTCTATTGAAAAAATTTTTCTCCTATGTTCTTAATATTTCTAGCAAACCCTTATCCATGTCCAGATAGGCTTTACAGTCTAAAGAATCCAACCCTGTGAAAGGATGCATCTTCCACAAATCAAATCCTAGAACAAATGTTGTGAGATTTATTAAGAAGGAGATACTACATTTATTTATATAGTGTCTTTCAGGCCAAAATATTTCAAAGTGCTTAACTAATTACTGATCAGCAAAGATGCCGTCACAAGTGTATTCACTGAGCAAAAGGTCACAGATATCCTTACGTGAGGAACAGTTGTAATTAATTCCCATGTGGAAGAGGAAAAAATAAGCTGTCTTCAGAAGTGGGGCAATTGGTAAATGTTACACTCCCCTCATGCGCCTTCCCTGCCTGTGTCAGCCTCTGCAGTGGTCACCTTTTTAAGCCAGTGGGGAATGAAACAGCATAAAAATAAACAATTTGTGAAGGATGTGCTAGGATGAGAACAGGAGCAGAGTTTTAAACATTATACCGGGCACTGAAGAGAAGCATCACTTACTCAAATCTTACCATCACTGCAGATACCTTGCAGAAGCCCTTAGAATAAGGAGGACTTCACTTTGCTGTTCCGTAAGATTAGCATTCAGACTTTTAAAAGTAATCAAAGGTATTTTCACATTGATGTTTCCAATTCCAGCACCCACCTTCACATATTGCCTACCGAAATCTCTTCTTTTTGCTGACACACATTGCTCCATATATGCTTTTCTGATTGAGACAATGTTGCAACAGTTTTGCTTTGATCTCAAAAGGAAAGCAAAGAAACCACTACAAAACAATGGCAGTCAAACAAGGGAGTTAAAATAAGCCTGCTAGACACAGATTGCTCAGTCTCCTGCTAAGGCTGTTTGTAAACAATACGTACAGCTAATTTTAATCTTTCTCATATTTTAATGGATCATTACTCTAACTCATCTTTGACTGTCTTGCTGCCATTTATATGTTTTATCTCCTTTTATATGTCTGTTTCCACTAACAATGATATTAGAGCAACACTGCAGCCTACAGGTATAAATAGACTAATAACTAGTGTAGATCCTTCTCCCTCCATGTAGGCTGCAGGCAGCATTCTGTTTCAACCTTCAGCAATGCAAATAAGATGATGTTGGCAGTATATCATGAGCTGCTCACCAGTAATTTCCTTAATGACTTGCTAATTTTCCTCTCCATATCCTCCACATGACATACTGGAACCTCATATGGTTGTGCAGACCAATGCAATGGAGAATGCAGCCCATGTATAAACCTTATGACTTTGTTTTTATGGCAGCCTTTGTTTCTCTGTTTTCCCTTTAAGGAATCTGCTTGTAATTTTTAATTTAATCTCTGATGGTGGTACAAATCTAATTATTTAGATATTTACCTTCTCCATCTACTGTTTCTCCTGCTAATCTGCAGCTGCCTGAATTCTGTCATAAAACATATGATTTTTTTTATTTTCTGTTCAGCATTTTATTCTTGTTCATTTGATTTACTCAAGTAAACACTACACAGCTCTGAACCTAATCCTTTTTACTTTTTTCTTTTTAATTAAGAATAAAAGAACTCGTATCCTTGAATTTACCCTCAGAACATTGCTTAGTACATGCAGAACACAATGTAATCTTTCTTGGATTTGAATACTGCTTTCAATGAGTTTTAGAAGCATTAATAGCTGAAAAGTACCATTGTATCCCAGGGTATGGCAATCTCCTTAAACCTCCAGAAATAACAAGAACATTGTTTTTCTTTTGTATCATAACACTGGGATTTACCAGACTAATATAGTAGGACTCTCAGTCTGAAAATTATATTCTCCTATCTATTGACTGAAATAACCGTGCTGTGCAACCACAGACCGAGGAACTCAAGTTTGTTTTGACCCAGTAATACCATATGCTCTAGACAGAAAGTCCTTAAGGCTGGCCTTGCAGGGTGTGTGCCTGTGAAGCGATTGCCTGGAAGTCACTGCCTTGTTGACAGCGGATTTACTGATGGCACAGCCTCAGGTTTCAGAAAATGGGAGAAGATTGAAGTCGTACCAGCTCAGGGCTGCGCAGTGGATCACACCCTGCAAGGCCAGCCTTAAGGACTTTCTGAGTGCTTTTTCTTGGTCTGGTGACAAAACTGAAGAATATTAGTAACAATTAATTATTTAAATATTAATAAATATTTTAAAAAAAAACCCCTATGTGCTTTGTCTCCCTCCCTGCATACAGTGGCTGGCACGGTTACATGGAAAAGAAGAAATTCAGATTCAAACCTTTTTTTTTTTTAAAGCCCCTGGAGCCTAGGTGGTTGAACTACGTATTATCCCACATTTACCTTTGCCTAGTGTACACATTGCTTTTTGATTTTCACTGGCACTCGTTAGCCTTGGGTCAGCAATGTGTCAGATACTCGTACCACATTGTATCTGAGCTGGTTCTCATTTTGCTAGCTTGATTCCAGGGTTAGAATAGCAGAGCCAATCTTGGTGACTTCTGGCAATTTTTTATATAACCTGAGGCATAGCAGTACCATCAGAGGAGGACATAAATTCACAGCATGTATGGTAGCAATACTGCAGCACCCTTACCACAGGGAGTCATCCAGATGGTGTTCAATCAGTAATGAGAACTCAGGGAGAGAAAGCAACAAGTTTCCTTGTTTCTGAAAGAAATTAGAAATAGAAAGCACAGTCCACATAAAAAGTGAAGAATTAAATCATTATAGCTACAATACCAAGAGTAAACACATGCTCTGAGCAACAGAGTAAGTCCAAGATGTAAATTTCAAAAATGAGAAGAAAGGTTTTTTATGTTCTGTTTGATTGTTTTTCTAAATTCAAAGTTTTAAGAACATAAACATCTAATACATGAAATGCATTACTGAATTCCCCCATGCTACTCAGATCACACAACAGTCTCTTACAAGCCAGTATGTGCTACTTAGTGTGTTTTTAAAAAAAGCCATCAGTGAAGCAAACCACATTCTGGTACATGTTCAACTGCTTTTGTAGTCCAGGACAGGCAGTAGGGGTTTTTTTCTTTTTTTTTCTTTTTTTTTTTTCTTTTTTTGAAGGTAATCTAAGGAGATGGAGCACAGCCAGGGAAACAGCCAAGAGAATGGACAAGTAACATAAGAGAAACAGAAAGAGCTGGCAAAGACAAAACACAAAGGAAAAGGGTTGGTGAACAATAAATGAGAGCCAGAAATACAAGGATTTGGAATTGATGTTTATTTTATTTGAGATTAATAGCAAGAAAGAACCTATAACTGTGGTACAAATTGCTCAATGCCCCATGCAGTGCCAATATTATGCCATTTATTATACTTGCAGGTGTATTATTTCTAGTTCCCCAGATAAAAAAAAATGTTTTCCATGTATTCCTTTGTATTTTAAAATGTATTTTTTCACTGCTATATTGCCAAAGGTTCTTATTCTTCCAAACTCAATAGCAACTAATCATTTTCCTGGCTGCAGACTGGGAGTATGGTTACTATTTTGTGCAGGTAATTCTTCCATATTTATTAAAGGACCACTCTAAAATTTTGATCTGCCTGTATTTCAATTCTTTCCTACATATTTGTTTTCCCTTGTGAGAAAGGTCTTTCTATTAAACCTTACTCGTGTTCGTACTTACAAACCTGGTTTCCCTCTACTGGGATGAAAAGTTTCTTATTATCAACATTATGCACTTTCTTCTCGAAGAAAATTTAGAAAATAAGTCAGCGCAGCAAAGTGGAATCTAACTTAACATCTTTCCCTACCACTTGC
Organism: Machaerirhynchus nigripectus; assembly: GCA_013397975.1. Classification (NCBI taxonomy): domain Eukaryota; kingdom Metazoa; phylum Chordata; class Aves; order Passeriformes; family Dicruridae; genus Machaerirhynchus; species Machaerirhynchus nigripectus. The sequence continues at coordinate 665,053 of VZRQ01011090.1, forward strand.
AACTGCTGCAACTTGTTGCTATTGCCTGACTTAATGTTGCTGCTCCACAGCAGCTGTGGAGAGGATTTAGACAGAGATAATAGTGTCAAAAGTCCAGCAGGAGAGCAAATGATGCTGGAGGGAGTTGCTCCATGGTCTGTGGTACTTCTGCTTCCCACTCCTCATATCCACTGACAGAATCCAAATTTTTGCGGTTTCTGCAGTGGCTTGGCAAAGCTTCTCAGTGAGGAAAACGATTGAGCTCCAAGTCTGGTCTGAGGACACTTGTCTTGCCTCCACAAACACCCTCATGCCAAAGGAAAAAGCCCCACCTCCAGGCAGCCCAGGGCACAGAGGGATCCTATGTGACACCCAGGAGTCCTGTGGGCTGTGATCCCATCACGTGCCCAGCGGGCACTTCCACACCAGGACACTCCAGGTCATAATGTATTCAAGCTTGCTAAAAGCTGATGGGAATTCAGACTACTAAGTAGGCAACTACCCCTTGAGAAAGTATTTTTTTGTGTGTTTTAATTAGTGTACCAAATTTTTATTACTGGTTCTGTCAGACACAGCCCAAGGAGCCTTTTCTGGGTTAGCAGGCAAATGTCTCAGCTTTGATACAAGATCTCGGCAGAACTAACTCCTGAGTTTGGCTTGGTTTTGACTTCTGTAAGTGAAGACATTTAAAATGGTGGTGATTAATGAGAGATCACTCCTTCCTTTGGCAGTTAATCCTCCAAACTGAGGGAAAAAAATAAAATTATGTTATTACCTTACGCTTTCCTTAGAATTTTGAAAGAATGTGGCCACGACACTGTGGAAAAGTCCAGACTCATTCATCCTCTTTTGAAAAGAAGTTCTTTAGACAACATCCTGAGGAAAAAAGCTTTTAATAAACCTCTACTTATTTTACCTTTTCAAGGAAATGAGGATTTATTTTTTATCAATATTCTACTCTCATAGTCATGTCCAAGGAGGAGATTTCCTTCAGACTCCATCCTGAGAAAGTGTAATAAGGCATTTATGAAGCAAACAAACTACATAATGAAATCTGACGGTATGCTTTGTTATGGTGTTACATACTACTTACAAGAAATATAATTTTGGGGAAAAAAAAATTCCAGAAAATCAGTGCTTCTCCTGTTATTTCCTCTGTCTCTCATACACGCTCATACACCCATACAGATACACACATGAACTGACTTGCTTCCACAGACCACAGATATCATCATCATCATCCCTTTTCCTCACTCACCCTCCCTCCATGCTGCCCTTGGAAGCTCCCTCTTCTGCCATGCCAGTTTTATCCTTTTGATTCATTCACTATTCTGAACAATGTTGCTTTTCCACAGCAGTTTTAGATCTTGCCACGGGTCCGGTTATGTTACGTACCTCTGGCCCCTTGCTTCCAGATAACTTTATAATTTCACAGAATATTTCCATTTCTCAGTGGGTGAACTGAACACATGTAGCAGCAGCTAGAAACCAGAAATAAACCCCACACAGATTGATCGGTCTGCTCTCTGTAGACCACCAACAAATTCTCCCTGAATTTGTGAATGTTTTGGATTTAGACTTTGCGAGTTGCTGCCTAGACAACACAAGGTTTGAAAACTCTTCTGTGTCCTGTAGGAAATTTACTCAAAATGAAACTAGACCTGGAATCAATAAAAATAATATAGTATGACCAAGTTTTCAGATAGATAGACCTTTTGAGGAGAAAGCTGGTGAGTGATCACTTTCATAGTCAGTTCTACGTGGGCACAGAACCTCATCCAGCCTTTCTTCCATTCTGTGGTGTTATAATAATCAATACACACAAAAATAAATAAAACTCACTCCTCTTTCCATGTCCAGAAACGCCCATTGTGGCTAATAGAGCAATGCAGAGTAGAAGGAAGTTTCAGGTCCCTTACACAAAGGTGTTTCTTAGAAGGCAGTTTTGAATCTAATTTCAGTATCAGGCACTCATTTCCCCATTTAAAATATGGAAAGAGGGAAAAAAGTGTTTAAGTTTAGCAAATCAATGCTACAACTTAAAATCTGGCAGTTCTAGTCTCTCTGCTTCCCAGGACAGGATTAAATTGTTTCTTCTCATTCTTTGCTCTTTATTATTTCAATTGGAGGATATAAAAGTGCTATTGAGAGTTTCGAAGGATAAATACTTGATGTGATAACTGCTTAAAATAAGAATAAAATTTATTGAGAGTGCAGACGTTTTTATCACATTAATGTGACCTATTAATGATAGAAGAAATTCCCTTCATCTAACGAGCACTGTGTTTACAAATGTAACAAGAGATGTTTTAATTCTCACCATAAATCTAAGGAAGTTAAAATCTTAACCCCAAGGTACTTAATATAGTTGATTCTGTATTTAAAGGGAATGTTGTTAACATTTATATTGTTTTTGTTACCTACAACACAGAGATCAGCTATTTCAATATTAATTTCATTTTATAGATAAGGTTTAACAGGTATTTCAAAGAAAACTACATGTAATAAAAGTGAGGTAAAATCATACCTGCTATTAAAGAAAAGGCTGCAAATTTCCCTACTAACACAACATACGTAATACGTGGAATTGCACATGACCAGAAAGCCACAATTTTATCTTTTAAAAATCAGACACAATTAATTTGACAGTATTAATTTAATAGAGACAACTTAAGGCTCAGCCATTCTTTCTTTCTGGCAATGCATTTTGTTGCATTCTTAGCACGGTTTTCAGCAGAACTTTTACATTAAAGTCAAAATATGCCCCAGAGTTTAAACACTTTGCACACTGAATGTGGAAAGAATAGGGTTTGATGACTGGTGTATGGAGAGGGGCAGTTCTGTCACGAGGGACTGACTTTCACTTCTCATACTAGTCAAGAATGTCTGCTATTGGATATATCTCAGTTTCCTTAAAATACTCATTATTAACCACTTTGCTACAGTAAGGAAGCACTCAAGGGCCCTGGTCATCTGTTATATGACCAAGACTGTGCCCATCAAGTGATAGAAGTGTAGACAGCATCTCTCAAAGGTTCTGACAGATTTTCATGTGCCTGGACGGTCCTAAGGATTCACTCACAGGTTTTGGGGATTTGGCTGGGCTGAAAAGAGCAGGAGGAGATGATGAGCAGGTTTCCCAGCTAAAGCGAAGGGAAGCTCATTAAAGCAAAAGGCTTTGTGGCAGGAGAGAAATCTGAGATATGGTCAGGTACACATTCCACATTTCTAAGATGAGTCTCCACCATTTCGAGACTTTCAGTCTTGTCTCCCAGTGTTTCAAATCTGTGAATATCTGAAAATTACACCTCTGGCAAGTACTGAGATATAGTCTCCGAGAATCACTTTACTTGTTAGCTCAACTAAAGTTTAAAACCAATCCTGTATTGTTGCATGAGTTAAAGTTACACCTACAATTCCATCATGCCTTTCAGGAAACTCTCAGAACTTGGAGCAGAAATTTCTTCTGCCAAAAAGAAACCACTTCAGAGCCAGGAATCACGCCAGGTCAGTAATGTTCACTGGCATTGATGTATTCTACTAGGGAACATGAAAAAAAGAATATAGAACTCTTAAGAATGTAATATCATATACTCTCATCCAAAACCTCTTCCACAGTAGATAACACAGGCCATGATTTTAATATATTTCAAGATTCTTTCTCCATTTAAAAATGGTAAGATTTCACACTCTTCCCTATGCAACTTCCGACATCATGACCCTTTTTTCTCCAAGAGCCTGTCAGGTTAAATAAATGATACATTTAACCATCCACAGCAATTAAAGTGCATGGCCTGAAACCAAAATTTTCTGAGTTTCAGTTGCAAATATTTGTACAGTTTAAAAGGCAAAAAAATTACTTAGCAGTCAAAGTTTCATAAACAACTGGAAAAAAATTATAGAAGAAACTGCTTTATTTTTAATTCAAAGTCCAAATAAAGAATAAGTATACTCTGCATTTCTCTATGTGTGTATCTCAGACGTCTGTTAAAAAGAAATTAAGTTCAATAGAAAATGGCAGTATAAGAATCACATTCCTTCTGCCCTTTGCTCAGGCACGATGCCACATAAGTTGGATGCCATAAAATTTAAATTTTTTTCATTTTGAATGATTTACAGTGGAGCAGAACCTATAAATCAGAACAGTAACAGGGGTTATGAATAGGGATGTATGTTTTTCCAAAATGTCTAAATGAAATATTTTGAAACACGGTAAAAGAACTGCACAGTTCTCCACCTGGCAGCCATAATTGAAGTTAATAACACTTGTTTAGACATAAGGAAACTCTTTGACACCAAGACTTTTTTTTTTTTTTTTTAATAAAATGATCAAACAATCATCATCTAGTCTTAAGAAATCAAAGCAGTTAGTTCTGGCAATATGTTATATGAAGACAGTCTTTCTTTCAGCTACGTTTCCAACTATGTCTAATAATTTTGAAAGTACACACCAATTCCTTAGCACAATTCCTTATTTTAATCATATGCTGTATTATTAATCTTACTGCAGCTCTTAGGAGCCATTACCATAATGCCAGGGACAGGCAATACAAAACACATTCTACGAAGAGGCTTTGATAACCTCAATATATACTATTGATTTTACAGCATTTCAGATGCATGTTTAGATTTTGCAGTCTCTCCTTTGCAGATGTCACAGGCAGCAGGTGATAAGGTACAAGTGCTTATTTCCCCACAGCCAGTTCCACCAAGGCTTGGAATATTCCTCTTCATGCCATTCAGAAAGCATAACCTCATAAATGAATACAGTTTCTTTGTTCAAGGAAAAACCTTTCTAAAAGAGAATGAAGCCAAACTGATAAAAGTTTCTCTGCTCACTTGCTAATTCCTTCTGGGCCTGGTTTTCCAGTGATCTTGATAAGCCTAGGAACAAGGGTGCAGGGAGATTGATGAAACTCTTATCTGCTGGTCCTGAACCTTCAACGCAACAGACTTTCTCACTCCTGAAAGCTGTGAAATACTTTCTCTCTTTTCCTAGAAGCCTTCTATGACCGACCCCTCCTTGAGTTCTGGGTAGGAGAACATCTAGGTCTTTTGTTAAATGCTCATTTCTCTCGTTTCCCCAAGAATCAGGAAAGAAGCACATTTACAGGCACTCCTGGGTGGAGAGCTGCTTGCTTCCAACCACCTCTATCTCCACAGCTGAATGGAGGAATCTTCCAGATGACCAAACTGCTGAGTAAAATCTTCAGGAACAAGCACCTCATTACTGAGGTTTTTGCAGTAAGAGAAGGAATTATCCTCATATTTAAATTCAGGCTTTTTTATCACACTTCCCTTGCATGTGTGGCTTTCCCTTTCCTTATTAAAAAGGTCTTTATCTCAACCCATGAGCTTCCTCACTTTAATTTTTCTGATTCTCTTCCCTGTCCTGCTGTGGGAGCAGTGAGCCAGCATCTGTGTGGGGTTGAGTGGCCAGCTGGGGTTAAACCATGACACCCATCTTGATATTACGCAGGCTGAAAATTCTCACTGTGAAGATTAATACTTCTTTTCCTAGATTTGTTAAATACCAATCACTTGAATGCTTTGCAGAGTGCACCAATTCAACATAAGGTAAGACTATAAAGCTATTAATTTAGAATAAATGTCTTGCCTTGATTAAAACATAGATAATTCATAGGCAAATTTCAGTTCAGTTGGGAACAAAGCAACCTAACCAGTCACTCAACCAGAAGTGTGTATGCTCACTTAGGAATTTGCATTAAATCCAGATTATAGCAAGTTCATGTGTCTTGCAAAGCCTGAATCACATTTATCCAGTAGATGTCCACATGAATGTGACTTATGTTGATCAGCAATAATGACCTACAATCATCGTAACATTTTTTTAATTGTTGTAAAGGATGTGATCCTTCATGGACTGTTCAGATATAATGGTTGTAGATTTCAAAGGGAAAGGAGGATCTGCGGCATCCTGGCAGCCCAAGTAGGCACAGGGCAACGTGAAAAGCCATCAGATGATGATGTCATACACCAGGGTCTGCCCTTATAAAACCAGGAAATACCAATCCATTTATATCTCATCATCTTAACCCTGAACCTCTAGGTAATGGTTTTGCCCTGTATTCCCTCCTTTTCCAAGATGTTGTCCTGTTCCCTCTTAACTTGATTTACTCTACTTATTTCAGCTGCTGACTTTGGCACTTTATTCCAGCTCTGCCCAACCACAGTATAAAGACGTATGCCTGAGCTGCTGCGGTGCAGAGTGGCAGAGGACTCATTCACGCAGCGCCGGCCCAGGTGAATGAGCTCCCCCTCGTCAGCTGGGTTAGAAAGACTTAACAAAGACCCTCAGACACCATGGGCAAGGATGCCCACACCTACTAAGCCCAGGACAAAAAACAAGGCTAAAATGCTATCAGCATTTGATTTAGTATTTGGTTTGGCTGTTTTATGTAGAAGAAAAATCAATCAAAGAGAAAGGCATATTTTGTAACCTCACAACCCAAACACTGCACTCGCATGCAGCTGAGGGAAGCCCTGCATTTTGTCACTTGAAAGCCTTCCTCAAATTTTATACATTTTTCACTCAAAAATCAAACACGAAGTGCATGTGCATAAAAGTCACAGACAGATTCCTCAGCTGGGCAAATGAAGTTTGTTTTTCCAATTCCAGCTACAGAAAACTCCTCCTCGTATAATTCTCTTCAAAGGCTAGAATTTGTTCCAGTGATAATTGCAGAATTTATGTGTATTTAGAACCCAGTACTTAAATAAAACAGCTACATTGGGTGAATATGTATAAACACTGTGCCAATTTCTTTGAATAGGAATGTAGTAAATTACTACTGATTACACAAATACTGATTAAAATTTTAAAGCAAATAAATAATGAAGAGGGATGTTATTTATTTGTCCAAATGCTCTTAAAAGTGCAGTCATGCCAAGCACAACTTCCAAGGAAAGCAGTGGATGGAAATACAGTGTTATGTCAGTGGACAGCCTGGACTGAGTCATTAGGACAGCAGTGATTACTGTTTTAAGGTTTGCTCCATCTGTCTCTCTTATTTTCCCTTGTTCTCTCTATAACACTATAAACTGTGCTCATACCAGGACAATTTTTGACATTAACTTCGCACTTGCAGTTCCTGTTGAGCTTACTTGGGTCTTCCTTTGGCACAAGCTGATAGAAAATTGAAGATGAAACCAGTAAAGTCAAGGGAAATACTGTCAAATTTATACGTTGCTCCTCCATGCAGCACCTGCAAGTACCTTCTCAAACCTTTGGATCCAAATGCGAATCTGCCTCTGGAAACAACTAATGCCTCCCCTAAACACTACCTTCAATCTGTTTTACCAGGAAGGATATTGACAGATGAATAATTTCTGCTTAGGGCTAGGCAGAGAATTATGATTTAGATGCTCTCAAGTAAAAATTTCTAACCTGATCCTTGGTAGACTGTGGTAATAGCATTTAGCGCACACAGAGGATAAAATTATTGAAGTTCCATACAGTTCATCGACGAGTCTCAGGTGACACAGTCAGTATAACTTTAGTTACACTGACAACAAGGACAGGAGGCTGATTTGCAGGAGCTGAGGCTATCTGAGCAGAAGCAATTGAAATGATGGTAATATTGCAAACCAAAGCTGGGATCCTGGGCTGATGTACAGCTGGACATGGATGTGCTATGCAGTGTCTTTGCGCCAGCCCTGAAATCGATCCTTGTGAATGTCACAAATCATGATGGCCCATATAGAACTGTAGGGCTCTAGACAGCATTTCTGTGTGTCTCTCTATACCAACATCTCCTCATACAAACTCAAAGCAAGGTTTCATTGTGCTCTACACCATAGATACATCCCTTCTCAGCTATATTTAGTCCCATTATGTCCATCTTGTTGCCTTTTAAAAGCATCCTAAAAAGGAATAAAATGCTCCAAGCCAGAAGAAATAGGTACAGGCATTTTTATGATCATGTTTCTAATGTGGGGTTTTTTTAATTAAATTTTGAAACTCTATCATTCAGAACATTCTAATTTCTTTTGGCAACTGAGAAAGAAAAGCTAAACCAGATGAAGACCTGTGGTTTTTACACTGATACCAAATTTCATTCACAGATTTTCATGCAGATTTTTATTAGAAACAGCATACACCTTAAACGAAAGGAGCTGACCCTGCCCATCAGCCACAGAACAGTAAGGTTAAGTTCACACTGGAGCTGACCTTTTACCTTCACATGTGCTTTATATGGATATACATAACAAACCCAAAGACACTGCAGAAGAAAAGCCTTTACTGACCATGAAGGGAATCTGTAAACACATACAGGCTCTAAATATTATAAATGACCATTAAAACCTGGAATTACTTATCTGCTACTTCACATGAAATACACTATTTACCACACACAATTTCCTTATTTTTGTCTTTTATTTTCTCATTTCACCAACCATACTGGATAATCGGAAACAGCCCTAATGTCCCAAAAACAGAACTAAAAATAAAACTAAAAATTTAACTGGGAACTAAATCTGTATTTGCTACTTCCCCTTAAATATTTCAGTGATCAGGTATATGGATCTCTTATCTATAATCTGTAGGGAAAATAAAGCATTAAGTCCAGTTTCTGCACTAGTTTACATGGTTTTCAGCCCTGGAAGTACTCACCATCCCTTTTTTTTTTAACTGCACCATTACTTAATCAAAATAATTTAAACACAGTCATAGGAATAAACAAAACTAAACTGAAATGTTATGGTGTCTAACTTTTCTGTAGCTCTCTTTGTCTTTTATTTAAAAAAAAAAACTGCTATGGTACAATGCAGATAACAAAAATATGATGTCATTGGGGAAATATATGCTTATTTTTAAAGGTTCTTCTGGGAGTCTCTGTGTATGTAGAACTGCTCAAACTGAAACCTAGGTTTTGTCCGGTTGATTTCTTGCGAACTATAAACCAGATTTCACTTCTCTCTGGTGTTATTTGTAGAAATACATATCAGTGAGATCAGAAAAATATTCTACATTTTGTTTTTTAAACATATCCCAGTAAGTAGTCTGTTATATTTCTAGTAGTGGAGCATATTAAGTTACCTTTTAAGTTCCTGCCAGTTGGGAGCTCCTTCATTCAAAGTAGAAGCCCAGTTTGGCTTCAGGCTAGAACTTAGTCATAATCATGTTATTTTAAGGATATAATTTAGACTTTCTATAAATTCAAAGTGTTGAGTTAACCATGTTCTGTTTATTTGTGGAATATTTTCTGACACCTTGCTGCACAATTAATCTACACTCTCAGTTTTGACCCTGGCCCTAAGAATAGAGGCCTGACATACACAGCCCATGCCACCTGTAGCATAATGTATCCTTTCACTCTTATCCCACTCATAGATAACAGGTTTCTGAAGTAAAAATGGTCACACTGAAAATCAGCTGCTCAACACCACCAGTAGAAATAAAAATGTACAGAAGTGTAAACAAGAGAAAAGAATGGGTGAAAGAAATCATTAACAGCCGCCCACATCTAAAGTCTCCAACTCCATTTAAGTGGGTAAGGATTTCGTCTTAGGCTTCACATGAGCAAGAATTTATCAACATCCAAAGGCAAAATAGGATTTGCATCTCACCCTGCCTGAATGATGCTATCAGTAGCTCCTGCAGTCAGGAGTTATGGACTCCTGCCATGTGCATGACCTCCAGCCTTTTCCTTGACTCAAACATGAAACAAAACCAAACAAGCGAAAACCCAGTTTATCCTCTCAATAACATAACAGACATTTATTTAAATACAACAATCAATAAGTGCAAAAACCGAAGTGAATGGTTGTTGAAATGCTTGCATAATTAATAAAAATATTGAAGAGCTCTTTTTTCCGAGTTACTGTCCCCGTCATATCACACTTGTGCTTCTATTTTTTTTCTAATAGTGAATTATCCCAGTCAAAACAGCAGAGATTAATGGTCCTGTTTTTCCAGTAAAATCCAGTCTCAGCTGGTCGTGTTGCAGTAAATGGCAATACTAACAGATAGCAAAGCGCTACCCAGAGTCTGCCCTCCTTTGGCAGTCACACCATTTCCAAAAAACCACTTAGTACACAGCATCCCAGTTGCTCTTTGTGATGGTATCTTTGTGATGGCATCAAGGTACAAATAAGTTTCAATACAGGGTTTTCTTTAATTTAAATAGTAACCAAAATTTAATGCTTACAATATTATAGTAATTTTCATACAATAGTTTAATAAACAAATGGGGTACTAAATCTGGGATCCTTTAAGATCATTCAGACAAATTAATGAAACTCTCCAGTCAGTAGTAAGTCTAAATCTTTTCATTCCCTTTAGCTACTTCACTAAAAGCTACTCCCTTTTACTTTGTAGTAAACTTTCTAATATTTCATTTTCATTTCAGCTAGAGCTACTGAGAGACCTGTATGAATAAGAAAACTATTCAAACTAAGTAGCAGTTCAATATTTGTCTATCAAAAAAAGGAACTAATCAAAGTCATCCCCACTTAGGGCACTCTAGTGCAGAACAGCATGTGCATAATAATGTATAGCAGCTTTTGTACATATATGACAAATGAAGCAATATCTGATTAATTGTCCAGCAGTTCTAAAACGGTCTGTAATTTCCTTCACATGTCACTCCATTAGTTCTTAGCTCCTGAACTTGCCACTTAGAAAAATTACTTGTGATTTGCTGAGTAATGAATGTGCATTTCTGTTCAACAGAAAAGTTTCCGACTCCCAAATCTTGAAATTTGTGCAGAGTGTCAGATCCTATTATTGCTTTTAGATTGGTATTCTGTTTACAAATGTTAATGTTAACTCAGAAATGCACAGAGAAAACTCAGAGAAATTTCCCTGGAAGAACAGTGAAGTAAAAACTTGATCTCATAAGGATTCCTAGCGTCAAGTTCAGAGAAAGCCAAACATAGGCCACTGTTCTGGGATTCAAGTCTCAGAGGTTTTATATAGGATCAGCCCAAATGAACCTTGGGCATTTTGAGATGTATGTATTTCCAAACCTTAAAGACCTGGTTCAGCTGTCCTGTCTGTGCTGTCTCTAGACTGAGAGTTGAAAAACTCATGGGTGCTCAGGGTCCTAACTTAAGTTCCTTGTTTAGGTGTTTAGAGTTGGAAGACACAAACATGGGACTGGGAGTTCAAATGAGTTGATCAGGGTGGTACAGGCTGGTCTGAACAAGATCAGAAATGGAAACAAGTGGGGAAATCCTTTTTGTCTTGTAGTACATCACAGAATCATAGAATCATTCAGGTCAGAAAGGACACAGTCCTGAGGCCTCAGCACCATATACCAGGCAGAAGTTCTGAGACTTGAGCATGCTTAGGGTAAAAAGGCACATGAGATATAAACTGTCCAAGTGTTACAGACCATGAGAAATCTGCTGAATGGGCTTTGCTTCTAATACCTTTATATCTTAGACTGTGGTGCCCAAAACACCAGCACATCAGTATCTGCACCTGAAACTACAATTGTCCTAAAAGAATAATGAATAAAAACAAACAAACAAGCAAACAAAACCAAAAAATTAATGAAAGCAAAACACATGGCTTTAACACAAACAGGTTTTTTTTGAAAAAAAGGCAGCAAGGACTCCATGAAGTTCAATTCAGATTTGTTGATTACTATTTATTTTACACGAAAGATGTTTTAAGTAGAATTATTGTCAATAGCAACCTAAAACAGACATGGCTATGAGCTGCGCCCAAGAAGGACAGTCCCACTCAGCCTCTTGAACGCTGGAGCCCAAGCAAGGGTATTTTATTTGTGAAATGGTTTACATGACCTGGGCTATCTGACATTTTCATGATCTAGCAGGTAGATTTTTGCTTCAGTTGTGAAAATAGGCTTTTTGGAGAGTGGTTATACAGCCCAGGAACAGCTGCTCCTCAGGCCTATAGAAAGCTTTTATTCCACAGTCTGGCCTCCTTTCAGTGAGGCCCTCTCTTTAACCTGCAGGGATCATGCAGGAAACATAAAAGTTACTGAGGCCTCACTGACCTTGTCAAGACCACGTGTGGGAATTTTTAATGTTTGAGTTGCTTCAAAATTATAGCAATTACTAGAAATATTCCAGGAAAAAAGGACTTTTTTTCTTCTGCCAGTTCAGATTTCCCAACTGAAATTGTCATTTTCATCTGCTAGTCCTTTAAAAAAAAAAGAATTATAGACACTCTTTAGTCACTGGATAACAGATGTTATAAAACTTTGTGGCACTCAGTCATAATTAAGTCAGGCTTAATATGCATCTGTCAGAAACCATTGACCTTTTCTGATGATGGCAGGGAAAAGGCTTTGATACTCTACCACACATTTAAAGCTTTTTGAAGGAAAAATGTCAAAGGTTTGGGTGTTCTGGCAGGAAATTACCTCTTGCGCTCTTAATGACAAATGTTTTTAGCTTAATCTAAGTAAACAATTAAATGGTGTTGCTTCAGTTGGGATTTCTGATCCAAAATAACATCTTTCCTATGCTTCCCTAGCAAAGAATCAAGAAATTGTAGAATTTACATAATTTTAAGGTGACAATCTAGCAGAGAAAAGGAGTAAAATGCAACTGACAGCTTTCACACACAAAATGTGGAGATAAAGGAAAATTTGAAAAGGAAATGAAAAGAAAATTTGTTTTAGGCAGAGTTTAACCACATGACTTACTCTTAATGTTGTGGACAGCACAAGGACAAGATACTCACAAAGCTGTTTGAAAAAAGGATAGGTAGTTCATCAGCAGTCAGCATTTGAAACTTGCCACACAGCTAATGCTCCGTATTGCTCTTAGGTCTCCTACTGTAAATTTTGGCAAAAACTGGACATCAGGTACCTGCTAGAGATCCTTGTTTGCAAAGCCAAGACACTGACTAGAACTACCCTGAATGTACAGGTAGCTAAAAGATCTCATCCTGTTGGTACAACCTCACCATGGAGGCATTCCATCAGTCTGTGAGGACTGAGAGGCGGGCAGATGAGTGCTTTTAGGCAGCACAAAGAAACGCTGCCCAAAGGCTACAGCACTAATCTGACATCTCTGCAATCCCATCTTCAATCTCCTCCCTGAGCAGGCTAATGGTGTTTTCTGGACCAAAAGAATTTTAGTGCAGATTATGGAGGTTCCCAGGCATATAATCATCCAAGACCCTCTGGTATCAGCATTATTGGAGGATTTATGCCATGAAATTCCCTTATAAGCCCAGGCCTTAATATCTTCCTGTGTCATAGCTCCACATATAAAATGTTAGTAATATTCCTTTCCTTCAGGGAAGTGTTGCAAGGATTAATGTGTTAAAGATGAAGAAGATGTAAGGGAGAGTATTAAATATTTTCAACAGAGAAAGGTAACATTATTTTTTAAGTGCTTTCACTTTCAAAAAGCCAGATGTGTGCCCTCATTATTGAATTTATTTAACAAAATTTCTAAATCCTGTATTGAGGAGCTGCAAAGAACATTTTAAAGGTCTTATTTCAGTATTTTACATTCATTAAATCTTTTATCAAGTTATTTTTATTATCTTTCAAAGGTATGTGTCTATCCATTTAGATACCATGCTCCTAAATATCTTGTGGACTTACCAGTGCACAAGAAAAAGGTGGTGTTTTCATAGCTTGATTCTTTTAGGCAGGTAACTGTATTCTTTAGCTTCAAGCAGAACAGAAATTTGCCTAAGCCCACACAGAAATTCAGGCTTGAAAGCTGTACAAAAGCCATAACAAACAAACAAAATCTAATTTGCGAGATGAAGGAACATAATCTTTTCCCAGTGCATCTGCAGTGTAGACTGCAAGACAAATGGCAGTGAGTAAGAGATCAAATAACATTCCTCATTGCCCAAAACAAATAAATAATCTAATACCAAGGATTACAGATCAGATTGCTTAGCACATATCTCTCCTTGGCCATTGGAGGAAATGTACATGGTCGCATTTTATGTTTAGCCTCATGAAAATTTGCCCCAAATGCAGGGTACTCTGCATAATCATATTTCAGCTTTGAAATAGCTTTTGCTCTCCTATTCCAGAAAGGAAGCTGGTGCTTCCCAACGCTGCCCTGGAAATGCCATTACTGCACCTACCTAAACAACAAAAACAGAATGGAAAATAAACTCACATGGATGAGAGAGGAAGGGAGAAGCAGCAGCCCCAAGACAGGAAAATAAAAACGCCTCACACTTTGAGATGTGGCAGGGCTTGAGTTAAAGGGACAGTGCCAGGTGTTTCAGTCATCATTCACATTCTGTGGTTTGACAGCACATAATATTACTTGTTCTTTTGTATTAATGTGGCTTTAATGGGGGTTTAAAACTCTCATTTCCACACTGGCAACTTAAAATTTTGAAGCACGTTTCTAGTTTTTAGGAAAGACAGTGAAAATCACTTCAGTTAAGGAAGTGGTGTTCAGAAGGAAAGCCATGACTCTGCTTCTGATTTGGCTTTTATGCAATGACATATAGATGTTTGAAATAATTTTTCCCTTTTTTCACTATCAAGCCTTACTGTAAAATTTACGCTACCTTTATATGAAATATCAGCCCTTTTTTCTTAAAATTATTTTCCAATTGAAATAATGGGTATGGTAATTTCATCTGAAAGTAATTTCCTGCAATGAGATTCAAAAGGGTAACAGAGATAATATTTTCTCCAATTAAACATTACTATATTGCATTTCTTCCTATTTCTCCAATTTCTAATGTTAATTAACCATGACAATATTTATTACCAATATTTTATGTTTGTATAGGTGAGCCGCATCACTGGAATATAATGTTCTTTCCATTAGACCTGTTCTGATTTTCTCCAACCAGACACATAAAGGGCTCAAACTGGAAATTACAGGAGCAGTTCCAGAGAAGGGATTTGAGCTCTTCACATTGTCTTGGTTCAAGACCAGGGTCTCAGAACTGCCACACTCCCATTTCCTATCTCTGTTTCAAGAACTTGCAGACAGAAGTTGCCAAAGAAGAAGTTAGTCATAACTTTCAAATCCAGGTGAGTAATCAAGACTTGGTCATCTTCACTTTTATTATACCACTGAAAATGACTTCATTTTACCTTTGATGTAGTATTCCATTGTCCCATACCCTTCCTTTTTCTCTGTTTAATGCTACTCCCTTCCTAATTTATGATGCCCAAGAACATGGATGGAAACTTTTTGGGTTCATTCCATATTTTTCCTGTTCATTTAATTTCCTTATTAAACATTGCTTGCTTTTCCCTGTACTTTTATGGAAGGCTCAAACCTCCACACTGATCTACAAACACAGCAGATGGGGTGGAAATTTGGACCCAAGCCTTGTGAACAGCTTCTACTTCTCTTATGGTCCAAACTAAATGCCCTGATCTGGCAGGAATTCAGAAATCCAAACAAGAGTGCTGATCCCGCAAGACTTGAGCACGTATCACACTGCGAGGGGGCGAAAGGGCCGCTTTGCTTCCATGTCCTGGCTTCCACCTTCACCGTTAGGCATGTACCTTAGCTGCCAAAGGGAAATTGCAGTCGTGGCTCTCTTTCACTCATGCTAATCCCTTACTGCTGGAACAGCATCCCACTTTCTGCCCAGAGATCAGGTCCACATACAGGTGTCACCAACCCTCTGCCCATCCATCCCCTGCTCAGGTTGTACCCTGAGCTCTTCAGCTGCAGAGAGCAGGGTAAGGACCTGCATGTGCACAGTCAGGACAGAACTGTCACAGCGAACAAGGAAGCACTGGATGAAGTTGACCTTACCTCCAAAGGTTGTTTTGATTTTTTTTCTCCACCTGGAGGGCAGTGATAGGGTCTAATATTTATCTGAACATTCGGTGAACACTCAGCGCTTTGTCAGGACTTGGTATGAATACTGAATTCTGAAAAACTTTGAGTGTACCATGAAACTGGAAAAATTCAGATGCATGCTGAGAGGGGTGTCTGGGATGGAGGGTAAGGTCATAGCCATGAGTGATAGAAACTATAAATCTTGAAAAATTGTTGTTTGACCAACAAATATTCTTCTCTTGATGTCCATTAAATTTTACAGTGCAGGAAGTGCTCAAAAACCCAGAAGTAAATGTGTTACATGCAGACCAGCCTCGATGGTAAGCACTTGAGAGGGAAAAAAAGCCCTTCAAAGAAGATGATGAAAGGCTTAAATCTAAACTGAGACGTTTCTTACTTAAAATCAGGCAGATTCAGAAAGAACCAACCACTGATGAAGCAAAGGAAAATTTCTCTAGGGGAAAAATGCCAAAGCTTCTTTGTCTGAGTCTGGCTAACACTGGGAACCCAAAACTGTCTGGAAGATTTCACTGGTCACGCTGTGGTTTATACCCAACTCTCATGGAGGGGAAGACCTAGACAGGTATTTTAAAAGCTTTTAAATACCTCATTGAGGGAAGAAAGGCTTTTGATTTCCCCTAAAGGCCCTGTGCCTAAGAAACAATCACTTCATTCAGACAACCCAAATTTCTACTGTCCACAGAAGTAGCTGTGATGAGACAACCTTACATGGTCTGATTGACCATGTGCTATTGACCTGAAAAGGGTAGGAGATTGATATGATATGTGATGATATGATGATATGATCTGTTGGCATCTATCCTCTATCATCTATCCACCCATGACTGTGGGTGAAAATCTAGTACTGCATCAGGGATTTCTTCTGAGAGCTGCAGTGCTGTTAGGCAGGCTACAAACCACAGGGAAAATTGTGAAGGTCCTGTTCCTTTTCCAAAAGCCAGCCAGAAGCAATTGTTGTGCTTAGTGTTGGGAACCTCATGTCAGACATGTTTTGCCCCAGGCTCCTCATCCACAGGTCCTATGAAAGGGTCAGGGAGCAACTCTGCTTTCACACAATTTCTCAGGAAGCACACGGTACCACTCAATTTCCCCACGTCCTTCCACTCTGCATTGGCTGTGTTAGAGACATGGATGGGAACTAACAAATAAGGCTCAGTGTTGATAAGCCCGAGGCAATTTTGGCTGAAGAGAAGAAAGTAGCTAGAACACAATTCGATTTAGTCGTCTTTGAGTACTTCTACCTCCTATGACAACAGCTTGCAACCTGTGGGGGTTTATATCCCCACCTGCTGCTCAAAGTCTATGTAGCACCAGCTACATTTCCCTTTTCTTTTACTGTGCCTGAGCTGTGGCCCTTTCTTCCATAAATAAATGTAGACCCTTGACCAATTTATAGCCTACAAATTTAACTGAGGGAAAGCAGAGGGGAAAGTCACACTGGATAGGTAAAAATAAACCTCAGTCCAACAAAGGGAAATAGTCAAACTAAGTGAATCATTTTTCATGGTGCTTGGTGCTTAATCAGCGTCACACTGCCACATGAACGTAAGTTAACAGGTAGCTTGCCAAAAGCATTTGATTTCCATTTGTCTCTAGATAGTAAAAGGCTTCACACGGTTCCCTGTGCCATCACAACTGTGTAAGTAGATTTCTACAAAGATTTTCAAGTTCTTATAACTCATCTACTCAGTTATGTCAACAAACATACAGCAAATATAGGAAGCCCAGTGTACTTGGACCCCTACAGATACACAGGGACAGAGCTGCCACTTAGACCTACCCACACACCGAGTAAGCTGTTGTAGCTCTTAGAAATGGCGCTTGAGCAGCGGTCTGGGAATTGGCCTGACTACTTAACCATTTCCAGAAGGAGTCAAGGTGTAAATGTTTACAGGTAAAGCCCCACAAGACTCATATTTCTCCCTTTGTCATGTTACTGGAGCTGTTGATAGCAGAAGTAACTCAAAATGAAATCTTGCTCCATATAAAAGAGAAAGGTTATCTCATCAGAGGGACATCCTTAATTTGTTTCTTTCCCTTGGACCAGTATATCAGTCCATTCACTGGGAAGAGGCTGTGATCTTACACTGACTTTGTAACCACAAACAGCAGAGAAAAGTGCAGAAAAGCTAGGACTCGTGTCTCTTTCTTTGTGATGTTCTGTTACAATTTTCCAAGTAGGACTCAGATTTCTAGGTTTCTCCTGGATTACACATCCCTGAAAAAAATCTCAGAAGCAAGAACAAGCAGAAAATTGGCTGCAGTCTGAGAAGTAAAAGAGAGGAACTTTTATAGCCCTCTTCAGTTAAGGTGCAGACAGCAGTTAACCCTAAGTTTCTCTCCCCTTGCACATAAGGGGTCATGGGTAATCACTTATGACTAATTGCACACTTGTGTCAGGGAGATGCCTTTTCACATCTGGTTCAGATAATCCCACAGTCCTGAAATGTTCCACCAAATGTTGCAAAAAAATACAACCTGTGCAGTGTAACAGCTGGCAGATGACCTGAGCCTGCAGACTGACACCTAATAACACATTTGTACCCTGCAAGAAGATCTTATTACAGCATGGTCATTTTACATGATGAAGGATTATCATCTTCAGGATTAGAATTCCACCTTTAAAGCAGAGCCATAAACATTTGAGGAAATGCTGACTAAAAACTGACCAATGTGCTCTAAAGCCAAACGTCAAACTTGGGGAGAGAGGTCAGGACAGGGAAAAGGATGCTCATTATAAAATTTGAGTAGCAGCTTCCCAGTTGGGGGGTCTGAACTTTCTGACACACCCACAGCTTCAACCTGCCCCATGATTCTTTTTCATAAAGCACCCCCTACCCACCTCAAATGCCTCCTTTCTAATCTCTCTACAATTTTGTCAGAAAGATTTAGAACATTTAGATATGACATTCCAGATATATGAAAATGGTGAAAATATTTTTTTTACTCCCAATGAAACTTGTGCTGCAGATTTTCAAATGGCTTCACCAAGATATCCCATACTTCATTCACAAGCACTGACAACACTTTTTCAATTCACTCTTTCAGTGTTTTTAATTATTCATTAATAGTAAACTAATTAGCTCTCAATAAAGTTTATAAAGTTATTATTTCAGAAGTTCGATCCATTATGACTTCTGTAAGTATAATACAAGCAGTATGAGACATATTTTGTGCCCAGTCACAGACTGCTGAGTTTCAGTTCATAGCACAACCTTGCACATATGACTTTCAGGAAAAGTCTCTCTGCACCACAAGCACTCTTCCAGGACACTAAATTACTAATGTAGATGCATCCTTTGAGAAAAGGTAGAAAGATTTCCCTAATCTCCAAAGACACAAGCACTTAGCCTTCTCAGTTTTAGAATGCCTGTCTTCCAAGATAAAACTGTATTTCTACAGATGGTATATTCAAACATATATAAAGATTTTGTAATGCATCAGAGAGAAAAGTGACAAAACTGATAGAAATTATGACAACTGTGGGGTTTTTTAGCTCCAAGGTCTCAAATGTTCAGTTTCATGATGTGGGATTTGTATATTCAGTGAACTCCAATTACAGTGGATGTCTAGAGCTACAGAAGTAACTCCAGAAATTTTAGTATATGTTGTTCTGTATTGCAGAGATATAGTGAGCCACACAGTTCAAAGCTGCTGCCCCTTTGTTTGTGTGTTCTAAGAGTAAATTCAAGATGACTTACAAAATTATTTGTTGACAATACACTAGGCCTCAATGTTTTAAATATTTTAAAAAGAGACTATAACAGCAGATGTATAAAATTCAGTACTGCTAAAGAATTACGGATTTTGTGGAAGTGAGAGGAAATAATGTGCAAAGACTCTTGCACATTAATAATAAGGTAATAATAATGTAATAATAATAATAATGAGTTTTAATAATATTAAAATATAGGGAAAGACAACAACTACATCAAATTCCAGAGAAAAGGTATAGCAGAGAGGAAATAGAAATTAAATAAATTGTGAAAAGTGAGAAGATTAAGTAATATTGTGTTCCCTCTACTCTTCCTTTCACAAAACAGTCCTGCTGGTTATGCAGATTTTGCTTGTGTTACAGATTAGGAAGGCATGTATAAAAAAATATCCTGAAAGACAACCTTGTCTGGCTTTAAGTACCCAAATTGCCAAGCTGGTGCTCAGAGCACTGCATCCTCTATGCTATGAGGTCAGCCTTGACACGTTACCTAAATAACCCATTCACCTCCCTGGCGTTCTTGTAGAAGCACCCCACATTCAATTTATCTGCCTGACACAGAGTCATATGAGAGTGCCACAGGAGAGCTCTGACTGCAGTGCACCTGGCAGGCCCTCCCTCCAGAGAGGGACAAACTCGGGTCTGCACTGACACATATCACAGTCCCAGGATGCCTCATCTGGCACGCACTGAGGCTGACTTAAGGCCACCCCAATTTATGGGCTTATGTTCACACAGTTTGGAAAAAAGGCAAATCTGGGTTTGACTCCAAAATAAAAACTCAATACAGTGAGCAAAATTGAAGTGAGCATTGGAATAAGGTAAGATGTTCTACTCAAAGTTGGCTTTATTACTTAAAGAAAAATTTTTTTAAAAACCCACATAAAAAAACCCACACACACCAAACAGATGCAAGATTCAGTCTTTTCTATTAAAAGGTATGGAATAAAGACACAAATTTTTGTCCCATTTTCTGTTTTCATGAGAGACCAATTACATTTCAATGCAAAATGTTTCTATTTGCTGTGCCAAATACTGTTTCATGGAAGTGGAAGGCCAGCCCTTCTAACCAGAGGAGAGGGATCAATATCTGGTGAATGATGCTTCCTTTACAAAACCAATAATATGAGCCTTGGAAAAAAAAAAAGTGCTTTTCTTTCTATTAGTATAATCAAGTATAAATTCCACCATTTAAAAGCCTTAGTGCTAGAAGAGCCAAAATCATTGCAAAAACATTGCACGACATGGACAAAAGTAGATCTCCAACACACAACTGGAAACCTACATTAATGAAACCAGCTGGGAGTTCCATACATCCTCCAGCACATGGACTGTGTGTTCCACAAATTGTGAACTGCAGATGTAGGATAAGTCCTAAAAAGTTTATGTTAGGTGAGAGTCCACTTTATGGGTAGCACTGGCAAGACTCCACAAACCAAATCAGTTTTGTATAGTGAAATACACTCCTAGAAACAAAACCCAGCCCTAAAGCATAAACCATTTTGTCAGAACTACGCACCATAGACTAAGCTGGAGATCAACACCTTGTTCATTTAACTAAATTAAAAAGATAACAAAAATAACTTTTAGAAAACAGTAAGGAAAAAATAAGGAAAAAGCATATAGTATTATATAATGTAACAAAAATTCCTGCAGTTGGGACCCTGCTCATAATCCCATCCCTTCAACAGCTCTGCTAAGGCAGAACATGCTGGCAGCTCCAAAGAGCACACGTGTTTATTCACATCATATTGTGCACTCTACCTCTTATTCATGCTAGAATATTTTATGTCTCTGGAAAGGAGAACCTAAAAGGACATGGAAGGCACAGCTCTTCAGGTTTTTTTATAGCAAAAGGTCGCATGCAAACTCACTAGACACATTACCAACACCTAGTTATTTCAAAGAGCTCCTTTAAAGCTTTCACACTGAAATATGTCAGAGATAAAGGTACATCTTTTGCTTGCAAAGTCTAAAAATGCAGCATATCACAAGATATACCAAGATTTAAAACACTATTTTTTTGACTGCTGTAAAATATGATTTTCCTTTATTCTGATCCTAGAAAGGCAATGCAAGGGAAAAAAAAAAACCCAAACATAAAATCACAGAAAGGTTTGTGTTGGAAGGGACCTTAAAATCATCTAGTTCCAGCACTGTTACATGCAGGGACACCTTCCACTAGATCAGGTTGATCAAAGCTCCTTCCAGCCTGGCCTTGAACACTTCCAGGGATGGGGCATCCACAACTTCCTTGTGTAACTTCTTCCAATGCCTCACCATCACAGTAAAGAATTTCTTCCTAATATCCAATCTATGCCTGCCCTCTGTCAGTTTAAAGCCATTACATCATCTCCTATCACTATGTGCCCTTGTAACAGCCCCTCTACAGCCTTCTTACAAGGTCTCTTCAGGTAGTAGAAGCGGCTCTAAGGTCTTCCTGGAGCCTTCTCTTCCCTAGGCTGATCAAACTCAACTCTCTCAGCCTGTCATAGGAAAGGTGTTGTAGCCTTCTGATCATCTTGGTGTCCTCCTCTGGACTCACCCCAGCAGGTCTGTGTCCTTCCTGTGCTGGGACCCCAGAGCTGGATGCAGCACTGCAGGTGGGGTGTCACCGGAGTGGAGCAGAGGGGCAGAATCCCCTCCCTCACCCTGCTGGTCACACATCTTTTAATGCAGCCCGGGATGCGATTGGCTTTCTGGGCTGTGAGTGCACATTGCTGGTCATGTTGGGCTCCTCATCAGCCAACACCCCTGAGCTTGTCTCCTCAGAGCAGCTGTCTGCCCATTCTCCACCCAGCCTGTATTTGTGCTTGGGATTTCCCTGAGGTGCAGGACCTCACACTTGGCCTTACTGAACTTCATGAGGTTCACATGGGCCCAGCTCTCAAGCCTGTCAAGGTCCCTCTGGATGGCATCCCTTCAGTCCAGTGTGTCAATTCCACCACACAGATTGGTGTCTTTGGGAAAACTTTTAAGGGGGCACTTGATCCCACTGCCCACGTTGGCAACAAAAAAATTATTTAATGAAAAACCCAGTGATGGCTGAATATAAAATTATTAAAATTGGGTGTGAGGACTGTGATTCCTGTCATTTTCTGGAACTATACAAGTAAATAATTGCATCATCCAATATGGCATTTTTATGCTGTGCTAATAAAGCAAAGGCAGCATAAATTTGCCTTGAGAAATTCCTAGATTTCAGGAGTGGCAGAGAGCCAGCACAGGCAGAGCCGTGGTGCTCTGTTGCGTTGGCAAGCTTGGAGGATGCTGGTGTGAGCTGCCATTTCCTCAAACAGGTCTAATTTGTGCCCTGGACTGGTCCAGATTCCAGTTCTTGGCTTGAGTCTTTTTTTTTTTTTTTTTTGTCATGATCTGTCTCCCTGGAAGTGGAGATCGTGAACCTTTAACCAGCTGTCCCCATTTGAGACAAATTTGGAGGAACATCCAAAATGAACATCCTCTGATAGAAGGTAGGTCACAGCCACCCCTCCCCACCAGGTTCGGGAACAAATTCCTCAGAGGAAAGTGAAAAGGAAACAAAATTATTTATATAACAAACACAGTGAACGGCCGGCACGGGAAGAGAATAATACTAAATAATAAAACCTCTCACTGTGGAGAGAACCTGGTAAATTTTCAGAGTCCTTTCTGTGGGTGCAGTCTCTCTCTTCCCCTCTTTGGAACTGGGTTGGCGTGGGCCCCTCTGGGCCGAGGTGTAAGGTCTCCTGGCCGATGTTTTGGTGTTGTTGAACTGCCCAGAAGAGAAGAAGAAGAAACCAAAATCCCAGGAAAAACTCCTTGCTTTAGCTAATGAACAAAAAGGTAGCTAGAAAGCGGGAGAATGCCACTCTCTTCCCTGCTGCAGAGAGCCAAGCTGAGGAGAGACGAGAGAGTTATCTCTGTGTTTTTGAATATAGCACCAAAGGAATTCCACCAGCTTTCCCCCCCTCTCTTAAAGGTCTGCCTTAAAACTACATAAAAGGCACAGGATTCATCTCTGGGGATAGAGCAGGCGATAGGGGATACACATCATAAAGTCACCCCAAGACATAAGCATTGGCAGCATTTTAGTTGGAACTAGAAACAACTTCTTGATCTCACGCATGTTTTTCCAAATTTGGCTTCACAAAAGGAAATTTTAAGAACTTTTATGAAAACCAGAGACAGGCTGGAAAACTTTAAAAAATTAGCCTTAATCCTGGTGGGTGTTCTCTTGTTTTGTCTAAAACTATGATATACAACTACATAAATAGTAAACTCCAGATTGAAAAACCTCTCAGACACAGGCTTCCTTGCTGAGGTAATCAGGTAAAATACAGATCCAGGTTCATGCTCATCCTTCAAGTTTGGTTTAGTGGTATTATTGAATAGGTTTAACATTGTTCCCCCACCCTTTGCCCTAAATTTTGGGTACTCTTGGCAGGTAGATTGGGTTGCTGTGGGAATATTTGCAGTGGAAGACAGAATTTTTTCCAATATATTCCTGTTGAGACCTTCAATAAATTAAATTGGTGGTTTTGAAGTTTTTCTGCCTACTTGCTACCATAAGTCTCTAAATAGAGCCTCTATAGTTTTTTCTGTATAACCCATCTTAGTGTTTATAAGGTGGTAGAAGTTGTGGAACTTACCTGCAGGCTTGCCAAGGTCAGTGTACGAGCATAGCTCTGCTTTATTAGAGTTTGGAAACATTCCCATTTGGAGGTTCATTTTCAAATGTATAAATCTCAGTTGGTAAAATACCATGACCTTCTAGCAGCTTCTAAGCAAAAACCTACACTCACCTCATACATCAGCATAAATCTAACTCATATCACCTTTTATTCTTCCTTCTTCCACAGCTGGTCCAGGGCTCAGTGGGAAACTGCTGAGTTTAACATCTCAAGGGAGCACTTTGCTTTGCAGTGGTTGCCACTGTAGCAGTGTGGCAAGAGCCATTTTTATCTCTGTGGGTTTTTGCCAGAAAATAAAAAGATCCTAAAATTACTCTGAACTCCCAAAAATAATTGCTATAGCAAAAAATTCTGAGCTATAGAAAATGTGGTAAAGAATTGCTCTGCTTCTTCACCTTACAACTGAAGGCAATGATATTATTTTTCTTATGTGATTTCTGCAGAGCTGCTACACATACATTAAAAGAAACTTTGAAAAAAAATAATCTAAGACCAGTTTTATTCCAGCAGGTGCAGGGAGAAACAGTTTGCACCTTCATGCAAGATCAAGGACTACTGTCCTCTGTGATGGCTCTTCTCTCCAGCCCAGGAAAATCACACACTTCCACTTCTCCCCATACTTTAAAATTCTCTTGAACTCAGAATCATCCCCAAAGAAGCTCCAGAGCTACCCATAAATCTTCCTGTAGGATGTACAATACAAGCCTTGTCTACTGGTACCAGCCAGCTTGGCTTAGGTGATCCTTATCTGAGCCAGTTCCAGTAACTCCTTGGATTGTGGCAGTCTCCAGAGGAGGAAAGACTGCAGGCATCTGCATACTTACTCAGAAATTCACATCGTGTTGAGGTCCATGTGGGTGGGTGTTCTTGTCAGGATCACACTCAGCCAATTCATATCAAGTGTGACTGAAAATGTGAAAATTCTACCATGTTGCCTCTTGGGCTTGGAATTTTTCCTCCTAGAGGAAAAGATGAGGTTAGAGCTTACCTCCAGTGATGGATTCTTTTATACAATCAGGTAAAAACTGAACGCTTGCACCTTTTTCACTTCCAGAAACAAACAAAAATAGAAAGAAAGAAGAAAAGAAAGGCTCATAAAAATGGTAGCCAAGCAATGCAACTAAAATATGGCATTTACAACCTCTTCATTGCCACCTATAATCCAACATGTTCTTCAGTCCTTTTATCTGCTTGTGATATACCTTAGGCCACGTCCACACATAGTATTTTTCAGTGCAAAATATATGCTTTTATGATCAATACAACTGTGAAAGAGGGACAAAGGACAAATACATCTATTAACTCTCCAATGTAGAAACCATTTTTATTCTATTTTTCCACAGCATTCTTGTGGAGTGTCTGCTTATAGTACAAATAAAAAAATGTTGGGAAATAAAAGAGGGAGACGGGAGTAAAAGAAATTTTTTTAAAAGGAGGTAAAGTAAGATAAAATAAATTGGAAGTGCAGAAACTTATAAAACATAGGGAACCAAGGAAAGGAAAGCAAAAGGGAAAGGTGGCAAGTATTGCACAGGAACCCTCACAGCCAGTGTAAAGACTGGTCAGTAAAACTGTATGCAAAGATACTTCTAAATCTTTGCATATGCAGGGACAGTAACACTAAAAGTGGTCATGAGCTGAGAGAAGGTGACTCCATCAGCAAGAGCTCTTGCTCCTCAGTGAAGTTTGGAGCAGGTGTTCCTCCACCTCCTCACCACAGCCTGGAGCCAGCCACCAGCTCCCCCAGCCCACCAGCCCCACACAGCACAGTCACTGCTGGGGACCAGAGGAGCCCTGTGCACAGTCACACACTCGCGAGCAGAGTGGGAAACCTGTAGTCAAGGCTGTCCAAAGCATTCTTTTCTGAAAAGTTTTTATTTTTAAAAAGTCCCAGAAATCCATGTTTCCTGCACTATTCTATTTCTTCTGCCTCCTATGAACACCAGCATACACTTAGTCAGTGTTATGCTAAGAAGTGCACTCCTACCATTTTGAATGAAAAGATTAACTTAAAGCCTCCCAGAATTCCCTAAAATCAAAATACTCTCTGACTATTACCCTGTCGGAAACATTAGAGTCAACTGCTAAACAGCAGTATTACGGATATAAAATAAACAATAGCACAGTCTATTAATTAGTTTACCAAATGCCATGCACACTCTAGATGTTCAAAAAAGATAGTTTCCTACCCAAAGAATCTACTTCATGGCATAATGACAGCACACTGGGTAGAAATGAGAGTAAATTGAGAAAGCAAACAGTAAGAGAGGCACCATTAAAACACAAGCGAGACATTCTACATTGGCTAGGGATGAAGTGGGAGACAGAGTAATAGGCCTTCTAGCACTGAATCTACACAGCTATTAAAAGAAAGTTTTTAATTTAAAGCCAGTTCAATTCACCATAGTTAAATCTCACTGAATTACGGATTCGTACAAGCCAGATATTTGCGTGCGTGCTGCCGTGTGTGTAATTTACACTCCAGCCCTAAGTGATTACTGGATCAGCCAGCTGACATATGGGAAATATTTGCACAGAGCTGTGACACGGGGAAGTTTGTGGTTTAAAAAAAAAAGGGGGGGGGCAAAAAAAAAAAGGTGCTGTTAGTACAGAGCCTGTGCCACTCCAGCTGAGTGAAGCCAAAGTTTCACTTGGAAGTTTTCCCACCAGAACTTCCATCCTCTCAACAGTGTTAGTTAGAAAAGTCTTTTGCATTCATAATGCTTTGCTTTCACAGGAAGAGAGACATATTGCAGCGGAGCAGCAACTGCATCTCTCTAAAAACCTACCTATTCAAAGAAGTATTACCAACTGAAATATTACTAAATGAAAATAAGAATTGTCAGGGGAACTCAGATGCTGAGCTCTACTTATGTTTGCAAGGTCTATTTAAGAGGAGACATCTCAGTTCCTCTTGCTAGCAGTGCTGGTGACATATTCAAGTTTTTTTCCTTTTCTGCTAAGAGTGCTACTCTGCCACGCTGAACTGCCAGGGAGTGCCAAGGAATAGCAGTGCTGCCTTCTTAGCCAGGCTCAGGTTCCAGCTCATCCCAGTCACTGATCACTAATCACCCCAGGTAATTTTTGCCACAAGTCACCTTGAGTTGCAAGTCCTCTCTGAGTACACACTCAGCAATTTCATTTCTCCCTCCTGCTGCTCTCCGGGCATCTTCAGAAGGAGATGTTTGCTGTGCTCAGTGGCTGCCATGCTGCAGTTTGCTGCTACAAACTGTTGAACTGATGCCATGTTTCAGGCCAGAAGTGGCTGGCTTTCAGTGGTGGGAGAATTAACACATTGTATAAACGAGCTAGGCTGTAAAGCCCTTTTAAATCTACCTGAATGATAATTGCTCATGTACCAAAGGAGATAGAATTCACATTTAGTTTGTCTTTTCTGGTGTTATTACCCCAGATGCTGGGTTGTGTTGCAGAAAAGGCACAATTTTGTACCATTATATACTAGCTCATTTACATGCTTTGTGTCTCATCCTGTCTCATTTATTCAGCTTACCCCAGGAGGACAGACACAGAGAGAGGGGCTACCAGTCCTCCAGGCTACATCTTTGCCAAATAGGTTTTTGCCATTACTGAATTACGTTTAAGATATGGCTTCTACTCATATAACTAGCTTTTAGTAGGGAGAAAACTGCTCAGAATTCTTCCCATGCTCTTCCTGCTTTCAAAAAAAAAAAAAAAGATTTTACACTTCATGTATGAGATGAACCAAACCAATTCATGGAAATGTACATCCCATAACTAGGGAAAGTATTTTGTTACCATTGGTGTTAGTAGCTTATGAGAACTGACAAGATCACAGCCCACGGTGGTGTGGCTAAATGCCTGCAGAAAGAAAAAGGCTTTTGTAAGCTTGCTGGAAAGAACCTACTTGCAGCCCTGACTTCTCACTGAAATGGAAGAAATATTCTACTTTCAAATGTGAATCAAAAAAATATTGCTAGCATATTTCTCTTCATCAGCCAAATGATTTGTCTTATAAATACGCTTTTTTCCTAATTCCTCAGAGGATGACAGCTGGGTGGTAGATTTATACAGCTAAGAAAAAAATTTGAGAGGAATCCAAGCATCTTGAGGCATCTGAACTTTTCCAAACTTCCAGACCTTTACAGCTTCATTCCTCACTGCTAAACACACAGTAGATCCTCTAAGAGTGTCATTACAGCTTGCCATGAATAAAACCACCCAAACCCTACATGTTTAAACTGCTGGGAATGTAAATCAATAACATCTTGCAATTTTATCTGAAGTAAGAGTCTAAAATTAATTACTTCTGAACATTCAATGGTTATTATCAAGGATATTCTTTCAGGCAAAAAAGAAGGCATAGTCTTTGGAACTCTCATCCCCTTAGCTTTTAAAAACCAAAAACACAGTAAAGTTTAACATTTTCCATTGGTTTCCTATAAGTATGGGAGTAGTCAATGGATAACACGCTGGTGTGAGGCAAAACTCAGTACTAGAAATCATGAAATACTCAAATTGAAATTTTTTGCTGGATTCAGAACCTAGGAAAAGCTGTATGTTAGTACTGGCAAGAGAGTTTTGAAAAACAAACCAGGATGTCTTCCTATAAACTGAACAATTGGCATAGATATGCACACATTTACACACAAGAAACAGAAATAAAAACTAAGGAAATTATCACTGCATCTCTGGCCTCACTAAAAGAAATATTGTAGATGTGGAAGAATCAAAAGATACCAGGATTTCCAAGTAAAAACCACTTGCGTTTAATCTGAACAAATGCAAATAAATACATTCGGATCCCAGGCAGACTGAATAAAGCCTTTAAGTCGTAGCTCCCAGTTTCTTGAGAAGGGCTAACAGCTTGCAGAAACATCTGTAAAGGAGTTCTAAACCACCTCAGGAGGGCTGTGCTGAACAGTGTGCTCACAGACATGATCACGTCAGAGAGAGGGGTGCTCAGGTGATTCCTGCCTTAGGTACCAAGAGCAGCTGAGCTCTGGAAGCACAGACTTACCAGTGCAGGCCGCTCAAGCACAGCTGAGGATCAGGCTCTTCTCTGTGGTGTTCGGAGTTCACACTTTGTTTGCTACTGGTATCCAAACAGATTGATAAAATGAACAGATTTCGCCAACAGTACTACAATTGCTCCTTCAGCTTTGCTCAAGTTCAAGTACTGGTATGGATTACACTGTAGGTATGCACAATGAAAGTAGTTCAACACAAAAAAAATAAATAAATAAAAAAAAAAGAGTAAAGCAACCAGACAAGAGCAAGAGAAGTCCCTTGGCTAAGGGACTGAGGATTGATAACACAACCATTTTCTGCAAATTTTTTCCTGGCTCTGAAGTCAAACAGTAATGACAAATATACGTCAAAAAAGACATAGCCCATATTCCATAATGTTTTTATTTTTCATCCTTTAAAATACCCTGTAGTTTTTACCACAAATATTAATTCCTGTCCTGTAATCTTTCTCTGTGCTTTTAAACAGCATCCATGTTTTGACACAGGATCGCTGTGTTCCAAGGGTGAGAAAAATCAATGCACTACTGTTTAAGTGGTCTGTAGACTGCTTTGAGAACCAACCAGCAAAAGTGCCTTGCATTTATTTCATTATTTATTGTTATTGTACAGAGGTGGCTATAAAGTCTGCTGGAATTCAGTCCCCATGTGTGTTTGGTTGCTGGGCTCTGTACATGGACAGAGGGCACCTCTGTCCAATTAGGAGCTTTCCAAGGGAACATGGCAGAGCCTCAAGAACCAGGGATTGTGTTTTATTTACTTTGCTTCTTAAACAGAAGTATCAACCGGTTTTCCATTGCAGGACCAGACGTGATGATACTCATCATGTTGGAGGGCAAAAGAAGTCTTTTTTCTAAAATATCTGCTACACGAAGAAGTAAAACACACAGAAGTTCCTCTTTGTCAGTATCAGTAATACACATATTAAGAACTACAGAAATCATGTGCATTTCATAAGAACAACTAATATGTGGCTTCCTTACCAAATACATATCTTTCAGATAAATCTGGCCGGGATACGTGATGCTGAGAATATCTCAGATCTCATGGATTTATTCATAAATGATATATTCCAACTACTACATACTACACTATGAGTTTTGAGTAACTTGTTGAAAATCCCATTTATATCTGTACTCGAGCTAGAAAATTAGCTTGTTTGCCCAAATTAATGACCCAGGATTTAGCTAACCTGACCAGCTCCCTTTCACAGTGATAAGCATTTGGAAAAGCAGATTGTATTCCATGTAATTCCTTTCCATTTCAGAAATCAAATCTGTAAATCTTTATTTTTCTATTTGCAAAGCGCAGCTGACAAAGAACATTTCGTGCAACCATGTTTTTCACGGTCTAGTACTCCAGAGACTAGTGACAACTCTAGTGACAAACTGCTGTCATCTGACTGTCATCACCATCCTCTAATATCTAAATATTAGCAAACTTTCTAGGAACTTGCCAAGAGATAGGCCACAAGTCACCAGTAAAACAACTTGAATAAAGGATTCTAAGATTGCCTACTTGCTATGTAGGGACCCTTTTAAAATGCAGGACTTCTGGAAAGAACTCCTGGACTCCTGCCCTTAGGCTGGATAAACTTGTAAACCCTCTGACAGAAAGGGAGAAGCCTCAAGAGATAAACAGGGGTATGAAATTTCAAGGTATTTTAAATTATTTAATGTTATTTTTTTCCTCAAGAAAGACTCTTATGTTCATGGATAGACATTTTAAAAACAGCTGAGTGACTTCCCGACTGAGGGAAACAGAAAGATACAATTCAGGTTTATTGGCTGCCTAGCAGACATTACATACTCTGTGCATTGTCTGGTGTTCTCTGTGCATTTGCACAAGTAGTTGCCTGTACGTACACAGTCACAGAATCAGAGAATACACTGAGTTAGAAGGGACCCATCAGTATTATCAAGTCCAACTCCTGGCCCTGCCCAGGAAACCCCAAGAATCACACCATGTGTCCAAGAGTATGGTCCAAACACTTCTTGAACTCTGTCAGCCTGCTGCTGTGACTTCCCTGGGGAGCCTGGGTGAAAAAGCTCTTTCCTGGTTGAAAAGCTTTTTTCTGATATCCAACCTAAACCTCCCCCAACTCAGCTTCGTGCTGTTTCCTCTAATCCTGTCACTGGTCACGAGCATGAAGAGATCAGTGTCTTCCCCTCTGCTTCAGTCCAAGATGTGAAAGTTATCTTCAAAGTAATTGTTCAGTTATTTTGGTGGCCAGTGGTTTAAGGAAGCCACTGCATATTCCATCAAATCCTACCCAGCTCTTCAGCTAAATCACTACTTTAAATATTGATACTTTGCCACTCACAAGAGCAGAGGCTGAATCCACTGATTTCTGTTTCCATTTACGTATGTATATTATGTTTTGGTATCCATTTATGGCTGTGTCATATACAGCCTTTGTAATGAAAACAGTAGCTTTTCTTGTGGGTTTTGTTGTTGTTGTTGTTGTTGTGGTGGTGGTGGTGGTGGTGGTTTGTTTTTTTTTTAATTTCAGAGTACCATCACCAGAGGATTTGGGAAACTGCTGAGTTCAATCCCATGCAATACCATGCAAAAGAAATGAATGTACCTTCCATGGGCATTGGAAGAACACAACTGTAGAAAACTCAGAAGAGCAGACTATTTGACACAGGCTGAAAAGGACAAACCTACACGACTTCATGTTGTGTTTAATACTACATTTGCATGTCAAGATGGTTCTACTAGATGTGACCACCGCTGATATTTGAGACACTGCAGAACCCATGCAAAACCCCACCAGGAGAGGGGACCAAACGCTGTTTTCTCTTTTTTGTGCTGCTTAGGCGTATTCACTTGGCTTGAAATAATCAAGTCAATTAAGCCGATTCTTCATCTCTGCCTTAGCTATTCACTCCCAAAGCTATGCCCAAAACCAATTATATAGAACCCTGTAAGGTAAATATCCCTGGTTGTACAAAAACAAACTAACTACATGTAGTTTATTTTTTATGAACTGCTAAGAATCACAAGAAAAGTCATCTTCTCCAAACACACTCAGGTACAAAAAATGGTCATATGAAGCCATTGGCAAAAAGCTGATATAAAGGAGTAGAATTTAAATCAGTCACGGCATTCATAAGGAAAGAGATTTGACTAAAACATGACCTAGTCAATGCTTACCAGACTTACATTATCAAAGTAGCACTGTAAATAGTAGAATGTAATGCCAACAAGGAACATTCACCAAAAAAAACACTGGGAACTGAAGTTCTTTTGGTCACTCACAGTTAAATATCCTATTTGAATTCCTAATTCCTCAATTTTTACTCAGACAAAAGCAAGCATCTGCCTCACTCTCTGAACCAGTTTTGTCAGGAATTATTCAGGAAATGTTTATGCAATGGGCATTAAGGGTTTTGAGGGAACTTTCACAATCCTTTTTTCCTTCTTTTACCTCTGGAGGGAGGCACCTCAAGTTAGATCCCATAGGCAGGGAATACCAGAAGGTGGGTTGCAAAGATTTCACTTTTCTATAGTAAAGCTGTGATGTTACATGAATTTCCTCAGAGCAGGGCTCACAGGGAAAGCAAGCGTGGGGTCCCCCACTGCAAAGGAAAAAAAAATAGAAAATCTCCAGTTGGAAAGCTCTGTATGGAGTCCAGGATCTCACATCCCAGTGAACGTGTCCAAGTGACCAAACTCACAGCTAGAAACAGTAACTTAATCCCCTCTTCCAAACACATTTTAGCAACATATGGAAGCCACTAAGTGGGTTGTAACAGATAAGTGACCACACATAACAAAATGAGACTCATCAAAATAGTTGTAACAGACTGAGAAAAACAACAAAAACAAAAACTGGAGCAAATAAAAGAAATTAACAGAATGAAAAGCAGGCATATTAGAACAGGCCTGAGAGGTCTGAGTGGAATCCAGTTCACCTTATTTATATAAAATTTTGTTTGAAAAAGGATGTCTGATTTCAGCAGACCCATCAGCTTTTACATGAGCATGAAAAGGGTTTATCGGAAACAAGTAGCATCATTGTCTAGAGCTGGTATCAGAAATCCCAGTATCAGAGCAGAAAGCTTTCAGCTGGCAGGGAGACTAAAGGGAGTGAGTGTGAATGAGTAAATCCTTCAATGAGTAATCTACCTACTTAGTACTAATAGGAGTTACCACAAGAAAGCAGAGAATCAAATCCATGCCTTTCTGAATCCAAATGATTTTCAATAGAAAGGCACTGCACAAACATTTATAGAAGTGAAAGGGTGACTCACTGCCTGCATATAAGTTTGTTTAGGAAATTATTGTCTTACTTGCAGTTACATTTTAAGTAGGTGGTCTCTCATTTTTGAATTAATATTTGCTTCTTTTTTTTTAAGGCAGCTACACAGCCTATAAAATGTTAAGGCTTGTTTCAAAGCCTTGCCATTCTGTGCTGTTTAAATAGCACAGTTCTAGAAACCAACACATTTTGAACACATTACCCACCCACATTACTAGTCATTAAATGAGCAGCTGTGTCCCAAAGTCTCATGCAGACTTGAAGAGTTTGGAGATCCCAAATTCAGTGTGGGACCTACTGACCCACACTGCTCCTCATCTGGTGCACTTACACGGGAGATGAGGCCACTGTTTCAAACACACCTCATCACCTCCCTTTGCTTCATTCTTTGTGCTTTTCACAGGGTGACCTTTTCAGTCACCTGCACATTTTAGTTTAGAGGTCTTTGTTTGTTTTCTGAATAGCTCATATTTGTGGCTCTCAAGCATGTGCCCTTTGACTCCATCTTCCCAAAGGACAGTCATTTTGGTCATACCTACTTGCTTTTCCTAAACCACAAAACAACACCCTGACTCTTATGATAAGGTGGTTACTTCTGCTGCTAATCTCCAGACACACAGCTCTTTACATCTGTTGCTATTGTGTCAAATCTCTTTGGAGATGTTTCATCAATGCTCAGTTTCTTTGAGCATAACCAAGACAGATTTCTTCCAGATTTCGTCAAATCAAAAGGACTTTTTGCTTTTTCTTCTCTTTAAGAATGTTTTCCTGATTGTTTTAACTGTAGAAAACTGCATAATTAATAAATGTCTGCTTGTATGACTTGGAGGTAAGAGGGTAACAGTGCTGAGTGTCACCAGAGATACCTTTGGGTATCCCCTGGTCTACAATAGGAGAACTATGTCTTCCCAGGGATGCATGAGACCTTCAAAACTACTGTATGATGCCTGCCAGTCCCACAGAACTGTCACACACACACCCTGGGGAATCCTGATAACATGGGTGCCTGTGGCTGGGCAGCAGAACTGAGCTCTATCCCTTATATCAGACTTTCAGTAACCAAAAAATATTGGCTGAGGAGCCTTCATCCCAAAGAGTTTACAGCACGAGAATTTATAGCTGCAAGACTAAGGTGTAACATAATGTCTATTTACACCCTGAAGACTACTGAAGATGTAAACTGGCCAGGAAATAGCGGTCAACACAAACGTTCAGGGAATAGAGACAGCAGGCTCTAAACCAGAGAGGAAGAGAGTTCTTGACAGTGAGTGTGAATCTAAGGGAAAGCTAAAGGAAACTTGCAGAGGGGCTGGGTGGAGAGATTTTTAATAATTTAGAGGAAAGACAGCAATCATCTCTGGTTAAATAACAGTTTGCCACAACAACCTCTAGATTTAGAAATCTCCCTGAAACTTGCGGATAGTTCAGATTTGAAAGACTGATTAACAAAGATGAGGGATCTCCATGGTTTTATGTTCTATGTGTTATGTTTAAACAGACATGTACAGAATATCTTTCCGTCCTTTCTCTTCAGGTTCTTATAAATCTTAAGAGAAAGATATATATATATATATATATATGTATATATATATATATAGAGAGAGAGAGATAAAAGATATATATATATATGTGTATATATATATATATATAACAGAAATAGTGGNGAATAAACCCATAATAGAACATGAAACTGAACCCAAAACCTGAGTACATGGTCAGTAGAACTCCTAAGCCATAAGATAGAATAACCCATCTCCCTAATACTGTTTTGTGCATAAGCACACACACATATGTCTAAGACATGGGATTGAAATATCAAGACACTGTTCTTAGCTATGCCAAAGCTTTTCCACCTGATGCTAAACATTATTTCCAGATAGCTTAAATCATCACAACTACATTGAAATCATTAATTCTTGTTAGCAATCATGTGTACAATCTTCAGACATCAAATTTATAATAAGCATACTAAGCTGAACAAAAAAAAATAAAATTCATGTTCTGTGTCCTTGCTTGACATGGTAAGATGCAAAATTTTTTTGTATTAAATAATATTAATGGTAATTTTTAAATCATTAGGTTAAAGACTGTCACCTATCACCCTTGATTTTTCAAACAAGCTGACCGTCTTTGGCTTGCACTGGTTTCAACCAGAGCTGCACTCTCTTAGTTTGTATGAAAACTTCACACCCATGTAAACACAGGAGTAACAGAGAAATTAAGGACAAAGCAAGACACTTAAAGGATAGAACTGAAACATATATATATTACAGTAGTCTAAATTTGATCTTCTTTGTATTCAAAGTGACATTGAGCGGGAAATCTTGTCATGCTTTTGAAAATAGCTCTATTGGTAGCTGAAGAAAAGCTGTCAGAGGTACCTGGCCTTCTGCTGCTGGGTCACTCTTGCGGAAGATTTTTGAGCCAGTTCAGCCTCCCACTAATAACAAACAGATGTACTTAATGCTACTGAATGTAAATATTATTCTAACGTACTCTTGCCTAGTTTTCCATGAGGCCTTATTTTGAACCACACATGCTTGTGAATCCCCCTGCCCAAGGGTTCTGCAGGTGGCCTATCTCACAGTGCCATTAGAAAGTTAATTACCTACAAGGGAAGTTTAAACAAGTTGTTCCAAAAGCAGTGGAACTAATAAAGCCTGGTTTCCTAGAGACTTGTGGCTTGCATCATTCCCCGCTCCGTAACGCTAGAGTCCAAGCCCCTTTTCCACACTCCTTTGATAAATTCCCCTCTCTGTGATCCACACTGCACCCCTCCACTCTGCCTGTATCCATCAGCTTCAGGTGAAGCAAGAGGCACTGTGCTTGTTTCTGAACACTGTGCATGCCAGTGGCTTGACCAGGATATGTGTGCTGAAACTTTTCCTTCCATCTGTGTACAAATGTCTTTCCTAGCTCTGGTTTTCTCATGGTAAAGAGGAACTTCATAATTTTGAGAAAACAGTGGCACTTAAATTCAGTAAAAATGGCCAACAAGTTCAAAAATTTCTTTAGAATAAAAAAATCTAATCATACTCAGTGAATTATTTTATCAGATACTCTCCTTTAGAAATTTAGTCAAAACTGTTCCTGCCTCTCACATCATCTGTGTATACTTTCCCACTGGTTACAAGGACATTTTATCTCTTAATCTTCTAACTAATATCAAAT
The DNA here is from genome assembly GCA_013397975.1 of Machaerirhynchus nigripectus. NCBI lineage: Eukaryota > Metazoa > Chordata > Aves > Passeriformes > Dicruridae > Machaerirhynchus > Machaerirhynchus nigripectus. The sequence goes on from VZRQ01011090.1 coordinate 701,621, forward strand.
CTTTAAGACCATTCCAATCACTGTTTTCTTCATCTCAAAGATAATTAGGCCTACAGAAAGATAACTGCACACCTTCCAAAATTTATCAAGTAACATGTAGTACTAAAATTAAAATGAGAATTTTAAATTTTTACTGCCACAGGGAATGAGATTACAGTCTGAACCACTCTCAGATACCTGAATTCTTCAAGGACCAAAGTGTTTTATTTCCTTTTGATAAGCCTGTCCCTCAGCTCTCAGAGCATCTTTTCTTCACTAAGCAATGGTCTAAAAGTTTAATTTTCTTGGACTTTCTACTCTGTCCTCCTTGTGACAGTTGTGCATACCATGGGTCTGTAATCTATATAGAGCAGGTTTCCTAACCCCTCACTCACAGAGAGATTAGACTTTTACAAGAGAGACCTTTCTTAATAGCAAAAATAATAAATGTACCTCCTAAAATAACATCTGTGAATCTGGCCCAACTCACCCAAAGATATTTTTCTATCACCCAGTAACTATAACATGCATGCATATTACTATCCCTGAGCTCTCTGGGCCCGTTTTGATTAATCTTTCCCCAGGACACAGAGCTTTCCAAGCCATGAATCACTTTGCTTGATTTTGTCTGCACTTTTCCATGTCAGCAGTTTTCCTGCCCCACCACATGATGACAAGAGCAGCATGCAGCGTTTGTTGACTGCCAAGTGTTACACTCACTGTCACACAAGTAGGAAAGGCAGTGGAAACAGATCTGCTTTGTTTAAGGATGTGCAGTGACTTTGTAGGCATTTCTAGCTTCATATATCAAAATACAAAACCTCTCTTCCCAAAATACCCCACAGACTATGTGAACATTTGAGGCAAAATTGCTTTACCATGGGTTGGTATGACACAATTCAAGTGTCATAGTGGTGACTACACACTTGCAACACCCTAGGGTAACACCCATTTCTGTAGGTTGATCCCATCTGAAGAGCCTGACCCTAACACCAGAAATTCCTCATGACACACTCGACCTCCCAGCACACTTGTATCGCCCTCTTTAATGAGCACAGAGCTGCCCAGCTTCTTTCCAGTGCCCACCAGTTCCATATCAGCCTTGCCCTTTGAATCTATCCTTGCCCCTATTTTGATGTGTTGCTGACTCTGCAGCAAAGCTACACCCTTCTTTTGGTGGAGAATATGTTAAATACTTTTTCATTACAATAGTCATTAAAGATCTATCATGAGTCCAGCCTTTGGTCAGGACTTTGTTTATTCTGCATGAGAGCTTCAATGGAACTTGTTCCAACTGTGTGCATTCATCTTACAGCTGATGAGAGACATAGGGAGAATTTTGTTTTGACCTTCCCAAAATAAACACTTTCAAGAAAAGAGATACAAAATAAATAGCAAAAAGACTGTAAAATATTGAGGAAACTTGGAATGTCTTAGAAGATTACATAGTGTCTTCCCATGCAAAGAGATTAATTTCTTTTCAAAATCCTCTTTAAACTGTAAATTATCAAATAAACATCTATTTCAGTCATTATTTAGAAATTTAAAAACAGAAGGATGAAATTACCAGAGAGAACTATTAAGGGAAGAGGATGTTAAGGTTCTAATTCATTTTAAAATCAGTCCTAGCTGAAATGTCCAGTAGGATGTTGTACAGAAACACATGGGCAGCAGCCAAAGAATCTAACCCACTGCTCAGGGTCTGGGAGAAGACGAGTCCTGGGATGGCCTGCAAGCCCCAGCCAGAGACACGTTTACCCTACATATCATAATGTCCTCCTCTACCCCATGCTCAGGTAACTCATCTGGTTCTGCCCCTGGTGGCTTGTGATCCAACAAGGAAAAGGAGTGAAGATGTTTTCCCCTGCAATTTTTCCCACTTCTGTAAGGAAAAAGAGAGGCCGAGGCGAGGAGGAGGTGGGAAGAGAAATGAACGCCTAGTTGTTCTCTGCAAGGGCGGCTACGAAGAAATAAACAACTCACATTACTCACAGGAGGGGGTGAAAGGAAAGTGGAGCCAGTCTGCAGGAGCTGGATTTTCCTGGCTCCTGCAAACCCCTCCTGAAGTAATATATTGAGCCACCTCACACCCTCAGCTCCTTTATCTGTAACAAACTGTCCACTTGCAAGAAGCATTTTGCCTTCCCTCGCAGACCTGTCCCCAGCTGCTTCGCACAGGTAAAGGCACAGAGGAACCAAGAAGTCCAAGGCACAGGCAGAGACTCATCAGAGGAGGAAAATAGCCACAGGAGTCACAAGGAGCTGGAAATTCCAGTACCATCCAGGAAAGAGATGGGAATAGGCTACACTGTTTGCAGAGAGGTGTCCCAGCTGTAAAGTTGCCAACTTTCCTTTTGACCCACAACAGAGCTAGCGGTGTGGCTAACACACAGCAGGGAAGCTGCACAGAGACTAGGGAACGTTAAAGCACCACTTCTATTTACTGCACCAGATTTGGATTTGCATGGCAGTGTGGCAAACTGGGAACACAGTGCATTTCCTGTAGTTTCTGCAGACACGGATTGTTTGAATATGTTTAATCCAAAACATTTTACCAATTTTAAGAGGAAACTAATAGAGGCAAAATATGTGTCTTCTTAGAGGCTTACATTTTAAATATACAAGTTCATGCACACGGAATATCCAGAATTCTACATCTTTGCTTTGAAAATCATAGGTTAGAAGACGCCCATGCTAGAGCTCTTGTCTTTAAAAAAAAAATAAAAATTAAAACTTACAACTTATTTTACATTCTTCTGCACTCAGTACAACTTAAAATTACCTTTTCAACTCTCCCATTTTTTTCAGAAAGATTGCATATTACCATCTATTTCTTTATGCTTGCAATAACTAACAAAATGGGATCACAACCAAACTCAAAATTTGACATAACACCCAAAAATTATGGAACATACTGTGAGTAGTGGAAACTTCTGGGAAACATTACTCTAATATGCAACAACCAGATGACTGCACAACACATTTATAACTGTTTTAGGAGGGTAACTTAAAATCTGAATATAACCATTGTGATGAATTATGGTATTTGAATTGTCTTAGAAGACAGTTTTCTCTTCCACTGAAGGTGCATCGCAGGGGAAGGATTTATGGAATTCACTTTTCATTCAACCCCAGTTTTTCTTAAAGCAGTACAGACAAATACACAAACTCCAGGTCAGCCCTGGAAAGACTGCAGCCCAATGGAAAGCAGTGGCAATGCAAGCTGAACAGAGGACTTACTGGGAAGAATGTTTGGAGCAGTTTGCACAGGCAGGACACTGTGTGACCCACCTGCTCTCAGGTCACCTTGGCCTTGTGAGTACCTCTAACACCAGCTTCCTACCCTTAACCTCATCAGAGACTGCCAAACTAGGAATCCCACATCCAGCTCTCAGGAAGGGGCCAAATGACAGCCGGGTAGGCAAATGGAAAACCTCATCTCTCAGTCACTTTCTGCAAACCCATTGTTTGGCACCTTCATTCAGTGTCTGGGGTGGCTTCTGGCTCCTACCTTGAATTTGAATATTTCTCTTCCAATGAGTACAGCCCGAAAGTCAGGCACAGACAGTGCACAGGAACACTGAATCACCTCTTCACATTTCCTTATCAATAGAAGATGGCTTGGTGTCCACTCCATTTTTTCAGACATAAATTAGGCATCAAGAACCCCAAGATCCACTGGTCTGCAATAGAGTTAGGTCTAACCACCACTAAGGCTTTTTAAAATGTGTTAAATTCCTTATCTCTGAGTTGACTTTTGTAAATGGTTTCCTTCAAGCCATTTTGGAGACAGGCACATGTCAGAGGACCAAGCCGAATTAATTTTCATCCATTGTGTGTGTGTCCCAGCAGAGCAGCATAAAACAAACCCTCATTCTCTTAGAGATCCAGAGATTTCAAATCTCCTTTCCTGCACGATCCGTTATCTCTGCTAGTTATTTCACAGCATTATCAGATATCCCGATATTGACTAAGGCTCTTTGTTTAACATTAGGGTCCCACCCAGGAGCTTCCCACTTGTTGGCTGAAATTTACAAGAAAGGGCTTTGACCCAACTCTGTCTAACATAATCCACTACCTAGCAAATGTGCAGACTTTATTAGTGGGCCCCCAGTCTTTCATCACAATATTGCTGTGCTTCAACTAACCAGAGTCCATGCTACAATTATCAATATTGTACTTTCCAGAAAGAAAACTTCCTGGGAGTCACTGTGCCTAGTCTAGGGCCAAGATGAGGCAACTTGCAGAAGGAAAAAAAAGGCTTAAATGCAGCTCACTGGAGCTGGCCAGTGACTGAAAACCTGAACATTCACAGACAAAAACCCTGGCCCTGTTAAAGGCGATGGGCAAATTGTAACTGATTCCAGCAAGATCTGGATTTCTCCCAGATGCACTCAGAATAATGTTAAAAAAAATCACCCTCAAGACTAAGTCAAGCATTCACATTCCTGCTTCTGTAAAGAACCAAAATTCTCTCAAGCCCCAGAGCACGAAAACCACTCCCATATCTAATGTAATTGCTTTTATCTTTAAAAGCATGGCAACTAGTCCAGAAAATGGATCAAGAGGCTTGTTAAATGTTAAACAAGTTACACTCTTCTGTCTCTCCCCTATGTTTCCTCCTGTTTATTTTAAAAGGGAGCTTTATAATCCAAGAACCTAATTCCCATCCTGCAATGTTTCCAGCAAATGAGTTATGGGCATTACTAGACCGATAAAATACTTACAGGATTTTAGAATTAGTTTTACCTTTTCTAAAATCATCAATTCTTAAAATAAAGTAAGAGGAATATCCGGTGGAAATGTGTTTTATCAAAAGGAAAAAGACTGGACCTATATTTAGTCCCATTCAATACAGACAGTTTCAAAGGAGTACTGTAAGTAAAACTCTTAGACAACACTATATAAACACATTATTTGAGCTACATTCTGGATCTGATTAATTATAACAGGAGATCAAATGTTAACAACTTAAGAATCTTCACTCCCATCTACACATATGGAGTACTTTAAAAAGTACTGTAATTCCAGAGTAATAAATAAGAGCTCTCACCTAAATTATAGGAACGCTATCTTTTGATAGCTTTAAGGTGAATGCACAATAGAGTTTTTATTGCAGGCTCATTTGGTAGAAGTTGCCCATATATGGCTGCTGAGAGAACCAAAGAGGAAAATTATGTCCTTTGTAAGAACATTTAATTCACATTCCTGTTCTGTTTTCTGTACAACAGTTATGCTTATGACAGGTATGCATTCCTGCAGTACTTACAATGTGTTTTTATATGAAAAAGACATTCATATTCATCCTTAGCTGAGAACATGTCTTGCATTGCTGTGAGTGTTACAGTAATCCTTTTTCTTAAGAGAATAAGCCAGGCCAACTTTCTCAGTATTTAAAGTCCAAATTCAATTTGTATCCTTACCATTTTGCTTCCAGTTATTTTCTCAAATACTGGAAAACTTCCACTAAGCTCTACTTCTTACAAAAATATATTGAATGTTTATTGCCTGATAACAATTACAGCAATTTTCAGTATAATTAGAACTGCCACATCCTGTAGTCACCAATTTAAGTGAAAGGGAAAAACCATCTCCAGTCCAAACCATAACACAGATAGTCCAAGCTCATTCCAGATGAGAGAGAGCAGAAACATAAGCATGTGATCCCAAGCTACCAATACAGACTTTTATATGCACATATCACCTTATAAAATTCAGTAATGGAAGTGAATCCTTTATTTGAGGTTTCAGCTATTTTCCTTTTTTTTCCCTTTTTCAGAAGCAGACATACTGGGCCAGAGTTTCATTTTGAATTAATAGTCAAAGTGATCAACCTTAAGATGGAAGACTTACAAGGAAAGCAAGCCCAGTATTTTAGGAAAATTACAGCTGTAAACCACGGCTGAAATCTACTTCCCTGAGTTTTCATGGTGCAAAATCAGACTTTTGGGAGAAACACCTTTTGCTTAACATATATGAGTCTGGCACCAACCAGTAACCTATCCCTTTTTTAGAGTTCAGCAGTACCCAGACCCTGATTTTGGGTAACTTCAGACCATGAAACATGGAAGGAGCAGAGGAACAGACACACAGCATTGCTTTTACTCTTGCTTCAGTGTTGCATTTGAATCAGAAGTAGGCAGGATTTGTACCAAGCCACCACGGCATTCTGGTAACTCCAAAGATATGTCATCTTTATTATGCCACTGCTCCCACCCTCCATTTACAAATGGATACCAGAAACCAAACTTAACTGGTCTTATGTATTCGGATGGCTGTAATAAAAAACAAAGGATGTTCCAGAATTCAAAATGTCCACTTCCCTATAGTACCTGTCACATCTTTGTCCCATTCACCACAGGTAACTCTAAGTAAAAGTTTAATTTCTTCATTTGCTTTTCTTCAGAAAGCAGAAATTGAATGGTTCATACTGTTTGCTCTTTGACTTGTTAAATATTAGAATTTTTTCACCTCAGAACTCAACTAAAGTTTCAAAACAAACTTACTTTCTACTGGAAACATGGGGGGGGGGAAAAAAGAAGACCCAATGTTTTATCTGGAAAATGTTTAAACCAGAAAAAAAACCCTTTTTTTTTTTAATTGCACTACTCAAAGTAACCTTGTTCTTTAGATAAGCTCATTTGTTTTCCATTCTATGTTGTTGTTTTCCAACAATAAATGCATAATCCGAATATATCTAAGGAGCTGTAATTGTTATTTCCAGAACTGAAAAGGGAAGAACTTAAATATTTGATTGGTGTCTGAGCTCAAAAGAGCAGTGACTTGACTTAACCAATTTCTTTCTCCTGATGAGCCTCAAGACGTCATCCCTGTGCTACTCCCCCACCCTCTCCCCTACCCTCCCCAAAACCATTCCATGGCACAGTGATATCACCAGGCAATCACCTCATCTGAAACGCGACCTTTCATTTCAGCACCTCCATTATCCTCTTTGCTTCCTGAAGTTTCCATTTCTCTCCAGTTCCCTTTTGGTCCATGGGCATGCACCATGTTTTCTTTAGACATTTACCTCATGTTTCCTCATAAACATGCAGTTAAGAGAAACCTTCAGAAAGAAAGGCAGATGATATGATAAAACTCAGGAACCTGGGGTCTTTTGCATGCTTTGTTTTACTGCTGGGGAAGACAGTTTGCTGTAGATCTGAAGAGGTACTGTATTATTCATTGGCCTTTACCAGCTAGGAGCATATAAATATTTCTGTATAATACCATTTCTGTCAAGATTACACTTGATATTTAAAATGTATATCACATGGTTAGGATGGTTTGTGCAGAAAACAGATATGAAATGCTACAGTGATGATGGCAGCATTAACTGCATGGAAAACTATCTGTTAGTTCTTCTACATTAATTTTAATATTTTCCAATACTGTGTCAGAATGACCTACCACTTCAAAACAGCAAGTGGATACCCCTGTGGATAACCACTTTTTACATTTCACCTGCATGAACTCCATAAGAAAAAGGCAGTAAACCTTCCAAAAGGTTAGGTGATGTTTCTAAAAACATCTTTGTTGTCAAGGAGCTCAAACATATAACTTTTGAACTTGCACTTAAGCAATTATTAAAAATATCATAAAGCAAATATGAAGAAATGTAAAGTTCTGGAGTCTAACACCTGAACTAAACTCAAGCCCTGTAGAATATGTTCATTCTTTTAAACTTAGCTCAGGATTAACAAGTAACACTAGTCAGAGCCAGGGTGAAATATGGAAACTGTCTTATTGAGAGACGAATACATAGTACGAGCTTCCAGAAACAGGTCTGGACTTTTTGCTGATATATTGGGTCAACCAGACAAAAGCTGTAGCTCCAGGTTAAAGGTACATATTTATGAAACAGGTGTCACCTTCCTCCTTTTCCTCTGGTCCCAGAGCATTTCTAACACAGTGGAGTTTTGTCTGCTGCTGGTTTTCACTGCTTTGGCACTGTAAGGACTCAAAGGATGGAACTCTGATTCTTGAACCTGATGCAGAAATCTTTGGGAGAGAACCAGCCCTCCAGCTCGTTTTACTGCATACATGATTTACTCCAACTTATTTATTGCATACATGATTCAGAGCTAACAACAGTCCCCTGTTTTATTCTCCCTTCTCAATACTGCACAGAAAAAAAAGAAAGCATATTTCCTGTCCAGCTAAGCCCTGAAAGAATTATGATCTCTTTGGCCTTCTTGAAACTAGGACAAGGCAAGGAGTCCTTTGACTTTGAGGGTTTGTGAGTCCTGTCACAAAGACAATGAATCAGCTCAGAAGGTGTAAGCCGTGGTGCTCCACAGGCTGTGCAGTGCATCCAGGTCTGGTGTGCCTGACCCTGAGACACTGGTGCACATGGCTGGCCCATGGTCCAGGACAGCCTCGGAGTGCTGGGCTCGCAGGCTGGGAGCTCTTGTTCTGCCAGCTGCTACACAGCCTAACCCCAGGACATAGGAAAAGCAGGATCCCAGCCACGGTCACCAGAAACAGGCTCATTCTGTTCATTTCAGCTACAGCACGTTGTCACAAATCCTACACACTGTGTGCAGGTGGCCAAGTGCCTCTGAATGTATGACCTGCAGCAAAAGGTAGAGCCCTGTCTGTAACTGGAAATGATGCCCCATGTGTCACAGCTCAGCAACACTGAGTACAAAAATGGTTGGATTTGGTGAGATGATGAATCCCCACCATGGAGCACTTGCTGCTGTCAGTGTCCATGGGTGATGTTCTTAGACACACGGTTTAAGTTCAAGATTGCTCTGTGTGAAGAGTGGATTTGGACTCACTGAGCCTAAGGGGTCTCTTCCAACTCAGGATATTTTTAATCCAAAGAGCTGGGATTGGGGTGACTTCATAGTTATGGAAGAGATCTTACTCAGAGCTCTAGTCCAGTAAATGAGCTTCATACCCCGTAAATGATCCTTTCATGACAGAGATGATTGACACAAGCCCTGCGAGGCCTGCAATTTTTAAAGGCTTCTTTTAAAGGGAACAAACTGCTGAGAAGTAGAATCAGCTGGGATAATTGTGTCTCAATATAAATATTTTGCTATTATATGTGGACTGTCATTAACTTCTATATGAATGAAGGTTTCACAAAGAGAGGTTCCACCTCCTTCAGAAAAATAAAAATAAACAACTATGGGTGAGCCAGGGTAAAATTCACATGGTAAGCAACAGAGTTCAATGTGCTAAAAACCATTAATCATGTTGAGGTCAACCAGTGCTTTACATATTTCCTCCCCAAACTCCATCTTGTGGGTGATCTGTCTCCTAACAGGTTTTGTATTGCTGAGTTTTAAAGCATTCCTGATGAATTGTTTTTGGCACTCAGTCCAAAGCCTTGAAAGTCCAAGTCCTTGAAAATAAAAAGCAGAACCTTTCTTTAACATCAGTGTTGGACACAGCACTGGAACACAGTCTACATTGTATGCATAACAGGAGAGGGGTCTGTGGCCTGCACTTTGGTTTGTCTGTGATATCAGGGAGGCACGAGGCTATCAGCAATGTCTTAAAGCAAAGCCACTAGAGAAATGAGAACACTTTTGAAAGAAAGGCTATTGATATTAAATTTATTCCTCCTTTGCTCTACCCCAGTAACTGTGGGCCTTGTTACTGCCTCTCTAACTCCCACCATCACAGTGATCCTGTACATCCTTCCTGATGCCCTGCTACTCTCCCTGCCTTTCCTTAACCTCCCACTCTTATTAGTTTCCTCACACTTCTGACAGAAATGTGCCTTACTCTCCTTCAGTGTTTGAAGAAGAAATGCACAAAACCCACTCTGGCTTCCATCCTTTTATCCTGCCTTTTCAACAGTTGCCATGAGCAGTCATTCTGAATTCTTCCCCAGTGACCTCCTTCTTTTCTCAGTCCAGTCTGGCTTCTCCTTTGAAATTTCATCCTTCCAGATACAGTGAAGCACACCTCCTACCTGAATCCAGATGTTCTTATTCCACCTTTACAGTCCCTCAACTTTCATCTCTTTGTCATGCTTCTCTTTACATCCAGCCTTCCTTTCCTACTGGTGTTTTGATTTCGCATTCAACACATCTTCTTTTTTTTCCCATTTTCAACAGACCCCAAACATTCCATCTTCTGCTTATGCCCTTCTTTTTCAGTTTCCATACCTTCCATACCACCTTAGAATTGCAACCCACATACATTTTTTGAGCAGAATAATACTATCAGCTGTGTATTAAAGAGTCAAATTCATTACATTCAAAATAATTAGTACTGAATGCTGTCATTCTGTAAATAGCAACGTTCCTAGACTGCAGAGAAAATGGAGCCCCTCTCTTTCTTTTTTTTCTTATTCTCTTCTCATATAGAATTATTGTCTGAGAACTGCTATGGTATTTTTAAGTAATTAATATCAAAGCAATATATAATTCACTTTCATATGGCACTGTCATGGTATGCCATACAGTTATACCTCATCTACACATACTCTGTCATAATTTAATTTTCCTTCATAAAACCACTCAGAACTTCCTAAATTACCCATAATCAATAACATAAAAGGACAATTCTTTTATTCTCAGAAAAATAAAACTTCAATTTATATCCACTGTCAGGTGTAAAAATTATAGTACTATTGTGTCTTGTGGCTCAGGATTTCAGAATGTTTAACTACACAGGCTAATTTTTCATAAAGCTTGCAACTTGAATTGAAAGATCATTTCTCTTTTTGTTTTTACAAAGGCCAGCAAGAATTTCTTCCTGGATTTCAGCAGAAGCTTGATCAGACACCTGTTTTCTGTGATACTCAGCTTCATTCATCACTGTTATCTACTATTTATTCTTCAGCACTTGACTAGGGTTGTGATTAAAACACAACTAAACTAAACACGTTAAAGAAAGTTAAGAGACATTGAAAATCATCGCTGCTTTAATTAAATAATATATGCAAATAACTGTTTATAACATAAGAAAAACATACTCTACATAAATGTTAACAAAGTGTAATGAAGAAAAATTTAATTAAATTCTGCAGGCTTCATTCCAGCAGGAATTTGTTTAAATACAACATACAATCATTTTAGAAAAACAGTTATGAATTGTTCCATGTAATTACAATTTCACCTGTGGAAGTGAAAAAGCATATTAATATGGGGCTGTGAGGATCATCTCTTTCATTCATGTGATTACATTCACTTAGTTATTCCACTTTTTTAGTTATTTGTCCATGTCACGTCTTACCCTTTTTTACCATTAAATGCTCAGAAATGGAAATTTCTCTTCATGTTTATAAATAACGTGGCACAACAGGACTCAGTTCTGAGTCTCAGTTATGAGATTCATGTTATGATATTCTCAGTTATGAGATTCAGAAACAATTTGACTTCTAATTATAGTGACTTCATCATTACTCATGGCTGGCCACAAGAACAGTCCCTTTTAACTTGAGTAAACAATATTGCTGTCAGCCCCTTGTTTTTAAACCAGTGACAGAAACTGTAGAATAAATGAATGCTTTTAGCATTATCATTTTCCCTCTCATGTACAAGACATGTATGTTTTTATATAGCCTCTTCTGTCAATAAACTGAATGTACCATTTAACTGTTCATGGAAATCGGTGATCGATGTTCCACCTCGAAATTGCTAAGAAGCTCTGTGCTGGCCTCTAACCTCAGCTGCCCCAGTATCTGCTGGGGGTAAGTGGATGCAGCAAAAAATGTCTTGGTCCCTCGAGCTTGCCAGTGATCTGATTTAGAGCAACCCACGCCACATCTGACTAGCTGTGACCCCAGAGGGCTGGCTGCCAGCTGGGATCTGCCAGAACATCGTGTGCTTTGGACATTCCCCTGTTCCCACAGTAACGTTTCTGTCGGGGGCTGCAGGGAATGTGCTAAGCAATGAGAATACCCAGCTGAGGAGATGCAGCAATTTTCCAGACATCCACAGTGCAGAATAAAGGAGCTCAGACTGACACACTCCAAGACTGTTTGCAAAAGCAAACCCTCTTATTCCAGGACTGAAAGATCACACCACACCACACCACCCATGGCTCTGAAAGAGAGAAGGGGAAATGTTGCCTATGAAGGCATTTCTATTTTAATTTATAGGATAGCTAAGATAAACAATGCAAAACTGCAATTGTATTCAGACAGAGAGCACTAAAATAAATCCAAACAAGGATTTGCAGTTTCAGGGCATCATTCTGTCTTGAAGCAGTATTATCTATCTTATCCACAAGTTTACGTGTATTTAAAATGTCCACGTGTATTTAAAACTGTCCACCCATGGAAAAATCATTTTTATAAAATCAACATATATAAATAAATGAGATACATTAATGAAATATTTTTGCACCTCAACTATCTTTGCAAGATAAAATACATAATTGGGAAGGGCCTAAACCAATACCCATCAGCATGTTAAATTATGTGTTTCTTAAAAATAACTTTTTTTTTAAATGAGACTTACAAGTGAGGCTCTAACTGCCAAGAGCACTTAAAAGCCCAAACCCATTTCCAGCGAGGACCTAATCAGCTACCCTGGCTCATCATCTCCTGCTCGTTCACTTCCTGTCCCAATCAACTAGCCAGGATTGCTCAACAGCAATGGGTGGTTATTGAATTCCTCTCCCATCGATCATGGGAGAGTGCTCCAGTGCTGGGTTTCCGAAGCTGTGAATAGTTTGCAAATCCCTGATGAAATGCAAAAAGCACTTTGGGGGAAAGTTGATAAATGAAAGCTCCATAGAACTTTTTTGTTTAGCACAAGAGCTTAATGGAGCATGATCGTGGTGGGTGGTGTGCACCTTCGATGGGGGGCGAGGGGCAAGCCAGAAAACAATCTTGCTGCGAAAAAGGAGGAGGCAGAGACAGTAAACATGCAGCCACGGCTTTGTAAGAGATGATTTCTTTAACAAGCATATTCCAGTATACAACACTATTTTCTATTTCTTTGAAATTGCATCTGCTTTTTATAAGATTATTATGTAAGAAAAGCCTATTTGCCTGAGTATGTGGTTACACATTTTCTACTGACTTCACAAATTGTTCAAATTTCAGTATTTGTTGGCTTCATTATAGACCAGTGTTATTACTGGCAGCTACTATAAGGTATTAAAAAAACTTTTTTTATTGTTACTGTAGTGTGGCATTAAGGATCAGAAACTCATCTGAAGTAAGTGAAAACTGAACGGGCAGGAGTCAATTTACATTGTATTACATTTTAAAATCTTACTAAAATAAATTATGTTTTTCCAAATGGTCAAGGAACTAACAGATCCCCCAGATGTGTGATGGCTTCTGAGGTCTCCTCAGTTAGAGTTCTCTGTTTCAAACCAAATCCTGCCTGGTTATTCCACTCAGTTGAAGAGGCTCCCTTTGACTGGCCTTCGTGCTTCAGCTCACTTCCTATCCAAGGCACTCTGTGGACTCATTTAGAGTTGATCTTCCCCCCACACTTTAATATTTTCTGTTGGTTTTGACCTCATTCTAACTGAACACAGACTTTCCACCACAATCACCCATAAACATAAGCAGGAAGGAGGAAGCCACAGCGTGATGAGCCATGCACACAGAAGCTGAAGGGTTGGTGTAGGTCAAATCAACAACAAGCAGCCCTATTCTTGACAAATTGCCCACTGCTGGGTGAGATGTTTCAGTGTCACATTTCTGTCAGTGTGACACGCTCTGACAGGCAGAGGAACCAACAGATTTCAACCAATTGCTCATCTAAGTGGTTGCTAATCTAATTTAATTGCTCAACTAATTGCTCATCTGGGTGGCACCAAGCACCAGGCAGTCCTGTGTCAGGAATGCAAGCTCCTTTGTAACATCACAGAGGGAACTCATACAGCATTTTGAGCAAACTAGAAAACCAGAAAAAACTCCATTCCTAAGTGAGATGGGTTGAATCTCTGTTCATTGCTTATGTTTTCACTTTGTTTCATCAGTAAAGTGAAACGCAAAAAATTGGTTTATAAAATCTGCAATTATACACTCAGGTAAATGTTTTCCTTCAAAATACTAAACTAGAATTGTACAAGCATATGAAGTTTTAAGGCAGCAAACTTGTGCCTACATTCTTCCTGATAAACTGATAGCACAGAGGGCAACTATACGAATTAACAAGCAGGAAAATTTCAGGCTGAATAGAGTAAACACATATGTGAATGGTACACAAGATGTTGATTTTGAAGACTGTACAAAAACACCAACCATTTTTCTGTCTTTGAAAGCAAAGTGCCCAAAGAACATAAGAATGGTGTAAAATCCAAATGCCCTTAGTATGTATAGGGGTTCCCTAACTTTTCAGTGAGACACCAAGTGCAGTGGCTGAACTTCACAGAGTTGTGTTGAATGGTAATATCAGCAGAAGCCACCATGCACTCCTGAGGGCAAAACTCATCAGGTCTGCTCTCAGGTCAAGATATCCAGAAAAAATCAGGTTTAAGGTCAAATGTAGTGGGACAAAAAGACAGAAAACAAAGACAAGAAGTCAGCAAAATGAAGCTTTCATCTCAATTTATGGCAGCACTATATGCAGACTATCAGAAAGCATACATCCAGTTTGCTAAGTTTTACTGGGGGAGTGGGAAGGCCAGTCAGAGAAGTGCATGGCTTCCTGCAGCTTTACTAGCCTGGGTAAACTTCCAGTACCTACTGGTTTCACTAGGTTTGACACAGCATCTGTACTACAATTACAGAATTGCCTCACTCTAGATAAATTGCCACAACATCAGCTCTATTCTTGGGTAAGGACACAAGACCTTCGCTGAGCTCACTCTTCATAAACCCTGCACAAGAGAAAAGATGATCTGTCACCCATCGGTGTCACACTGCAGTTGTACAAATTACAGGTTATTTTGACACCTACTGGCCAACTCCACATAGAACATTGTTAAATTTCCAAATTCCCGGCTGAGACAGTGCCAAGGGAAGGCAGATGTTTAAGCCAGACCCGATAAAGTAAAAACTATTTTTCTTTTCTTTTAGGTTTTCTCTTTTTTTGCCCTGGAAGCCAGTGTATGATTGGAAAGTGCAAAGGTAGGGCTGACTGCTAATCCTAGGCTGGTCTGAATCACAGGTTTACTTTAAAATAATTTGAAAGCATAAGGACAGGGAGAGGATAGGACGGAAGAAGAACATAGGGACTGGGAAGCAGGATGCTGCTTGGAGAATGTAACATTTACATTTGTAAGCACTGGTGTGGTTAATGGCCCTAAAATAGCTCTTAGGCATTGATGCATGAAATCCATTGCCAGGTCCAGGTGTTGAAAAAGGACTTGACTGATAAGAAAAGGCTGGCCAGAACTGAGAGCACTACCAACAATATAAACAACTGTCATTTGGGGGGAAAAGGATTAATCACCCCTAGAAGCTAATCAGAACAGCATTGCCCCTAAATACCGTTAGAGGATTATAGTATCAGGATCCATACAGAGAGAGGGTGCTGTTATATTGCAAGGCAGTTAAAATACATCGTGCAAGTAAAATCTAAGGATTTGGCATGAAAAGACTAATGAACCTTACAAGATTTTGACACTAGGAGTCAAAAAAACATGGTTACTGTCAACTGTCCTGACAGGCTGACACAGGTACAGAATCAGTAGATGCAGACACAAAGTGATGATTCTGTCCAGTTAGCTGGATCTACAAAATGGAGAAATTATTAAGGTCCAGAAATTATAATACTTTCTGAGAAAGCAACTGAGTGCATTCATTTAAGCACCGATCCCTGGATTCTCAAATCTTCTTTGCAAGATCTTCCACACTCCACATTTCCCTGGCTGTGCACCTGAACAGAAAAGGGATCCCACAGTGCAAAGCAAAGCAAAGTTCAGAGAAATGCTCAGCTGAAAGCAGAACAAATTTTCCAGCTTTCTGGTATTCCAAGAGAGTCCTTTGGATTTAGCTACACTGTAGACAGCTTAAGCAACAAGTCAAACCACGTTTTTTGCATGTAAGGAATACAAGGAACATATTGCAAGAAAACAAGCCAAACATGTTTTCTGATTATTTTTTTTAACCAATAAAATTTAGCAATTAGCACTAGAGTCACCATATATCATATTATGCACCAAGGAGAGGTGAAAAACAGGCAAAAAAGATAGATTCTAAAGTGTTGAGAGCTAGTACTACGCCACCTTAGTCAGCCAGACTTGGACATGCAGCAGCTGTTCAGCTGGAACATTGAAGAATTAAATTTATGATAATGAATGAAAAAGTTTTTCCAAGCTGAAAAGTTTGCGAAAAATCTTCCTGGTGAACACTGGTAGTAAGAGGGATCAAAGTCTTACAAATTTTTCTTTCTTCCCTCTTTTACTGTGCTAGGGGCAATTTAATTTAGATGTGCCATTAAATGGAACCCTGTCCTCCATGGATAAAGAAACTGGTTTGGACTCAGCACAGTGACTGCCCATATAATAAAAAGAGTGCAGATGTTTTCATATGAAATTTCTGCCCTGCCTAGCCCCATTTCTTTATCACTCTCAATCTCCATATTTATTTTTTTCAGAGAGAAGCACTCCATTACCTTTTTTTGCTCTATGTTTTCACTGATTTTCTTTCCCTGCCCCCTTACCACACTCTTGAAATGAAACGTGAACCCAGTAATGTTCAAGATTGAGCTGAACCTTGAGAGTGATGACATCTGAACAGGTTTTAAATTAGACAAAATGAATTCTTCATTCAATTGCATAGGAAAAGATATCAGCCTGTCTAGAGAGATATGGGGACTGACTTATGTTTTCAAACAGCACAGGATGTTTTTACAATAGTTCTGTGCAGTATTTGGGATACTGAGTGATTTCAGAAGGATTTTTTCCCCTACCACTCAGAGATGGCCCAGTGTTCAGAGAGCTCATACAGAGTTCATATTTTACACGAGACTCAGAGAATATAGCAATTTTTTAGGCAAACAGTTTATCAGTTAATATCACCTCTGCTATAAAAAAAAGCAAACAAAGCAAAGCTGCAGATGAAATACTATGAGAACATTTTTTGAAGTTTGTCCTTATCTGGCAAAATGTGTCTCAGGCTGTTTATCCCACTGAGATGGGGGACAGTTTTTCTCTCCTCTAAAAATCACAGTCCCAAGTCTCCAGTAACATAAAATATTGCAGTGAGAGTGATACCAGCATAAATATGGATACAAGAGGAATTACGGCGTGAGGATTTAGTCTGCGCCTGTAAGCAAGGGCAATCATTGGCATCTGCAGAGTAAGAGGTGTTGACTGCAACTCATGAAGTGTTGTTAAACACATTTTTCTTTGTATTTGACTTTGCTGCAGGGGAAAAAATTGCCAGACATGAACATCAGTGCGTTAGGTGTAGCCTGACCCTGAGCAGAAGAACGACCTCCGTGACAGAAACACTGCAATTCCAGGAGCAGACAAGAAAGTACAGACAACTGCAGATGCCCAGGGAAAGCATAAAGAAAACTGAACAAGTCATCTTGAAGGTCAGAAATCTCAGCTGCCAGGTGCTAATACTCTTTTTGTAGGCTTTTTTGGAAAAACAGAATTTTAAGAGCTGATACTTAAAATTCATCTGCATGTAAACCAGTGTCAGTCTCTCCTACCCTATAAAATGACGAGAAAAATTCTTGAGTTCATGCCCTCCAGCTAGTTCAGCTAAAGAACTAGAAGGAGCATCCATTGCATCTCATTTTAGCAGTGCAGAATCAAGGTTCTTGAAACTTTATACCATCAAATGATGTAGCTGAGTCCCTGGCAGCCATTGAGCCTGAGGTCAGATATTCCACAGCTGCACTCCAAACACAAAAAGAACTTTTATCTTAAGCCTCCCGTGATACTTCAGATGCCTTAAGCAAAAGTCTCCTCTTTCACATGAAAACTGGGTTTCATCTCTGCTGGTTTTTGCTCTCCTCCTGTGGGCAGAGTTGGTGGGATTCCCACTTGAGCAGAGCAGGCAGAATAGCACAGGCAGAATAGCACAGCCAAAATCTCTGGAGTCCTCAGGGAAAGAAGATGTAGTTTAACAAGGCTGCCCAGGAAGATCAGAATGGATATTATTATTATTATTGACACATTCAGGTCCCTCCAGCATCAAGAATGCTTGTACCCCATTCCTGTTATATACATTAAAGAACAGGCAGATTGTGAACAAATTTCGTGGCTTCAGTCCCCTACCTCACCGAGACTTTATCTGCTCATTTTATCATTAACAAACACACCACACTTTTGCTGGATAAGAAAAGATACTGCCCTGTATCTTGACACATACCTGAGTGTAATATCTCAGGGATGTGTTAAGAACAACACCCAAAAGCACTTAATAAAGCCTTTACTTCCAGTGGTGAAGGGCACATGCAGGTACTGAAGAGAATAAATACAGGAATGACGAGGCTGGTGTAGCACCAGCATTGGAGCTGCATGCTGCTTGCTCTGCAGCTGTAGGTTGTAGAAGTAGAGAGAAGCCATGTGTCAAGAGAGGGGAGAGAAGAGGGAGGCAGTAGTTGGCCAAACTAAGGCAATTTTGCAGCTCTATGGGTTGCAGATAGATAGATAGATAGATAGATAGATAGACAGACAGATAGATAGATATAGGTAAAACAAAGGAAACCCCGGAGCCCACTTTTCCTTCCAGTAACTGTCTGGCCTCTGTACTCTGATCATCTGCTCCCCCTACAGCTATAGTTCTCCTGGCTTATTTGAGGATTTAATTTCAAATTATACATGTGCAAAACCAGACTGAAATCCCATTTTACCACTGGTTTGATCACTGCTGTCTGAACTATAATTCTAAAAACAGTGACTGTAATGCAGTTATGCTTCTTGTTTGCTCTTTGTAGTATAAGATACAGACAGCAGGAATCCATTGTATCACACAATGCAAATATATCCCTGTACAATTCTTCCTCCATGAGTTTGCAATTTAAATACACAAGGGTTGAACTATGTTAACACTACTGCTACTTCCCTTTCTTTTTTAACTAGGCTCTGAAAGACCTAAACACCAAATTGACTGTATATGTTATAACTATTTTCTAAGTATTATTTACCCAAGAGGCAGGATAGCAGCTCTGAAAGTATAAGTACAATGTAGAGTCACTTAAAACACACACAACTTTCCCATGCCTCTCCCTTGCAATCCATTTAACACAAACACCCACTAATGTTTTCTCCTAACACCTTTATGTTAAGCATTTCCAACAAAAAACAGAGATTGCCTTTACCTTCAAGGCACAACTTAACAATCACCTCATTCCTTGCCCTAGCAGCAATATCTTCTAGCTGCCCATTTTTTACTGTGGCTTTTTTCCACACTATCATAAATTTAACTGAACTTCCAAATAGACATGGAAGAATCCCCTTAAAAATATTTCTTTTGCAAACTAATTTCTCCTTGCTACATTTAATAGAGAGCAGTTTCTGTACTGTGCTAAATTACCTTTTTTTGCCTTAGATGATACCCAAAGACAGCAGGTCCTCTAGGGCCTATGACTGAAATGGCTCCAGTGGACACCGTGACACATGTTGTAAGAGAGAAACAAAGCTGAAGTTTATGATAAATATAATGCCACCTTCACTTCTGAATTAATTCCATCTTCTTCTTCCCAAGTATGTAACTTGAAAATTAATCCTTCCAGTGTGTTTCCCAGTGCATATTCTCTTTCCACCTTTAAGCACTAAACTGAATGAGCAAGGGACTGTATCTCACACAGAACTGAGCAGTTCTGTAATTTGTGATGAATATGTGAAAGTGAAAAAGGGAACATACCATCTGAAGTTTCCATTGCAGACCACTGACTAAATTCATACCCAGACATTAAATACTGATTTCCAGAGCAGACTGGAATAGTTTCTCCTTTGTGTCCCACTAACAGATCTCTTGTAATTTAGCTTTTTTCTTTCGGGAATCATATTTAGACTTAAGGTTTAACTAGTTGACTGAAGCTGCATAAATTTATGTTCTTGATGAAGATTCTCACTTACTGTAAAAATGTATCTTTTCTTCCCCTATTAGAGAAGCTATTGCAGTCATCAATTATTTAGAAGTAATTATAATAAAAGAATACCTCAGAATCATCTTTCTGTCACATGTGCATTGCTCAAGAAAACTTTACACATTTTAAGCAGTGGCAAGTTTACCTTTATTCCCATCAGTGGCTTATCTCAATACATTGAATTTTAAATTACTGATTTTGGTGATTAAAAGGATTGAGAACTTTATTTAATAGAGATTTAATTGCTGGAGAGGCTACCATTTTAAAGCTATTCATCATGTGTTAAGTAGTTTATTACGTGTAACTAGCCCGTTCGAAATTCAAGGAGCTTTGATTTCACTAATATTAATATTTATCCTAAGTTACTACTAATGATGGATACCAGTTTGAAACAATCTCTTTTCCTTTATATATATGACCTGCAACCACCCAAGCTGCGAGCCCACTGCAGATGCACCAAAGAATCCATCTTCTAGTTACAGTCTTGTCTACGTTTTCCTCTTTGCTCTATAACTTACCAAAACAGCTGTAGGAGTTTGGCAAGAAACGAGCAATCTGATTTTATTGTGTATTCTAAATAGTTGACTACTCAGCCAAAATAAACTTCGGCCTTCTAGTAGCTTAAAGGCAGTATTGGCACATGTAAAACAAAACATACAACAATACATACCACGATGAGTGCCAGATGTTCATGGGAGAAAACACACAGCTGTTGGGCTCAGATCACCTGAACTCATTTTAAAGCCAAAGACACCAGTCACCTTTGTTGAGCTGTCAGATTAACAGAGGGACTGCAAAGACTGGAAGCAAGGGTGGGTCATCTCAGTTACACTGAAGAATGCCAATTTATGCCTCATCAGCCAGCTGTCATGTAAAATTCCTTATGATAGACAGAACTAAAAATAACTCATTTGTCTTAAATGTACTGTTATGTACTTTGAAATAATCTAGTTATAGTTACTCTTCTATCAGAAGTTGAATTTTTCTCAACTGCAAAACCCAATTGACCACAATTATTCTGTTCTTCTATCCAGAAATATCATTGACCAGTTCAGAGAGGGGTTATTCAGGAAGACTTCACCATCCCATGAATTACAAGCAAATGGACTGTCAACCCCTGAATTCTGTATAATAATAAAATAATAGCTAGGAATTCTTTTTCTGCATACACAAGCACAAGATAAATATTGGGTGATACATATCCCTGATATGGAGCTTCAGTAAACATTAATAGACTACAACAAACAATTAAACTATTAAAGGTGGAGGTACCCTATTGCTGAAAGAAGATCTGGCAAAACTAGTCCCCAGAAGAGCACTTCCCTTAAAAGGATATAGCTACAGGATTTTAAGTCATTTTGATGAAAACCAGTTGTAAGACTAAACACAATAATCCATTCCCAGTCCTGAATCACAGTAAAAGTAATAAATATTTTTCTCAGTTTTCTGAGCATTCAAACAGCAGGATCATGTATTTTATAAGGATTCAGGAGTTACAGTGTTTGGATCAGTGATCTAAAATTCTGCTAGTTTGCACAGGCACAAAGATAAACTATTTGTAAATCAAAATAAGCAACTAAATAGTCTATTTTTAACCCTATTTTTATTGGTATTTATCCTGTGTATGTACCCTGTGGAATACACCTAACAATCTGTTGTGTTTACGCACATTGTTTCAGTTCTTTCTCTGAAATTCAATGGGGCCAGTCCCACGAATATGTTTATCAGTAGGTTTTATTTTCTCATCTTCTTACTATTTGACAAAATCATCTTTTTCCCTTTTTAACTACATTAATACATAAAATAAAACTCCTTTTGGCAAGATATTCTTTCCCATGGTAAGTAAATATAAAGGCGTACTTCTGAATACACAAAGAAAAAAGGTTTGAACAAAAGCAATCCTAACTGTCAGCCACAGTCCTGCTTAAGACATGAGAGAACATCTGGGATGTTTTCTCTTACTGAAGACAAAAGTAAAATTCCCATGGTATTAGCTCACGAAAGATTTGGCTCCCAGAGTCCACACATTAAGCTCCTTCTTCTCAGTGTCCACATGCACATCCGTGCTGAGTTTCCCCAGGACAACTCTGTAAATGGCAAAATTATACACCTAAGTTTTTAAATTTTGTTTCTCTTACTTAAGACAGCTTACTCTGGCCTCCCTTAGAACCAATATGCTCTAATATTTGTATGATAAGCAAATTATAGGTCAGAGTAGAAAGTTCAGCATGTATTCAACATCTTCTGAGAAATTTAAATCAGCCTTTATGGAAAGGCTTTCTGCAAAGAGCCTATGAGGCCCATCTGCTTTCCATAGGGTAAGAGAGCCCATGAGATTCCTATAGTTTCATATTCTGCTATTAGTTAAGGACTTTATTGCTTCCTAAATAAATACAGCAATTCAATCCATAAACTCACCACTGTATAATGTATTTGGTACGACAGGCCTGACATTACCCATCTGAACATGTGATTGCCAAAAACAGGTGAACAATTCTTCCTTCAAAGCACTGTACTTCTACATGCACTAAAAGAAACATCGAGGAAAAAAAATGAAACTATCATAAGGAAACATAACAAATATCTTAAATATTTTCATTGCTGTAAAAGCTCACAGGTGGTTTCATAGAAATGCCCCCTTTTTATTAAGTCTAATAAATTCAATGTTTCCTAAAGTCGTTGCCTCAACCAAAGAATTTAATTGCTATAATAGCACAAAACATTTATTCACACATCTGGTTGGAATTCCTTCTCTCTGACAAATTTAATCAGTGTAATTATCTATTTGACAGACACACAGACAAGGAGAAACCTCAACAAGATGTAATTTATATGCTTCAATTAATCTTTCTAAAACTTTGTATAATCGAACAGATGGATCAAACTTTATGCAATTATTTCACCAAAGGCTATAAATCAACAGTTACATGTTTTCTTGCAGGCAGAGAAATTAATATTGTTTCACAAAGTTAGACAAAGGAATTGTTAATCTTACAATAGCTCCCTTCCTCATGAAACTATCTACTACATAGAGAATATTAATGATACAGCATTCTTAACCATGGCAAAGAAAGGATAGGTTTAATGTATGTTATTCTTCTTTTATTATTATTTCTTTTATTAATACGAAGAACTTCATAGCTTTGCACTACAGCAAATTAATTCACAGTAACACTGACGAACAAACACTAAAACTCCCCAAAAGGCAGACTCCACAGTTACCATCTAATCTCTCAGCACTCTGTCAAAGCAGAGACACTGCTCTGGTTTCATATTTTCCATTGCATTTTGAAAAATGCAAAAAATTGTGATATGAAAACGAAATTTGGCCCAGGGAAGCAGTAATATTCTAGCAAAGGCTCCAAAAGATGATTTGTGCTGTACAGGAGAGAGGACTATGTCACTGGTGACCCTCCCTGCCACAGATGGCACCACAGCACTGCCTGTCCCTGCCCAGGGAGTTTCTGCTGCGTGTCCGGAACACTGGCACCACGGCCCTGGGGCTCGGCACACCTGCAGCCGGCTCTCTGGGAACTGCTCTGGGTGCAGCGGCTGAAAGCCTCTCAGTTTAGATCAGTCTGGACCTCCCAAGCTGCCCTCAGAAGGAAAAGTAAACTCACAGCTTCACCCCCCCACTAACCAAAACACACAGCAGCTGAAGTGCCATGGCCTGCAGCAGGTCACCGTGTCACCACCCTCTCACTCTCCCTGTCCCCATACACCCACCTGGCCACGCTGACAGCGGCACTCAGAGCCTCAGCACCCATGGGAGCCCCTGCCGCCCTCCCCCAAGGAGTGACACACCTGACACACAGCAGATCTCAGCAGGGAAGAGGGTGTTCTTGCAGCTGAGTGCCTGCAGGCCCTATAGGATGATCAGAGCTGCTGCTGCCTTGTACACAGTTTTTGCTGATCAGCTGAGTGATGGTATTTTCCTGCAGACCAGCTCAAGCAGCTTCAAACAAAGGGAAGAATTAAACTTGCATCTCTCTCCTGCTATGAGTGAGCACCATAGCTAAGCGGAATGCCAAATCCGTTCATTATTTAGGCAACCTTCAAAATGAAGCCTCGTTCAGCAGCAGAGCATGCTACCGAGTTGCCTTAAGATTGCGTACCTTGGAGTGACAATACTTCTTACTCTTTTAAGCACAAGTGAGAAGCCATAGGAAGAAAGTTTGTCTGGCATAAAAACATAGTCTCTTGGTTACGACCTTCAGCATTCTGCTCTGTGAGAAGTAATAGGAACTTTGACAGCAATTAAGGAGCTGGCAACATGCAGCGCAAGCCAGACAGCGTAGCGTAGAATTGGGTGGGAGCAAGAATTTCATTTAAATCTTCTGCTTGTTAAATACATCTTTCCATCTGTCTCTGAGTCAGCAGCATCCCCCTCAAGGCTGACACAAAGCTCAAGAGGAAACAAAACTGCTCCAAAACGCTTTTGAACTTAACCTATCAAGCCAAAATTTAAAACCATCTGAGGTTCACTCAGCTCTAAAAGAACGGGTGGGAGTATTCCTTTCTGAACCATGAGCGGACTTCAAAGGTACACTCTTTTCACTTCAATGTGAAAAGCAGACCTAGTCCTCTAAAGCTACAAAGCCCTAACGCCCTTGATGTCTTAAAGATTATTTCAAATCAAATAAAAATTAATACCAGATGGGGAGGGGCAAGAAGGCCAGAAGAAGTGAAAAAAAAATTAACTTTCTGTTTTATCTGCAGTTATTTTTGGCATTTCATAGTGGTACTTTAATTTCTTTACCCTTCAGTCTGCTATGACTAACTAATTCCAAGCTTAACTGGTAGTGACTATTGGCAATTTTGCTCACTTGTCAGATAATCACAGCAGTTAATTTTTCCAGATTTTTTTATTTAATAGTGCTAGGCAAATACATAAAAATTTATTTGCAAATACTATTCCCTTGTCGATTATGTCTTCTGCTTTTTCATGGCACTGGTATTTGCAACCTGCTTCTTTACTTAGGCCCTGGATCCTGCTGGACCTTTTGTGTCCAGAATTTGCTACTCACGCAGAGCCAGCCAGTGGGACTGTGCGTGAATCAAAAGGTATCTCATGCAAACCATGGATAAATGCGGTCAAACTTTGCATTTAGCGGAAAAAAACCAAAAACCTCTTACTTCACCGTGTAGAAATAGCTATTACAAATTCAACTTGGAAACAGAGAACAAGATAGCACATTTTTCAGTCTTATGCTTTCCATAAGCAAACAAAAAGAATAATGTGCAAAACCAACAAATGATCCTATGGCATGAAAAAGTTGCAGTAACCAGCATAAGAAAAAACCCACAAACTAAAATTAATTTGCACGGATTACTGATGGAACTTTAAGAACATGAACTCATTCCCAACACAACCTGTTTGTGGTAACTTGGAATAATCTTGAGGGATATATTTTAAGAAGATGAAAAGTTCCTTTTTTACAATGTTGCTAGTTCAATCTAACTGAAAACCCAACAAAAATGTAAGATAATTTGCTCTAAAGTCTACTAAACTTCTCTTGGCAGCCTTGGCTTTACCACAGCTTATTTATTTATGCATGTATATTATATTCAACATATATATTATACTATATATAATATAATATAATATAATATAATAATCAAGAAGGCCATATGGAAAAACATTAAGGTTCCAAAACCAGAAACAGGAAAGTTAGCAAAAAAGGCAAAGTTGCCTGTTCCACCCTAGTGCCGTCTGCTCATGTCTATACATTTTGACACCATCTCCCATTACACAACCACTCACTCTTTGCCCTAAAGAAACTCTCACCCAGATATGGGATGAGATCTTTTCTCCCTTCCTCACCCAGAAAGGTGTGGCACGTTCTGTTATTTACTGCCTGAAAGCCTTGCTGCGAGGGCAGGATTCATTTCCTCAGTGGTGAATGTGGTGTCGAACATCCCCATAGTAACTGACTGCTCCAACCACGTGTGTGTTTCCACAACACCCCTGTCTCCATCCTCCATCACTCTGCTTGGTCCCAATCCCTTTGGCAGCCAGTTGCCTTCCACAGTTCCATGCCTCAGTCACCCAATTCCTCATGCAATCTTGGTCTCAGCCACACCTAGAGAATGAGATTTCCATCCACGTCATAACTCCAGCAAAAAAACTTAGAAAAGGTGGGGTTTAACCCTGACTTCCTTGAATTCCTCCTGGTGAGCTCCTCTCCAGCTCCTGCAGACCCACTCAAGTGGAGAAACATCAACCCCAACAGCCAAAATTTAACAAAATTTTTTAAAACCCTGTGCAGGGAATTTGAAGGGATAATTTAATGTGGTAAATCATTACAGAAGAAGTTACAGCTGTTCTGCAAATAATTCTTATAAAGAAGACACCAGTTTATAGGAAAGATGAATTTGAACTGAGAAAGAAAAAAGAGCACATGGGGTTAAAGACACCCCCGATGTCGCCCTGAGTTTTGCAGTCTTCCTATGTTTTCATTCTTGTAGTAGAATTTCTCAGGCACTTTACTGTAAGCATCAGGCATGTTTACCTACCACTATCTATTATTATCATTCTTTTTGTTAGGCGGAGAATTATGATAGACTTTTGGTCTGACCAGTGTCATTGAGAGGTGGTAACCCCATCTTCCAATCCATGGTTGTCTCTAAAAAGATATATAACTGACAAAATAAAGAGCCGGGCCGGTCTTCTTCCTCCTTCTTCCTTCTTTCTTTGCCCTACCTTGGCCCTTCTTGCTCTGTCTCTTTTGGCCCAGGCACTATCCTGACAGAACGGTGTCTGCGTGGTCCTTTCGTGTCTGAGTACGACATCCCTGGAGTAGAGAGAAGCAGTCACAAAGACCACTTTCAAGGTTAGGTACACTTTATTGTGCAGCACTTTAAGGGCCACTTCTCAGCAAAACACACCAAGGAGAGAAAGGTAATTTTACAGAAAGCAGGCAACATTAACAGTTGTAGTTGTAGTGAGAAGTGTTGTTTATGTGTATTTTCTAATTCAAAAAGCAAAATATATTACATCTGAATCAACTCTTGTTATCTTTTCAGATTTGAGGTTTTTTTAAAAAATAACAATAATATGAAATTACACTTCTTTACTGTATTTTTGGGGGCAGGAGTTACATTTAAACACAGTGTTAAAACTTCTTGTCTCTACAGTAACTGGAAAAACGATTCTTGGAAACTTTCTCCCATTAAGACATATTGGGCAGTCAGATGAAGACACTCGTGCATGTTGAGGAACAACCTCTGTTGATGAGTTGGTCACTCACAAACAGGAATACAGATTCTCATTACTAAGTCTGTGTTCCTCTCATCCCTGCCTTCAGGCTCTCCCGGACCTGACACACAAAGCTGCATTACAGGATGTGATCTGGATAATTCAGGCAAACCAGACGTGGGTGCACAGATAAAATGTGTCTCTTCTGCAGTATTCCAAGGTTGAGTTCGATGATCTTGGAGGTCTTTTCCAACCTTAATGATTCTATGATCTCTGCAGTTCCTAAGTGGAGACCATAGAGCTGTGCAGGGAGTATTATGCTAATTTAAATCTTTACTGTCCTAAAACCTAATGGTCTGTCCTCTTTCAGCCTCTGAACAGATGCCTCTCCAACACTGAGTCAGAGTATGACCCTGGCACTGTCTCTGCATCTCAAGAGTTCACAGAGTGCAGATGCTCAGGGCCAAGACTGGTGGCCTTTGATTCAAGTGCTTGAGGCTGGAGCTTGTCTGGACTCCATCGGTCACTGCTGTCCCCTGGAGCTCCCCTGCTGAGCACAGCACTGCAGCTGAGCTCATTGGAAGCACTCCCACAGCCCACAGCTAAACATCTGCATTTATGTAGACTGAAAAATGCCATGGCAGCATAGACATACTGGCCTTCCACTGCGCAGTATCAACTCTGGTAGCAAATATCTCTTACAGGTATGAACCAAACTAACCTTTTCTTTTATCAAACAATTTATACAAGAATTGCACCTGCAATGTCAACTTCCAGGGAACTTGCAGCCATCAAGAGCATTCAGACTCTATGAGAAGCCTCCCCACCTCCAAACATCATAGAACAAGGCAGATAAATCTTTCCTACATGCAGCTTTAAGACCAAGTACAGTATGTCATGTAAAAAAATTAAAAATTAGCAGCATGCTGACAAAAAAAAAAAAATGGACTGGGGTTTATTTCAGTTTTATCAAATCCCAGTAAATTTCTGGAACATTTATTCAGCTGGTCTGGATAAAAAGTAATATCTTAAATATTTTGAAGTATCATCAGATGTAAGACTCTCATAAATTACAAATTGAAAGGTCAATGACTCTATGAGTGTAAATGGTAACCAATTAGAAATCAAAGGCAGGAATCCAACTATTATGAAATCTATCTCCTGACTCTATTAAGTAGGAGATTAGGTACTGTGTAACTCCATGGACAAACTCTTAGTCCTTTATGCATCTATTATTTATTAGAATTTAACAAATGTTTTTAAGGCCACATCACCTTAGTATAGAAGGAACCTGGAATCTGCTTTTTGTCCATAATTACTTTATAATTAATACTTTATATTTACTTGTAGTTTTAACACTTTCAAAAAGAGGCACTCTGCAGGTGGGGGACATAAACCCTCCTTAGGGTGGTGCCAGCCATCTCCTTGGGTTGTGATGTATTGATCTGAAGGAATGGAAACCCTCTAACCTCACTACACAACAGGTATGGATTTCCTGAGGCGTTGCTGCACGTCTGTAACAGAACCAGAGAGAAGTCCAGACCTCCTGGCCCTGGTGGGAGAGCTCTGTCCACAGCTCTCTTTGTAAGCGATGAACAGCATTCAACCAGAATTCCTTTCTGATGGGGAATCTGCCTAGGTGTCACCATTTAGCACTGAAGTAGGGATTTTTCAGTCAATAACACAGAAGTTCCTGCACAGTCAATGCATCCTCTGACCCTAGCAGTCAGTGAAGGCTTAGGCAACATCACCGAACATGACAGTCGTGTCCCAGCTCTTGCCTTCTACTCAGACAGTGTTCCAATGCCGCCGTGCAACCTCTTCATGTTGAAAATATATTGTGGGCATTACTATTCACACTACACATGAATGTACCATTCTGAAGAGTAGGAATTTATGGACAGACTCCCTTTTGCTTTCCCTGGGAATCCAGGAGGCCTCGTTTGTTCTCCGCCTTGAGAGCTGGAAACTGAGTGGCTACTCAGCCTTTACCATCTGAATAAGTAATTTTAATGAGCAAATTCAGTGTCAATAAGCATCACAGATCACAGAAGAGTGGGCTGCCTTTGTCAAAATCCAACCTATAGAGCTTTTCATTTCCACCTCAAAGGGTGCACCTGAACCTCACTTCACCTTTATCTTTCTGCACCCATGTTTGGCTCCTGAATCCTACTTACAATGAAAGCTGTTTGTGAAAAGGCCATCATTTGTTTCTGCACTTGAACAGCATCGAGTTTTGCTAATTCCAGAACAATGTTGGTGTTTGACCACTTTTTGATAAAGATAACAAATAGATATTCTTGTTTCTCCTAAAACCCTCCGAATCACAAAGGGGAGAGGAATGCCTAGATTTCATTGATTTGACCAAATGTATATCATTTACATGGCATCATCACTTATGTGGCATAAGCCTTTACACACATGACACACTTACTCTGCAAATACAAATTAACAGGCTGTTCCTAGGGATTGCAGTTTCCATCCAAGCGGGCAACCTCAGCTTTGGTGCATGTGGGCATAATGACATTAGTCAGTGACAGCCATATGTTACACTCCCTTCCTCAAGTCATTTATTCACCTTCAGATGGAAGAAGAGTATAGAAAGGTACACTGAAAACAGCAACTGTTCCTTTTGTGAAGAAAGGGCCAGAAAACCCAGGGAAGGAATGAAATGTGTTTCTTTGCTACAGGTTTCAGATAGGCTGAAAGGGGACTCTGTGCATTTCCTTTCTCTCTTCTCTGCTGTTTCAAAAAACCACTAAAGAGGTACAGAAAAGGGGCAGGTAATTTTATGCTTAAGGTAATCATCTTTCTTAATGGAATTTTATATTTAAAAGGAAAACATGAATGATTTTACATAGAAAAAAGTTAAAGATATCAATTTTCAAAACTTGAGGTAACCCTAGCCCTGCAACCAGTACTTGTCTCATTTTAGGCATCTGAAATATCTCCTATATGGAACACAGTCAGACCTGTCTTTTAGTGCCAGATGTTCTTTGATGAGGCAGCTCATTTGGGAAAAAAAAAAAAAAAAGAAATTATTGAAAATCATCATCTTTTGTGTTTATGTCATTAACAGCAATATGCAGGGGAAGAGAAACAGTGGTTTGAATACCTAGGAGCCCAGGAAAGGATGTGTTTGCAGACTGGCTTTCTGCAGGTGGAACTGACGTGAAGAGGAGGAAGTGGTGAGCAGGAGAAAAAGGTCATTTTTCTTTACAACTTTTGGATGGCCTGAGGACTGCAGGTCATAAAAAGGTACACATTTTCCCAGGTCTGTGATTCCATGAGAAGTTGTCTTCACTTACACACTGATCAGTGATGCTTCTGTGCTCCAGCTCACTGTCACCTCAGCCATGCTTAAAGAATGCATGCCAGGCCACACTGATCCTGTCTTCTAATGCTCATCTTCCACATTTTTTAAGCTGGATCATTTTCCCAGTCTAGATTATAACATATAAATAATTGTGCTGCCTTAGTGACAGTGAAGTGGAAGAAGGATTTGAAATACTGTAGTCTGATACTACTGAGAACATCCAAGTGCTTTGGTGAAATGACAATGAGAGTTGGTTTGCATTCCTATTCTGCAGCCATCTTCCCATTGCCCTGCTTCCCACTGCAGCTCTTATTGCACCATGTAAATAAAAGTAGAAGGTGAGTTCTGGTCAGCATGTCATTTCTGCTCCACAGCAAGCAACAACATTCCAGCGCTCTGCAAGGCTCCTTGGACCTGCTTTATTTACTGTATCCATGTAGTCAACATAGCTTAGAGACAGATACATCTAATATCTTCCATTAAATATTGCAGGTATGTCCAGGTTTTAGCCACCTAATCTAATATGTACTTCTAGCAGTACTGAAACATTTGGCTTCAAACAGTAAATACAGAGAGGTGAGGAGAGAACCCAACATCTAAAACTTTGATAAACTAGCACCAGCTACAAAGACACTCACTATGTGCACAAGTGTATGGAGGCTCGCATATATTTATATACACATGGATGTACCTGCGTGTGTGAGCAACACAATGTCCTGCTAAAGTACAGGGATAGAAGACACAGCCCAGAACGACTGCTGGTGAGGATGGCTGCAGATGTGAAAGGCACAACAGAAACCACTGCTCCAATGAGTGGAAGAGTTAAAAAAAAAATTTAAAAAGAGGTTTTGGTAAATTTTTGTCTTTTACAAAAATAATTAGAGAAAGGAACAGACCAGAAAAAAGACAAATTTTTTTTCATTAATTTAAAAGGAACCCAAGACTCACTAACGTGATTAAGGCACACGCAGGCAAAGCATTCATCTATCCTCAGGCTTTTCCAGAATACCTCAGTGATCACTTGCATTAGCCTTCAGCTGCCAGCTATGTGTCTTCTGAGCAGAAATAGACAACATCTTTTAATGTGTATGGCTTGCATGGTGTAAACAGTCAACTAACCTTGCTGGGATAACTTTTATAAACTTGAGCCTATTTGTTACCTGAAATCCACCTTGTCCAGGGCCATCCCAAATATTTGGCTATATGAGGGACACCATCAGACTGTACACTTGCACAATGGAAGCATTGACAAGAATCCTAGAAAATATTGCTTGATGCCTCCCATGTCTAAACAAGGAACCAGTCAAAGCTACCACTCCACCACAGTACACAAGCACAGGACATTCCCACAAATGTCCACAGCAGCCCCGCTGGATGGAGAGTACTGTGGTCAGCCTGCAAAGAGTTCCAAGACATAGACAGCTTAAGTGGTTTGTACAAACACACGCAGGGAGCATTTTCAGCTCCTCCAACTCAGAGCCAAAGATTCTGCCAATTTCCATTGAAGATGCTGGTCTGCAATGTCCAGTTCCAAATAAATTCAAAGAAATTGTCATTTGAATTTCTTGGTGACTAGGTGTCAGTTAGACTAACAAGATCCTATAAACAGGCAAAAAACCAATTCAACAATTTTCATTGCCCAGCACTTCTACCATGCTGGGGATTAAGAGCAAAGAAATAACCACAAAGACAGAATCATCATGAGCAGCTTATAGCACCCCCTTTGAATGGATACTGCAGCACCATACTGAATGCTCCTCAGAGAGTCAGCTAATGAAGTGCCTGCACAAGGATCTGGATTCAAACTTTCTCAAAGCTGCATCAGAAACAGTGTCCAACCTGAATCAATAGGCTTAGTGAGTGTGCACTGCAACAAGCTTCTCAACCAAAGAGGAAAAGACTGCCCACCGTAGGATGCAGAAACATCCATCCTGTTGTCACAACTAGAATAACTACAGTAAGTTTTCACCCATCTGAAAAAATAGTAACAGTAATTAAAAAGTCAGTTGGTGTCTTATCCAAAAGACAATGGAAGACATTCAACTGCTGCTGACACGCACAAATCAAACTAATTGTATCTCAGTCAATTAACTCACACATCCTCAGTTGCAGTATCTGGCTGAAGCTTCTCCAAGCCTGCTCAGCTGCACTTCAGTATCACCACTACCTGTCACATTAGTCTCTGCTGCTGGGGACCTGGCTGGCACCAGGTGCCCTTGACAGAGGACACTGGGAACACACCTCATCAGTTCAGCACTGACCGTATAGGAACAGAGTTAAACTCTGAACTTTCAAAGGCTGGCCATTTAGTCAGGAAGATTAGCAGAACCATAGGGAAAACCAAAAAGATAGAAAACACCCTCCTTAAGACTCCTGATTATATTCAAGCTTAATTAGCACAAACACAAGTTGCACTTTTGAGAATGTTGAGTACAAGCTCATTTGCATCCCTGAATTTCTGGGTGATAAAACCAGTAAAGAGGTTCAACTGAAAAACTTCCATTTCCTTTCTTACATCAGTGTGTGACTCCTGGGGGATATGATTCGTTTTCTTGTAGTTTATGCTAGGTTGTGAGCTCACTCCTGTTATAAATGGGTTGTCTGTATAATTGTTACCAATTACATGCAAATTGCTCCTAAACGGCACCGACAGCTCATTTGTGCCAAACGTTGGTTTACACTTCGCTCTCTTTCCAAGACAGTGGAGAGATAAAAAAGCAATTGGATTGATGAGTGGGATGTCAAAATTTCTCTCCAGTTTCCATTATGCAGGTTAACATTGCCTCACCACTCTTTGACAAATACTGGAATATATCCAGAAATCACACTTCATTTTTTCCAAGATGGTGATCAAATACCTCCCCAAATCTGAGTAAGAAGTACCAGCTCTTGTTTATCCTCCACGTCAGATCTGCAATTCAGACACTACAAATGGGAACTTGATATGTTTTCCTGCACTATCAGTTGGAATTCAGTTTGCAATGAGACTTGTCAAGCGCCTCCAGATTCTTTTGTTTCTGATTCATTATGGATCTGAGGAGCATTTGTTCCAAAAACAGCAACTTGCCCAATGTCAAGTAAATGTTCTGCTCACAAAACTGGACCACATTTCAACTTCTATTTTTTCAATTTCCATATCATTCATGCTAGAGAAAATATCTGAAAAACGACTGATTGTATGAGAAACATCTTTTTTCTTTTTTTTTCATTTTAACTTGGGAGTGGCTTTAATTTATACTCTTCACAATGGGTAGAAAATTTAAGAAACAACACTGAAATTCCTGAAAGAACTTTAGCCTCAAAGGTATTTATTTCAATGGAGCCAGAATTTCTGTGTCAGCAAAGTATGACAGAATGTATTTGGCTTCAAGTGTGTACTTAAACAGCATAGACTTCAAGGGAACTTAAATACATGCTTAATTTTGAGCATATGCTTAAGTGCTTTTGGTGAATAATATTGAACCACAGCATTCATCTCTTTTTTTAAAGGAGAGAATGCTTTCCAAAGTAACATTTACTTTTCAGGGCACAGTGTGCGTCTTTTAAATCCTCCTTTGATGTTTCTTGGTCTACTTTGTTTTTAAAAGCTCACCAGAAATCAAAAAGGATTAGTAGGTCATGATCCCCCAAGCTACCTGGTATGGATCAGGCCAGGAAAGAACAGAAATGGAGTTTAGCTAGCAAAGAAAAAATGTTTGCCTGAAGCAGTTTGCAGGACGTTTTCTGAGGCACGAATTAATTAGAACTGCTCTGGTATTTTACTTTCTATTTATAATCATTATCATTCTAAAGAATACTTTAAATAAGAGAAGTAGAAAGAAAAATATGGGATATTTAGCAGATGGTAACAAGCAAATATGATTATTAATGTGTATTAAGTATCTTCAACTATGCCAGTGATACTTCATACAACATAAGCAGCTTTTTCCACTCATCTTTAAAAGAAAAACTTTCCTGAACTAAAGTATACTTACCACATTTTGTTTCTACAATGGGGACTTGAAGTAATATTTTTTTAAAAACACTGATTACTAGTATGACATTACAGAGTAGAAGTAGAGGAAGTCTTGAAAATGATATTAAAAAAAGATCTGGATTCCTACTTCCTCCAGAATTCAGTGCTCTAAATGTGGTATCTGAGCAAACACAAGCTCTTGACCTCAAATCTATATTCTTCTCCGAGGTTCGTCCACTAGGATAAGGACTGCTGTGTAGCAGTTAAATACAAAACAAACCTGAAATTGGTACCTTCTGAGGTTTGGTTCTGACCAGCCTTTGAAACAAGATTGCTTTCAGTCAATCGGTTATTTCAGCACTTGACATCACCCCCACATAAAACAAGGCAAATGGCCAATTAGCTAACTGGAAGTTTTCCAGTTCAAAATGGTGCCAAAATGAATGAAGATGAAGTGGAGTAGAAAAAAAAGAGTTTAAATTGGCTGAACAGTCAGCTCTCTATGGGAAGCTGAAAATAGAAATCAGTTCATGGAACTCAGGAGCTTCACTATCTTCTATTTGGGGAAGATCAAACTTCGGCATTTGCAAGTTAAACAGGGATCCCCAAGGCTTCTAGAGAGTACTTTATAAAAAGAGGTTTTATACAGGACCTGTGTATTTTGCAAATAAAACTGCAGCACATTAAATTCTAATCACATTCTATTCATAGCATCTGAAATCAGAGTATAAATTTGCTTCCTACGGATAATTATCTGGACTGGAGTTTTAATCTCATACGTATGCCATTACCCCTATGCAAACATGGATAAATTTTGGCTTTTTCTTTTCAGCAACATTCAGCTATTTTGACATTTTAAGTGGTTATGAGTTGCTTTTAAATAAAGACAGCCTAAAGAAATCAGATTATATGTTAAGCAGTAGTATTTGAACTGAGAAAGAAAAGAATACAGCATTGTAGAATAACATCTTTGCTTGGGAAATAATGTGCAAATTCCAGAAAGAAAAGTAGTTAATCACGACAGCTTTGTAAATATAACTTCTATAAAAGTCAATGCTACTTTAAATACATCTGTCAGGCCCCTCATACAAACTGTTAAGCTACATCAGATATGCATGCAAGTACTCTAAATAGGAAAAATTCTCCTGCAGAAAATTTCCCATTATTATAAAGTTGTTAGTTATGTTACAGAACAGCACTTTAATCTTCTGTCAAAACATTAACAGCACAGTACAGTCCAAGTTAGATACACCAATGTTTACCTTCTAAACAGTACTCTCTACTATGACTTTATAAAAATGTCAAGAACATCATGAAACAAAGATTATAAACTTTTGTGAAAAAGCAACCATATTCCTGACATAAAATAACTGTAAAAAGGAAAAATACAATTGCAATTTATCTACATTTCCATTCCCACAAAAAATCAGAATAACCAACTTCAAATATTACTATGATATTTTTCTTTATAAAATTATTATAAAATATTGGCTATCAGGCTCATTATCAGGTGCACCTGCTGACATGCAAATTAGCTCTGCACTTAGAAGAACCTGCCTGATTCAAAAGCCCTTTTCTTCCAGTGAAAATCAAGCAGGGATATAAAGAAAAGGGAGTTTTCAGATGCCTAATGATGCAGATAGATAGCATTAAAAATTTTCAAATTCCTCAAAAGAGCACATTTCACATAACTTCCTAGTGATCTCGTCTGTGTCTAAAACTTTTTTAAAAAAGTTATTTTGGTTAAAAAGCAGCTTCATGTGCTTTTATGACTTTTATGAACTGTCAAAAGAACAGTATCTTCAGAGAAATCATGAACTCTTCACAGATTCTGACACTCACAGCATCTGGTTGTAAGGGAAAATACCTTCACGCTCTTGTTTGTGAAACAAATTCAACTCCACCAAACTTTAGACCCACAAAAGACAAGAAGCTGCATGAGTCTAATAATGCTTCAGATCCATGTTTTAAAAGCACTGATATTCTACCATGCTGCCAGACACAATACACCTACTGGTATCCACCACATCACAGAGACTGATCTTAGCAAGGAGCTGAACTTAGCAACAATCTTTAACTGCGGAGCTGTTACTGAAATGATTAGTTACAACAGCTCTGAGCAGGCAGATCACTTCACCAGTGTGCATCTGTGTAAGATCAGGGCCTGAACATGTTTCTTCCCTTCATCTGGCCTCAGCTTCAGGAAAAAACATGCTTCGCTTGTCCCAGCCCACTCCCCATGTCAGTGGACATTAAGCATATGTCGCCTCACTTTTGGAGAGCATTGCATTTTCTACTTCATTACTGTTTGCTGAATTGCCTTGAACCAGTTCTTACCTTGGAAAAAACTTTTAAGTGCACTAATATGGCACAATTCAAATCTACTACGTATGAATCACATGAATCAGTAGTGGTAGGACGTTACTTACAGAAGGCAACCGGACCCAGAGCAGTGGCCTGCTTGCCTTCCCTTACACACCTCTCTAACTAGATGTGTCCAGTCACCAGAGTCCTTGCCTTCCCTGCAAAACACTGTCTACTCCCTCTCTCCATACTGCTTAATCCTCCAGAATCATCTCTGACCTTTCTGCTCTGCCTGGAGGAACTTGTGCCGTAGCACCAGCAACGGCACTGCTGAATCTTCAACCACAGCTGCTGCAGCACTTCAAAGGCAGCTTCCACAGCCAAGGATTTAGACTGCAGCTGGAATCCAAAGGCTCAAGGCGGGGTCCCCAAGGCTGAGCAAAAAGAGCAAAGCTCATTTGTAAGGATTAAAAGGTGGACAGGTAATGGATCTCAGTGGGGAAGGAAGGGTAGGGAAAAGCAGAGAGAGTGGAAGTCAGTATACAATACAAAAAGCTGAGGAGGTTAAGAGGGGCAGCAAAAGGAGGGGCTGAGGGCACAGAAGAGAGGAGATTCCTGGTTAGGGTAAATAATATACATGCATGTTAGGGAGGAAGAATGAGGGCAGCTTGGAAATATAAACAATATCTTCAGAGAAGGTAGGCCTTTAACATTGCAGTTGGTGAGAAGATCAATTGGAATACAATATAAAAAGATGTACCAGTGAAAGAGAGCTAGAAAAATAGGCACCAAGAATAAAAAATTGTGATGAGACCAAGACATAAAATCCATCTGTAAAACAGCTTGGACTGGGACACATATAACATCTTTCATACTGCAGGATACCCAAAATGTAAAAGCAAAAATTGTTTATTATTCAAGGTAGTAATGGGCTCTGCATATCAAGTTATGAGAAAGCATTTTCTTTTGAAAAGTAAAATTACAGAAGTTTTTAAAAGAAAAGCACTGTTGGGTCGTTAAGACCATGCTACATATTACTTGGGAAGCAGGACTATGAAGTTGACACACATGGACTAGAGAAAGATGGCTGCAGCCATCTGCCTGAGCCACATTGTACTCAGCTCCTCAGAGGGGGCTGTTTTTGTCAGTATTTGAACATACAAGCAGAGTTCAGGCCGCAAACACACCAAGAAATCTAGGGATTTAAAAACCTTTCCACCTGCCTTGGAGGCCATAAACTTATGGACTGAATAACTACTTTAGAAAAACTCTTCCAAGAGTGGATCATCTGGTGGTAGTGAAATAGAGTTCCCCTTACAGCTACAGTTAACTATACAGTAAAGCAAGTGGGACACAAACTCCATGGGAAGGAGCAAGAATATAGACTAACCCTAGAATAAATAATTTACTGCAAATCCCACCTACCTTAGTGTAGAATAATTTTTCTCAATATCTAGGCTTCTTTCTTAGAATTTCCCACATCTGAATGCTAAACATTACACACTAAGTCATACCACAGAATTATATAATGATGTTTTAAGCTAACAAATAGGACTTTTTGCCATCTGCAATCTTTTTTTAATATAGTTAAAATAGTTTAGCTACTTTATTAAACTACTAATTAATTGTTCCAGCTAGTAAGCTCTTGCTTGAACAGCTTAATAGTAACATTCACTGGAAGCAGCTCATCATTTTCACTCGTGATATACAAGCTTCCTTCAGAGCCTCATTACTTTCTGAATCTCCAAATGCTTCCTCATGTGATAAGAAAGCACATTCTAGAGTTTAAACAGGAAGAGATTTCTAGTTTGGAGCTGAGATGGTCTATTTTTTTTCTCTCTTTAGCTTTCTGTTTCAAATGTGCCAGCAGAGAACTGTATGCACTGCTAGAAAAGGAACAGGGGAGAAGTGTGAAGATCACAGAGCAGACAGCCTTTTATTTGTCATTTACTCTCAACTAGAAAGAAAAGAGTACCAGGCCAAAAGTCATTCTGCTAGTTATTTAAAGTGACTGATGCTAATTGATCTATCAACAGTTTCTAATGCATGTTGAATATATCATTCATCATTTACAGACCAAACTGTTGACTGAGAGTCATCCATATTCATAAAGACATATAAGCCCATCTATTACTGCACGAAGTAATGCTGATGTGGTAATAAAAATACACAAAAACACTAGCATTTTTCTGAGCATCCACGAAGACAACTCGAGACTTCAGAAAAGCTATTTTATAATAACAACTTTATTTCAAGCACTGTTTTTCACTGGATACAATTTATACATTTTGTGCTAACTATATATATTAATGGAACACTTTCAAAATTATCCCTAGATAAAATATGTGTTTAAAATTATTCCAGCAACAGCTTTTCCAAGTAACATTTTGCTGAGTGTTAGTTCAAATAACAGGAGAAAAAAAATTTAAAAACTCTTTGGCAAAATACCCTTCCACGGTGATGTCTTTAAAAACATTTTGAATGCAGGGCTTCTTCATCCATTTTTGTTCTGGTATCAGTCAAATAGACAGGAGAAAACATAAACACAGTTATACAGTTGTATTTAAGTATAATTTAAATGAATATAGACCTTAATTTTTCAAATGTGTGGTCTCACACATACTTGAATTTCAGCCAGTCAAAAAACTGCCTGCTGCTTCGTAACGGGCAATGGTGCAAAATAGAGGCCTGAAACCTCTAATTGCATTGTTGCGCTGGTCCCTGTTAAAACAAAGTTCCTGGTAATCCCAGAGCCTGTGTCAAGGCAGGAGGACTACAAAGGTATCAAACCAGAGAAGGACAGCGTGGTCATTGAACTGCACACATAGAGCTTCTGGGAGGATTAACGGTTCTTGCCACAGGCTCCTGACTGTAGGTCACAATATCTGCCTTCACCACCCTCTGTCATAAAAGAAAACACAGTAACAATCAGAAAATACAACCTTCATGCTGGCAAAGCATTCAACAGATTTTTACTGAAATATGAAGGGAAAAATAACAAACAAACCAGTTTTTTTCACTACCTTACAGGAAGCCCTATCAGGTGCTAATTCTCGTTGTAATTTTCAGTTTATTCACACTAAGGAGAACCAAGTGCCTTGGTAGGTTTTCACAACACTACAAAAGGAATACAACTTTTTTGCTAAAGCAGTGAATACAGTTCTACTTCCATGAAAATTGTTCTGTATGAAAGTAATAAAATTTATTTGCAGAAGTTGTGTCATTCATTCTTTAAGAATAGCTGCCTAAATTGTAACTGGAAATTGTTACCTCAGTTTGTCTTTTTGTCTTTACTCCAAGCATTTCATAGGAAAATGTGGACAGAATTCAAAGCAAATTTTAAATACAGCCATATTTTTAAAAGGCTTTGATAAGCATACTGGCTAAAGATTACATTAACATAAAAAGCATACTATATTCTCCAATACAGACCTAAAAGATATTACCCATTCTGTTTACAAAACATTTGGTAAGACTGTTGCTCTCTCCTACATGAGGAGACGGAAATGTACAATTTTGCATCCATTTATGTATGCAAAGCTATGTAAGATCTGTAATATGTATGACAGCTATGTAATATCTTTAATATACAGCACTGAATACATGAAGCATTTCAAAGTTTCTACAAACTATCTGATTATTAGAAACACTATGTAATTAATTGTACACAGAGTTCCAAAATAGTATGTTGAGTATTACAAGTGCTTATGCATACAAAACACAATCTTCCTATAGAACTTACTTTAACAGTTGTTACTTCATGTAAAAGCAATGCAGCTTATAAAAAAGAAACAAACCAAGTTTTCCATCAATACCTGAACTACTGCATTGAGCAGACTTTGCTCTGGCAGTTGGAAGTGTGATGCTGGTTATCTTCTTCAGGATAA
The DNA here is from genome assembly GCA_013397975.1 of Machaerirhynchus nigripectus. NCBI lineage: Eukaryota > Metazoa > Chordata > Aves > Passeriformes > Dicruridae > Machaerirhynchus > Machaerirhynchus nigripectus. The sequence continues at coordinate 742,185 of VZRQ01011090.1, forward strand.
TTCACTAGTTCTGCCCTGACAACGTGCTGTTAACCATGTATCAATATGATGGATAGAGGGCAAGGAGAAGAATGTAAAAAGAAAAGAGAAGGAAAACAATGGAGAGATTAATCAGTAGTTGAAAAGAATGAATGGATAACATAAGATTATGCAGAAGCAAAATGAAAGTGCATTTTCAGGCCTTAGGCTGACATAAGAGCAGCATGTCTGGCTGAAAGCAGCACTCTCAGCACCGGGGCTGCTCCTCAAGCTTCTTCCAGGACATGCCCTTTCAAAGCACCAAAGTGAAAGGCTCATACATGCAATCAACAAAAGTGTATTAAAGCTAGAGAAGGAACAGAATAAAAAGGCAGAGAATTCAGTAGAAGAAAAGATGACAATGGCTTATTCCTCCTTTAAGTCAAAGATACTTAAATATTAACTACTGCATTATTAGCCTGTAACAAGTGCATTAGCTTTTTGCAAATGCATTTTTTCCACTACATAACTATCAAATTATACCTAAATATATAATCGAAAAGCAGTGACCAAATTAACAACCTCACATCAAAATGCTGCAATTTTTGATTTTTCTTTGTTTCATTTAAAAATAAAAGGTTCCCATTTTTACCCTAAAGACAAACAAACAAAACTGTTAACAGTTTTCCCATTATTAATACAGATAAGGGATAAAAGGCTCTCATTATTAATAAAGGGTCAATAGAGGGTTCATGCAAAGGAAGCAAAATTCATGGAACAATTTCAGCAAATAAGCAGCAGAGGAGATAAGTCTGCTATGAAAGATACCCTAAACCAGTTTAGTATTTTTTCTTGAATACTTCAACTTTCCTACAATGCATTTTCAAGGTTAAAAAGAATTAATAAAGAATTAATTTATATAATTTTAAAGGAAACAATATATAAACTGGATTAGGAATATATAAACAGTATATGTTAAAGATTACCTCTGTAAATAAAACCTATATGTCAAACAAGCAACAATAATTGAATAGGCTGGTAAAGGACCTGGATTTATTAGCTGCGATAGTACTCTTCTTGAGTTTAATTGATCACATTCATATTATCTTATCTAGTGGACAAGACTCATGATTTACTGGACTCCTGGCCTGATGTTATCAAGACAAAGGTTGCCAAATCCCATGTAGGGCAGTAGTAGGAGTTTTAGCATTAAACAGCGTTATCTGACCTCACAGGACCTAGTTTCTTCATACCAATCTTTGACTAGAGCTGAGGGGCAAAAAAAAAGAAAAAGTCTTGCAATCAGTAGGCAATTAATTGTTCCTCAAACATTGCTCTAAATCCCATCCTGTAAACACAGGCAGGTTAGTGACCTATGCTTAGGTACACTGTAGCAAGAAACTGACGATCATAAATTACTTCAATTTTCTAATGGAATTTCATCCAAATAAGAGTAAAAAAATATCATTGCAACATTTCTTTTATTAAGCTCATGGTAATTAAAAACTTGCGCTTCTTTGCATCAGATTCTGTGACAAGCATATCATTGCCATGGTTCCAATCACTGTCAACAATGAGAAATAACCTTTCTTGGTCCAGGTGCTCTGTATTCCAGATCTGACTTATCTGCCAAACATTTTATTGTACTGAGCTGGCAGTCACACACTGGTCTGCTGAACTGGCATTTAGTTAGAGAGAAAACTACACATCACTTACAAAAATGCTAGCTCTTGCCAATGCCAAGGAACAAAGCTGTACCCCATGCAGTTTCTACACTATGGTTGAAAGTAAAAAATGCAGAAAGAAAAACATTTGATTAGTAAAGGAGCTATTTCCTCAAATTTTATCAGACCATTGCAATTTAAAAGGGAGAGTATTTTGAGGACTGAAAATAAAGTCAGAATCAGCAATTTTCTTATTTTGGAACTCTTCCATTTCAAAAAACATGCTTTACTTTCCAGTCACAAATGAAGAGTAATCTAGTTCTTTGTTTCACCACAGTTTTGTCCAAATAAAGGTTTGATTAACAGTCATCTCAGCACGTTAACAGACAAGGTTTAGTAGCTCTAGCTGAGATAGTTTAAAAACTTACCACCCCCAAATGTCTGTCCTATTCCTCTGCTGGAGATCATTGCTGCCAAAGGAGAGCTGGTGGAATGTAATGTGTACTTGCACCTCATCCACTTCAGCACAAAGTCTGGCAGCTTCTCTTTAAAACAACTTTCAGCAGAAGTTTAAACTAAGCTGCTCAACTTCACCCTGATGTGGCCAAAGCACATGATCACCTTCCCATTTTCTGATTCTGATGTGGGAGCAATACATTCCAACAAAAGGGCAGTAGCAAATAGCTTGGGCTTCATTAATATCTTAAACTTCTGCAGCTGTTTTCTAAAACAATGCAGAGTAAATGTAACTCAATTTCTAAGGCTTGTTCTTGCAGTTAATTAACAGAAGTTGTGCTGCTAATTTGAAGGCAAGCGAGAACCTCACATACTTTTCACAAGAGCTTCTGCAGTTCTGCCAGTCATCAAAGCTCAAAAGTCATGAGCCAAATGCCACAAATTCATACAAGTTAAAATAATGTGTTTGGGATTCCTATTACTTATTTCTATCCACCTACGAGTCACAGCTAAGATCTTCCTAGACTGTGACAATTGTAACTGACTCGAAACACAAAAAATAAGATCTTCAGGCATAAAATCGAGTGCTAGAAATAATTTTAAAGCATATTCTCAATACTAGACAATAAAAAAATACAGATATAGCATCTGACCGTTGGCATTTTACACAAGTTCAGTATTTAATCTTATACTTTGTTACCACCTAGATGGAATGAACATATCTGATGTTCTCTGACAAACAGATTCAAACAACAACCTTCTCAGTTTTCAATATTAGGAAATCTCACATTACACAAAATACAGAAAACTCAAATATATAATGCAGTGTGCAAATAGTGCACATTTGCAAAAACTACAATGGCTTTACTCCTTATTTAAAGATTAAATCCAAGTCAACACTTGTATACTTTAGGGATGAGTCACATTACTATTGTATTGTTTTTATTGGATTCTTTATAGCATTTATCTAGCATCCATCTACCCACTGATCTAATTTTATAGCCCAGTAGCTACAGTATTCAATGCCTAAGAATTTTAAGGAATCCTACTTAAATCTGATATCAATTTGACATAGAAAGATATGTACTCTTGAGCTGGGGCTATGTGGAGGTTCTTACTTCAAAAACAACCTAAAAACAGACACTTTCTTTAGATTGATACAATTTTCTGTATAACCCTATTATCAATCTGTTTTAAATTTAAGGTATTTGCACAGCTTTCTACAAACTTACTCCTGAGTTACAGAACACCACTCACAGCACAGAGAGGTATTGATATTCTAGTGCCATTCTAGTATTCTCGGACTGATAATCTAGTGCCAGCTAAACAACCAAAGAAAAATTGAAGAACACTATGTGCTCAATTATTTATTTGCAAATAATCACAGAGCTCAGAATAACAGATGGATGGTACCTTAGTAGTCAAAGAGCATTGAAAAGACACACAGTATTTCTCTGCCTATCAATTACAGCTTTTTGAAACTACTCTGCTTGTGAAGTATGCTTTGTTAGTATATTTCACAGTTTTACTGTTTGCAATACAGTTTTCTAGTTAACCACTTCAACACAGATTGCAAACACTGCTGTGGCAAAGCACTTTCAGAAATTACATATTTATTGTATATTTGAAAAAGCAGGAGACCAAGCTGTACATAAGAAATGTTTTGCCACTCATTTTAAATAAACTCATTGACTTATTTTGTGGTACTTGTTCAACACTGGTAGTGAAAAGCAGTTCCAGGACATTACACCACTAGAATAGCAACATTTGGGTTCACTAAGTAAATTTAAATAATTGTAATCTCAAATGTCATTACACAGCATTGCCTCAGTTGTAGAATCTTTTTTCTTGAGGTTTCTGAAAACTGGGTTGTACAAAAATTTTTCAGTTTAAACCCACGCATATAATATCATGAATATTTTCCTTGCTACCAGTATATGCATACATATTTAATTTCTAAACTCATTTAAAGTGCTATTTTTAAACAAACATCCTTAGAACTGAAGTTTTTTCTTCATTTTTGAACATGCTTTTTCTTCTTTCAGAGAGTTGATCATGATGGATAAATAAGGAATTATTCTATTTTTAAAAAGCTGTTGTGACATTAAATAATTATCTTCAGGAAAATAAACGAAGATTGATTTAAAGAACAATTATAATTCTGGAACAAGATCATTTTTAATACTAAATAAAATACTAAAACCACACATTTATTTGTGGAAAATCACCTGTGATTGTTCCAATTCTGCTTTGTTTAATTTGATACCGAGTATGTCCGCAGCAATTCTCTGAAAACACAGGAAGACCTATGGAAAAAAAATAAATTGCATTTAAATGATTAAAAACAGACATCCTTGAGGTTCTTTCAAATATATCAAACCATTCTTCAATTGTAAACAATGATATACAAAATTATGACCTGTGCAAAACAGATCTGAAAATAACCTCATCTGGTACTTTCAATTTTGTTTAAAATTTTGAGAAAATAACAATGGTACAAGGAATGAACAGTATGCTGGATTGTTAAGCAACACTTCTACTCTGCCTCCAGAGACCTAAGTTTAAACAAGCTTTTACACAACCCACTGTTTAAATACTACTCTCAGAGCTATAAAATATGAATAAGGGTATTCACTAATGTTTAGCACAAAAATCTATTATCAGTGTATTGTGAAATAAGAGATGCAGGTTTCTGAAACTGAGAACAACAGAACTGTGCATCCACATCACCAAAACCTCTGCTACACGTTCAAAAAATAGCAATATGAAAGAGTTCTGAAGAATCTTACAAAACATATACTGGATAGAAGTATCTAGGAACAAGCAAGATGTTGTACAGCCTGCAGCAGCAGCCTGGCACTGTTAGTCTTCGGACATGGTTTAACACATAATACTGGGTGGCAATGCTGTCTTAAATAATTCCTTTAATTCATCTCAAGAGAGTCCACTTATCTTACTGTTTAAGTAAAACTGCATTTTAAATGTGATTAAAGAACATGACAGATGTTCAAGAGGAGCAGATTAAGTGTGCACTGCTGCTGAACACTGTATTGCCAGGCTACACGTTCTATTTTATCTGCAGGGCTGTTTGTCTGAGCTCACAATCTAAATTACTAACAGTGGTTTTCATCATGCAGCTGCCACCCCCAAAATACAAGATCTATGTACACGGTCTCAGTCATTTTCGGAGGAAATTCAGAAAAACACTATTTACACAATCTCTTACACCTAAGATGGAAACCAGAAATAAATTAGTGGCACAACCAACGAAGTGTGGTAGCTTCCAAAACAATTGCTCTTTCTCTCAACTCCTCGGTCTAGTACTGGTCTGTTCTACCAACATCTACACAACAAGAAAGGACATACTGAACAGAGATTCTGAGGCCCAGAGACTTAGTTTAACCCACATCAAGCTCTCAGGTGCTCTGAGCTGTATCACCTGCCCTGAGGACACTCCGTGCAAAAAACATCAAGCACAAGCGCAATGCTTTGGTTATGTGATTTGATGGACAGTAACACAGCCAGTTATAATAAATCTTCCATGAAAATTTTCCCCCCTGAGGAGACTTTCAGAATTTTCTATGTACACAAAATCATCTTTTGCAAACATGTCTGTTGAAAAGATCTGATGTAAACAAAACAAATCATTTAACTGAGCAAGACTCCTCTACTCTATATTCACAGTAGCAATGGATGCCCTCTTCTTAAATCACTAAGATAAACACTCCATCTTTCCTGCACAACTACCAAAGTACACGAAAATTCTGAAAGATCAGTGTGCAGCAACAGTGAAAGGGCTAATTCAAATTTATATTGAAACTAAAAATGAACTACTGAAACTACTTGGTTAGTAGATATTTAGGCAGAGATTTCCTGATAAAGTTTTCTAGGCATGTTCAGATTTACTTTTGTTTTTAAGTAAAACTTAACTTTTGGTTTTAAGTAAAATCAGTATATATGGTGGAATGCTGAGGTAATTAATGATTTAACTTTAAAGTTGCAATAAAAATTCTGTCATAATTAGCCATGATAAATGTATCAATTATAAAATGAACTGATTTTGGTGGTCTCCTTGAGACAATAATAAATTTTATCAGATGCACATTTTATTAAGTGCAGTATTATGATTTTTTTCTTCTGTTTCTAACAGAAAAAGCCCGTATTTTCACACTTTAAACAAAAAATATGTCAAGGATTTAACACAAACTATAAAGAGAATCAAAACTCACTGCATTTGCACCAGCAGTATTGTTAGACTTTACAGAAAAAACTATTATCTTACAAAATTAGGCAGTTCATTGCACAAGTTTCATCAAAGACCTTAACAAGTGATTCCATTTGTGGACTATACTTCCATGTACTTGAACGTGGTCTTACTGTTCAATAACATAAAAATAAAGTAAACTTTGTTGTCAACAGTAATATTAAGGAGACAGATACAAGACTGTTTTATGCCAATGACAAACTCATTAAGCATGTGACAGAAATCAAGCAAAACAATATGATTTAATTTGACTGATAGTGTCAGCTGAAAAAGAATCTTTTCTTTCATACATTTCCAACTAAAACAAATAACCCAGTTAGCTCAGAGTCAAAAGATTGTTCAAAAATGTACTCTGCAAAGCATCTGCTACAAATGCCAGAATGTTCAAATTTCAATGGACCTGCAGAGGGAATGTCTCTCATGGCTCAGGACTCATATTAAAAACTTCTATTGCAACATAGTCTTGTCACATTTTTTACCACTTGTTGGAAATTTCTATATTGATGATCTATAGATGGGACTCCACCTGGAATGAAGAAATAAATATTTAACAGGCTGACAGCAAACAGAGATTTAGCTGGTCTCAGTTTTCACACTGATGAATAAGTCACACCGTTTCCATTAAAATCTGTACCTCAAAGTGAAAATCGGATGAGAAAACACTGTAATTCAATAACAACAATATGCACTCATACAAAGATCTACTTTTCATGCAACTAAGGGAGGCAAAAAAGGGCCTGCAGCACCCCAAGTTCTCAACGGTTTGTTATGTGAAGTATAGTAAAACTGCTGCATCTTGAAAAAAAACAACAGACATCTACAAGTTTTGGGGTTTTTTCATACTTACAGAATCTCCTGTCTTGGCTGACACAAAATGGCTACTGAAATTGTTTTCCTGACAAAATCGCTGGTGCTTGTCAGCTTTCACTGTGCGCATATGCTCCAAGTCAACTAAAAATAAGTTGAAGAAATGAAAAATTATTATACTGGAGCCCATTTTGTTACCCATCCTAGAAATCATTTATAGGAAACACATCAGATGTAATACTTTCCTTTAAAGCTGTATGCAAATATAAGTTTCTTTGTCTCTACAATCATTTGCTAAAATAAAAGCAATGAATTACATCAGACTAATTTTATTTGTAAAACTAAAATGAAACCACAATTAAAATTTTATGGTCCAATGCAACAAATTTGCATCTCAAAGTACAAATTTATTTCTGGATGCACTCACAGACTTTGTAATAACTCTACTGCTAGGCACGTACAAAAACAAGACAGAGCTAATATTCCATATTCTGTTTGCAAGCAAGATGCATATTGGGGATTTCAGTGTAACCTGAAGACTTTTACAAAATAAATTCACCAAGCACATCTGAATCGGCATATTTTTCCTAAGTAAAAATGTAAATAAGTTATAAAGAATTTTATTGCAGAAAATGGCAAAGCAAAAACATTCTCTATAATAAAAAATTTGACTGAGTAAGAGCAGTGATGCTTAGTTACTTACATACGAGGCTTTCAATTCCACAAAGGTGTGGTTCAGAAAATTTTTAAAAGTAAAATGCACATTTAAAGACACACACATATTTTCATTTTTATCACTTTACAACCACTGGAAGCAGAGTAAAGCTTTCAAATGGTATTTTATGTTGAAATGCACTGGTTGCTTCCAAAATCTCACAAAACTCAAGTCTTGTGCAGGTTTTATTGTGTACATTCCACTCTCTCCAATCTGATCCTAAGGTAATTGGAAACTATATTGAATAGTTTCTCTTTTTTTTATTGCATTACGGTTCCTATAAGGGTGTTGACTCAATGCATTCAAATTATAAGGCAAATATATTCAGAAGGATTTAAGTACAACCAGGCTCTTTGAGTCAATACAGGAAAAAAAACTTCAACTGATTTCCTGAGGAAGGGACCCAACTGACTTGTAAAAATTGTAAATTTGCAAACCTAGTAAGCCTGTATAATAGTGTCATTTGATTATCAGCTGAAAAAATGCTCTCCTATTACATAAAAGGTTTTATTTTTAAATGATATTGGAGGTTTTTAATTTGTAGGCTCTGGAGATTTTTCTCTTGGAGATTTTTAGTCTAACAGGGGATTCCTACACCCCATTTATACTGCTTACCTTGGTTAATGTGGAGTTTTTGACACATATTACTGCTCCTTGCACATCAGTAAGGCCTTGTTTGTAAGAACAGGCCTAAAATCATCCAGTTACCACAGGCATTAATTTGTGAAGGACTAAAATACTAAGCTATTAACACTAATGTTTCTAGTATAGTTTTTCCATGATACTAAACATCCACGATATAATAGTTTCATTAAAAAAAGGAAGAACAAATACATTTACTAAAATAAAGCCTGAACTCAGCAACAGTTTTGTTAAAAACTCATGCATTTAAAATTTTTCTCTGAAAAATACCTACCAAGATAAAAGATAGACTCTTTCGAAATATCTTTAAGAATAAAATACAGCATACTACCTAAAACATTTCATTATTAACTATTATTTTTATGCTTCACATATTAGCTTTAAATGCAGCCTGGAAAACAGAACTGTAAGAGTAATCTTACAGAAAGTAAGATTACTCTTTTGGGAAAAATAAAAAAATATTTTCTTTATTTTCATTTCATGAGCTTTTACAGGAACTTTAACCCCACCTCCAGATTTCACTCATTGTATTTCTCTGACTATACCTGAACTCCAAAAACCTACACACAATTACAATACAAATAAATAAATAGATAGACAGCATTTACACTATATTCCTTTAAAATACCATGACACGCTTACATAAACACATAAAGACAAGTTCACTAGTTACAATCTCTCTCAAACTCTCTTTCCCAGGAAGGAAAGAAGAGAGAGTGTACAAAGAAAACAACAGGCTAAAAGGTTGATGAATTTCCAGGAAGAAAATGCCACTGACATATTGGAAATCATATCTGCAAATGCCTCTTATTTTCTATGAAGAAACATCAATAATAATATATGGTCAGTGGAGTATATACTTTACAACAGCAGAGAAATTAAAGCACAAGAGATCATAGAAACAAACAGACTAAAAGTGAAACATCAAGGTGTAATTACATTTTCCAACTCTGTGTACTACTCAGTCCTTCTCCCCAGTCACAAGTATTTCACTTTCTGCCTCCTGAATTTCAGGCTGTCTGCTCTGACCTGTACAGTCACTGTCATGGCAAGGGAACTGCCAGCTCACTGTCCATGTGCTCATTCAGAGCCCACAGAAAATGCCAGGTTAATTCATGTTACATTAGCTCTTGGTGAAAAAGGGCACAGTTTTAGTACAATAAAAGAGATTCAAGCGTTAATAGATATTTAACTACCCGAAACTGCAGTTTGAAGCCAGTTAAGGGCAATGATCCTAGGTCCAATTCCTTTGCACTGCCCACAGAGCAAGGGCATAATCACAGAGTTACTGAAGATCAGCTAAAGACAGTGAATAGTTACCCTCCAGTCCTTTTTCTTTAACATCTGACATTGGTCAGCTCAACAGGCAGAATTCTTAGCACACCGGGAGATGAGTCTTGTCCAGCTTTTATTTAGACATCACAGCAAAAAGACGTTGAGGAGAGCTTTGGAGGAGAAAAATTATTTTCTACAAAAGATGTTTATAAGGAATGCAGGGACTTTATAGAAAGAAAACTAACAGCTGGCCCATGTGGACTCATACGATGAGCCAGTTAACAGCAGGAATAGGTATCTTGGGATGAAGGATGATATGAGAATGCACTTAAGCCATGAAAAGTTTAACGGCAAAGACAAGTAAGTTTTGGATAGAAAGAAAGTGAATAAGATACATAAATACAGTTTGATTTTATAAACCAGGAAAATGATCTTGAAGAATATTCTAAATGACTAGATAACACAGCAATGGCCAAGAAAAAGGAATTACTGAAATTAAGATACAAAATGAGAACATTTTAACTGTGGTAATGGCTATGATAGGCCATATCTAACAAAGGTCTCAAAGAAGGAATCTGCAAGATTTGGCCACACATCAAACAAAAACATTTAGAGAAAGGCCCAAAGTGAAGTTTACATGCCAGATGGTACAGTCATCCTCCTCATCTTTAGGGAATGAGAAAGAGGGTAACAGCAGGACAAAATTAATAGCTTCATTTTTACAAAGTAGAATATAAACTGATGGCTAGAGATTCACAGTGGAATGTATAAAGGAGAGAAAAGGACTTAAGACACAAGTTTGAAAACCAAAAAGATATGTCACTATTTGCAACCAGTGCCTCTCTACAGCACACAAATGTTACAAATCTGTACTTTAGGTCAAGGGCTTGAATACAAACTCGCCTATCTACATTAAAGTATGTTTTCTGATCATGAAAAGCTAAAGCAAGCCCAAGATGTGTAAACTTTGGAAAAGGACGTGAGGGTATTTCTTTGATCTATCATTTCAAAAATTCTATACATCTTAAAAATGGGATCAACAGGCAGAAAGGGCAGTTAAAAGTATAAATTACCAAAGCAAAAGTTAAAATTTCAAAAGAGTACATTGCTAATTCCTTGGCTGGAATGGAACAAACATATTTGCATTAAATTGAATACTTAAATAAGTATATAAAACCTTGTATCAGGAGAAGCAGAAGGACATCATGAGTAATGGGGGAAAGAAAGAGAGATATAGGTCATATTATTGTTCCCCTGGCTAGCCTGATGAGGACAGAAGAAGGGGGGTCATCAGCTTCCAAAGTATATTCAAAGTCCCTTTCAAAGAAAACGCATCCTCAAGATAGGCTGTTGCAGTTTTGCTCATTTTTATGCCTGAAATACACACTAAAAGCCTCGAGCGACAACTACAAAAAAGACATGGCTGCCAGATAGTCTCCAAAAATTATCTCTGTTGCCTTGCTTATCCTCTGAAGAGTCCATCTTGTTGATTCTCTAAAATAAGACTAAACATTCATCTTTAAGCTTGTCTAGTATGAAGACTCATTTCAATTACACATAGCAAGATAAACTGCTGTTCCATAACTAACAGGTTGATACGCATCTGTATGTACAGGTATCCCATAAAGATACCAGCACAAAAAAAAAAAACAGATTAGAAATTCTGGGAATTCAGACACAACTCTCAGCAAGGCAAAACAGATCCAAGTGAAAATCTCCCCTAAAAGATTGAGCCTGCATAGATCAACATCTGCTGTAGCAAAAGTAGGTAAGACTTACTAAAAAGTATGCTTGCTTCTCATGAATTCCGGGGAGTTCCATTTTGATTTATGGGTGAGAATAAACAGAGATCTAGTGAGGTGAAAAGAGAAAACAGAATCTAGGAGAGAAGCATCAAACTCCCACAGAAATCCCAAGGATACTCCCTCTAAGGCATTCCTGAAGCTATCCTGAAGACTTCTTGGAAGAAAACCAACTCTCTCCCAGCCAAAACCAGCACAGCAAAAAAGAAAAAAACAGGGAAGAACAACACTGCAGAATTTAGGTAAGGGAAAAGATGTAAACACCACCATGACCATCTCTGTGGAGAGCAAGTGACATTTCAGAGAAGACAAGGACAAAATAGTAATTTTAAGTTAGAACCAGAGAGATTCGTTAGGTTACATCTTCAGGTGATTTATAAAAGGATTTTCACTAAGTACCCTTCCAGTTGCTATTATACATCAATTATTTGCAGTGAAAATCTCATGGACAATGCTAAGTCAAAATGGAAAAGGAAACTGTACTTTAAAATGCTGTAAGGCTAGATATTTATCCTATGATTAAAAAATTCTGAGGAAACACTTGAGGCAGCTTAAATTGTTCTTCAGAGTCAAAACTCTATATGATTTTACTTGAGAAATTAAGAGTAAGTCACTGAAATTTTAGTTTATTGCACTGTAGCAAGGGAATAGAAAAACTTTAAAAAGTACTAGATAAAACACAACTGGGTGCTTTACAATCTACCCACACCCAGTCATTCAACAGCAATTCCATCTTGATTGAATAGTTCTGCTGCTTTTGACTTGAGACTCTGAAACCACTGATGGTAAATAAGTTAATGTCAAAATTGTTTCTCTTCCACTATTTAGATATTTGCATCATTCCATAAGTTAAGAAATGGCCTGCAATGAGCCACATAGCACCACCACACACAGACGACCATTTCCATTCCACTACACCATTAAATACTATTTTAACTTACCTGCTTCTCTGAAATCCAGGAGCTAGGACCAATATAATTAGCTCACCAGAGTTTGCTGCGAGGAATAAAGTGTGATATCAAATCCCAGAACTGTATTGTCTTAAAATTAAAGCAATAATAAAATACATGTAACAATTTACCCAATACAACTGGTACAAACACAAAGCCAGGAAGTATTTTAAAAGATATATCATCAATCAGAAGAATGATGAATGTTCTGGTTTTAAAACCATATAAGCGAATAACTGCACATACTCTAAAAAAACCACAGAACACCATTTGTGCAGAATGTAAAGGCTGCTACTCATTTTATTTATCTCCCTTTCCCACAGAACTGCCAGTCTTTTTTCATAACAGCACTGGAGAAGACCTCCACGTAAAACTACAGGGGTTTTTAAAGTAGGAAAACACCCAATTTGCATGAATCTTTCATGTAATTCTGGAAGAAACACGAATAGGTAACTTGTACAGGTACTTCCAAGCAGCTGAGAAACTAGTGACAGTACTTGCTGAGGCTAGTATGGACAACTGAGTGTAACGCATGTGAAACAAGTCCGAGTGTTTAATAATTTGTTGGCATTTCTCCTGGATCGTGAGATTATGCTTGCAAACTGTAAGATGTTTTCAATGACTATACCAGTGATAACTAACCTATCCACTTTCTAAACCATATGTATGGAAAGAAACATGAATGAGACAGTTCAGAGTTCCGGTAAAGGAATGCCTCTCCACACAAATCTCACCACCTTTTGCTTTCAGACCTTGAATTGTAAAAACTCCAAGGGATTTCACTGCGAAGGGGCAGTTCTCTTTAAGGTGAACTTTTTTTTTATTGATAAGAGTATTTTCTATTAAAACTGGTAGTAACATATAAATTCAGTTCCAACTCTCTAATTTTTTAGTTATCTTACATATTATAGCTATTTCATATTTCAGCATAATTAAGGGTAGTTTTAAAGTTATGAGTAAACATCTTTATTAATCTATGGTACCACACAAAAATATATTCTTTTATAGTATGCTGTGAAAAATGAAATATAAATCTTTCTGCAAAGTATTTGCAGCTGTGCACACAAGGTATACAATTACATAATGTTTAAATAATGAGCTATCATGATTAGCCCACACAGACATGACAAGTAAAATGCTTTAATAATTTATTAATTTGATTTACATGTGCTTAAAATTATGTACACATTTTCTCTTCTGAAAATACTCCAGGGTCATAAAAAAAGGGGTCTGTATATGACAATGTCTTTTTCATCCTATTTTTTGGTATAATTTCTGACTGATTTCTTAAGAGCAAAGCCAGCTTGAGCACCTGAAAACCTAGCAGACTGAGGACAACAATACTGTTATACAGCATTATTCTCATGCAGTACATGCTGCTCAACAAGTACAGTCAGTTTAATTCCAGAACATGACAGTTCTGCTTCCTCCACGCATAAGCAAACGTGTATGAAAAAGGGAATTAAAAGAGGAATTTCTCCAAGAGGTGCCAAATATCCACTATTCTAAGAAAAAAACCAGAAATCAGGCAGAACATCAAACAACATTCTAGGCAACATTATTTACTTCCCAGTTTATCAGACCTCTGTTCCATAGCATGTCAACAGAGAATAGCTTAGCATGTCCCACTGCGCTGACCAGAAGGAACCTCCTTTCAAGCCTCTTCTGCCATAAGCAATATTACCTGTTTTTAATCCTAATTCTACCACCAATCCAAAGAAAAAAGTGAAATAAAAAAAGGGCAACAAGAAAAAACCCCTCTCTAGCTTTTTATTGCACAGCTTACCAGCAACCTACTGCTTTTCCACTAAAAGATGGAGCTATTTCATTATGTCTTAGATTTTAAAGAGTATTTCAATAGGTTACTTAGAACTTCAAGCAACTGCACTTTCATTTTCTATTTAAAAAAGGTTCTTTCTGTGTAAATTAAAAAATCATCTAATACCCAGTTATTATTATCCAATATAACCAGCTTCATACAGAAATAACAATAAATTAATTTGCCAATAAATTGTACCAGGTCTGCAGCGCTACCAGACTCTGTATCAGCTAGCTTTTTGAAAATCTATTTTGATTTGGTACTTCTAAATTACTACAGCACACATTCTCAAATATTCAATCCCAGAAGTCAGAGTGCAAACTGCAGCTTTTCGTAGTTAATTTTCTGTTAATACTTTCACTCTTTTTCTCACACTAAAACTGTATAGCTGCCAAGAAAACTCCTTCATGGAAGTCCTGAAAACTATGCCCCTACTCTGATTTAAGGAAGCTCAAAACGAAATATAAATAGAGTTCCAGTACAGATTTTCTCAGTAATTTTTTTAGGTTATCAAGAAAACATCTAGAGTGTTGATCTGGTTATACTCATGTCAGACAAACTACATGTCACATTAACTACCTCCAGGAAGTTATTCCAAACACAAAATAAACTGTTTATGCCGCTTCTCAGATAGATAGCATGACAGATTGTTATTAATTGAAGACAGATGAAATACATTAATTTGATTGCAAGCATGTGTTTACTTTCTCACTGTCATGTACACTCTGCTGCTGATGCTTTCCTATGAGGACATAGTAACAAATCAAATGTTGTATTAGAAGACTTGCTAAGGCAGAATAATAGCTGGTGCTGCACTTTAATACTTAGAAAACTACACTTAACATTTCCAGCTACAACAGGAAATTACTGGTTTCAGAAAGCAAAAAAAAATGATAGCTTAAAAACTCTTGTAATTTACACAAAACACTGTAACACTTCCTCCTCTAAAAAAATTAGAACTATCAGAAAATATGCTGTTCAATTACAATAAAGAAAAATACACCTTTCTAAATGACAAATCTATGATCTGAGTGCCTTCCAAAAGACAAATTCCTACAGATACAAGACATGAAAATGTATGCCTAATATGGGAAAAGAGAGGTGAACAATTCCCAGGTCTCTGGTTAAAAACAGAAAGACATCATGTCTGTGAATGAGGTTTGCCTGGTTTTATGCACACCTCTCATATAGGCCTCCACTTATTTGTACAAAGCTTATGTGGAATCCTCTTTCTTGTCCAAAAAATGACATACAAAACCACAAAATCTGAGCTTCTTGGAATAAGAATATTTCACACATTAAAATCAATTAGATGAGGCTGACAGTTTGTTCCAACACGGGAAATAATAAAAAGAATGTGTTTACCATGACAAGTTCTCTGACTGACATTTATGAAAGTAGCTGTAGTCATTATATTACCTTTTTCTACATAAAAATATCCCATATTAAATGAGACTTTCAAATACTGTTAAACAATAAACAATTACAGGACTTCTGCTAAAGCTCTAAAACACAGTGGTTCTTGTGCATCTTAGGTTAATGAGGTTAACACTTGCAAGATTTAAAGTAGGTTTCAACAGAAAACGAGAAGAGCAGCCAGAAGCAAATGCCTCCACCTCAGCACATCAAGTGCAGCTAAGTAAAGAGGACACGGTGTGACAGAATTCTTGCCTAATAACAAGCATGTTTAATGTCTGGTAGATGGCAGGTCATTTTTAAGATGATGTTAACCTTTGCAAATACAAACAGCAAGCATCTTTTCATACAAAAGTAAAACTTCTTACGAAGGAAAAAAACAATAAACCCAAGGTTTTTTTGAAAACTAGGATGACAGATGACTGAAGAGACAGAGAAAATAAGAATCATTTTTTTCTCAGCTAGACATTTCCTATTTTCATTTTCAATAAATTCTTGGCACAAAATCTTGTAACCATTTTTCATTTGACTGAACAGACTAAGACTACACTGACAGCTGGAATCTGATCCCTTCTATTAGATACCTGTACCACTTATCCCGACCCCTAATGGTGACATTTTTGGAAGCAAGTATTCAGAAAAGATTATATTATTAAACTAATACAAATTTGAGTCACCTTGAATATTATTTTAGGATTAAAACATAACTGGAACTAATCTACCTTTTTTTTTTCTTTTTAAAAGGGTATCATAAGACACAGAAAACAAGAGACGTGGATGAAAGGCACTGTTGACTGTCTTCTCCCCACCCTGCTACTCAAGTGGCTAAGTACACTGAAGAAGAATCGAGGCAGCAGACAGTGGACTCAGAAGGCATTAATCTAGGCACAAAGAGTTTAGATGCCATGCACAGACCTCTGTGCAGATGATTTTACCACGTACCTCTGTTTATTGCAGTGTACAGACCTGAACAAACACGCCCTTAGGGTAAGCTTAACAAACGGAGTGGGGCTGTGAATGAAAGAACATGAAACACTTTTGTGCATTCTGGTATGGAGAATGAACAACCCGGCTTCCGTAAATTAATGCTACTCTCTCAAAAGTATAATCTCACAAGACTTTAATGTTCTCTAATTTCACAACTTTGGTTATTCAGTTTTTACTTTCCACAGAGAAACACATCCTAAGATTGCAAGCTCCTCCTGGAGAGAAGACAGTTTGCTCACTGTTGCTTTTTATCCAGTCAGTCAGATTCTTACATGGCCCCAGTGCCAATTTAAAAACCCTTTGCAATTAGTAATAGATCATTTGCTAACTAATTTGCTTCCCAGTAAATTAGGCAAATACCATTCTTGTTTTTACAAAGGGAAAACGAAACACATATGAAAAGATAAATTTAACGCCTTGCTAAGACCACAGGAACTTTCACTGAACCATCAATTTACTGCTTTGTGCACTAAATCATCTTTCATCTTCTTTTACACTTGTGTTCAGGCTTCCTAATCTTTGTGCCAATGAGAAATTTAAGTTATTAAGTTAAGTTAAAGGTGTTAATTGAGACTCAAACATCTTTATGAGTCGCTATTTCCTAGAGACAAGGAGAAATGAGGAAAAAACTAGGACAGGAGAACACACCCCAGCAAGATTTTTCTTGCTGTATTAATTCAATATTAAAAATCACTGGGCAGGCACAGTGACCAGCACAGGACAGGAACATAGTTGAAAATGTTTATTGAATGATGTTGAGAAAGCAAAGCATAGCAAAATAAGCTGTATTCACACAAACCATAATCCCCCATGCCCAATACCATGTAGATTAATTCCAGTCCCCACAGGCACACTAAAACACTGGCATAAGACACAAATATGTTTAATGAAATGATAAATTATACAGCAATAGCTTGCTTCTGACTGGCTGACAGAAAAAAAAAGAAACTCTTATCTGATTTAACATGAAACTATTTTATCAGGATTACTAAAGGTTAAAAAAAATGCCTAAATTGATTTACCTGAGCTACTAGTGACAAATTGCTGGGCTCAATAGCTTTTTTCAAAAATAAATTTCCTCCTTTTATCATTAAAGGTATTTTTAAGGACAGAGGTTAAAAAGTGTAAAAAACAAAAAGCCTATTTTCCCACGAATCCAACTGGAGATATCCTTTGTTTTGGTTGAATTTAACAATTCCATAAGGTCAACAGACTGTAAGAAAAGATATTACAGTAATGCAATTTCTGAAATGCCAAGTTGAATGAATATTATTTTAAGTGTTCTTTAGTACATTATTGAAGACATAAAGTTGCAATGTACTAAACATTCAGAAGATGGTGCTAGTCCAATATATCCACAAGCCATGGGTGGATAAGCTTTTCTTCATCTCTTTCAAATATTTTCTCTAATTTTCATGTATCTACTGCATCATCACTGAATTTACCAATACCAGGATAAGGTATAGTCATCATCAGTTAAATACTAAGAGGACTACTAAATGATAACATTCTAAAATTCACAAAGATTTACTGGATTGACAGGCATAAAATACAAAGCTTACTATAATTTCATAAACTCAAGGTCTTGGGATCTTTATGAACACTTATACAACATTTCTTACATCCTGCATTCAGTCATTCACATCTGTCTCCTTCTGCAGTCAAAGCAAGACTTTCTGGTCACAGTTTCCAGACCTAGTGATGCCAGCACCAAAGTTCGGAAAATCTCACCTGTCCCACTCCTGGCTCTTCATTCCCACCTTCATGCCACAGTGTAACTATTCTCTCCTCACCTACTTAATAGGCCATGCAACTCGCGTGAACTTACGAAGCTCAGTGAGCTGATCCGTGTTAAAAATAGACATTTCTTTTTGACTCTGTTTAACCCAGATCAAGTCTCAGATCCGATTTCCCGTGGAGAAGTGGTGGTAAATTCAAGCTGCAAATGGGCTCCACCCCAAGGCCAACCGATTGTGGAACTGCAGCCTCCTTGAGCTTGCAAGGGCTGATTCCTTACCAGCATTGAAAAGGGCTGGCAGGTTAACAAATTCAGTCTCATTACTGCATATGAAAAGCTAATTTTTTCATATTATTAAAGGCAGATATCTACTTATTAAGATATTAGATGCAGTCTGTAGCTATAGACAGAAATCAACCAGGTGCCCTCCTCCCACCAAACCACTACAAAATCTTGGAACCCATTTCCAGTTCTGCATGTAATTCAAACATTATACAGCCCCTTCCAGACTAAGTACAGTTGTACAAGTAATTTCTTCCAAAAAATAATACATCTGGACATACTACAACATCAAGCAAAAAGCCTTATCCTTATCTAGCAGTTCCTAAACCAGTGTTTTCCAAATAATGCACAGGAACATATCTCAGAGTAATATTATTTCATAAAGCCGTGGAAATGAACCATTAATACCAAATTTATTTCTATAAAAAGCATTTACCTAATAAATAACAATTCCTCAGAGGACCCATGCCAGCATTCTTGATGGCCACTGCTGCATCCATCTATACAGACTGTTTCCACAGGTATGCTTCTGTTGACTTCAGGCCAACAGCTGTGTTTGGCTATCCTCTGCAGTGAGACGCTTTTATCCAATCCTCTGAATTACTTGCTCCTACCAGAGCCAACCCAGGTCAACTCTGGGGCCCTTCCATGCCTGATTCCTTTGTGCTTCCAGCAGATGTAATAAGGAGCTGGAGACACTTAGTGCTTCTCCTACATACCCCTCTGGGAACTCTCCCACAACAAAAACTATAAATGAACGTGAAATCATTCACTGGGATATAAAAGCAAGCCTTAAATGTTCAAAGATCAGGCCAAGTCAGTATTACTGTTATTACAATAAACCTCCAGCATTAAGCAATTTCAAACACCAGTTCTTCTTCCAAAATTTTTCGATGTAGAGACAAGATTGGCACATATCTGAGTGAAATTACTCAGTTACTAGGCAATTTATTACTGCTTAACTGTTCCATGTGTATCAAATCCTGTTTAACAGCAGCCCAGTTTTCCTTCCATTTGGAAGCTTTTGTAACTAATTATTACCAAGCCAAACTGATTTCAACCAGCAGTTACAAAATTAATAGTGCAACTAAACTTTATATTAAATGACTTTTTATAAGAAAAAAGTAAGGCTGCCTAGTAAATAAACATAACATACTTCAATTAACTACAAAAGGAGAAATTAAACCCAAGCACATTCAGATCAATGATAATAAATTTATCAGCTAATTCTTAAACTGAACCACAGCATTTCAAAGACTACAAAGAACTGAATTCAAACTATTTATACTTAATATAATGACTTCAGAGCAGACAGTAGAAGTGGAACTGTACAAGAAGTGGAACACTTACATATTTGCCAACTCACATATTTCATTATTGCAATCTAGTCATCCAGGCAAAAAAACCCACCTGAATTTTAATCAGTACATCAGTTTGTTAATCATAGACTTGAAGAACTGTTCTTGCCTCCGAGTAGAGTGAGCTCATTTCTCACTGACATAAATTTCTATCATGATGTGAACATGTGGTCCAGAACTTCATTAGCTTAACAGAAAGCTATTATTGACTCAGATATTGAGGAAAAGCTACAAAAGCTTTTCCCCAAACAAATTTAAAACATCGAATAGTGGACACACTAAGATGGATTATAGTAACATTGCAACTTTACCGTATTAACCAGTCTCATATGAGCAGAAGGAACCAAGTCATCAGGCTAGCTATAAGGGACTCAACAAAAATCATTAACAGCCTTGTCCAAGACTTAAAAAGCGATAAAATGGATAAAGAAACCAAGAGAATAAGAAAAGTACTTTATACACAGTTTGTTACAAATCAGGGCCCATACTCTTTTCAGAGCTAACCCAGCCATCTGCCTATGCAAAGCAATCCAATTCCCTCTGTTTCTCCCTCACACACAAACAGAAAAAAAAAATTAACCAAACTAACCTCACTCCAAAAAGACTTTCATCAAGAAAGTAGATGGTTCAGTGGAAGAGGCAGGCCTGAAATCAGTTAGAAAAATGACCGTTTCTTTAGCAGCTTAAGCTACCATAATTTCAAATCAAATGGATGGATGGTCATGGCTTTTCCCGGGCTACTGGCTGAGCACTTCCAAAGCTTCCCACATGACAGTGCCAGTGCAGAAGAAAAGGAACCCACATGTTCATTCAAAGATTAACTCCTCTTTGTTCTGTTAATTGGAGGCTGGATCAGTGAACAGAACTCACTCCGTGCAGTGCTACCATGACTGCAGGTGACAAAAGCAAAAGTGAGTGAAGTCAGTCACAAAACCACCTCAGACCAGGCTGTGTTGTGGGAAATACATCACTGAGAACAGCTAAATTTGAACACATGTATGCACTCTCATAAGTATTTGTCAGGATTCATTTTGATTTGAAAATATTAAGCAAGTATGTTAGGATTCAGCTAGAACTTCTTTTTGTAAACTTTTTAACATTTTTTTCTGAAACTTCCTAAAACCGAAGGTGATTTAAGAGTTTCTGCTTCCTTCCATTTTTGTTGAAGTTAGAGAAATCGGCTACATCTGACTTCAAGCAGAATTTAGTTGCTGAAAGCGTAGATTCCCAGACTGTTTGGTCAGCCATGACTTCAAACAGTGAAACAAACCCACTCCACTTTTTATAGTTTGGAGTCCTCAAGGATCAACAGCACTTCCTTTGCTAGGTTTGAAAAAGAAAGGGAGAACATGCATCAAGAAGTTAACAAGTCCCTTGTAAATAACCCCAAGATATCATCTACTAAAATTTTAGCACAGCCCTGCTGATGATCGAATTTCTTTGTGACTTAGAACACTCCTCCTCTTCTAATATACATTAAGAGTTTCTGCAGGCACAATTTCCATGGGTGAAGTTTTCCGAATTAGGATAGTAAAGAAACTTTAGTTAATGGTTAAACATTTGTTTATGCCATCACTGACTACTCTTTGACAAATTAATGTCAACATCAAAATTCCATTTAAAACATATTAATAAAAATATATTAAACAACACATTCGATATTTAGAACTTTTCAGTACCACAAATTTCTTTAACAGAGTGTAGGCAAGAAATAGGGTTTTCAAAAGAGTCTGTGAGACTCTCACAGCTGAATTGTTCAAGAGCAGATGCTTTGAAGAAAGACCTTGAGGGCCTAAAATTAATCACCAGGGACAGGGACTACTGAGATACTCAGTACTTCTTTTTGTCCCCCAGACTTCTTTATTACTTTATCCAAAGACAATTGTCTTGAAAAATAAATGAGATTGTGATGCAACCACCAGAATACCGATCACAGCCTCTCACCTGCACTGTTCCAACAAAACAGCTACAAAGTAATACACACAAATACAGCTACACAACCTAAGGCACTGAAGTCAAAATTGAAAGGATGTTTGGAGGTGTTTTGTTCACTGTTCTAGAGGGGGTTTTGGAGCTTGGCGCTGGGGAGAAGTAGTTGTAACAGCTCGAGATCGTGAATTTATGGTTTTTATTAAATCCAGTAGCTGAAGGTCTGGTATAGCCCATGCCAGCAACTTCCCTTAAAGAGCATTCAGCAGCAGGTACTGAGGCAGGAAAATAAGAAACAGTACAACTACAGTGATCACTCCTTGATACACACTCCACTTTGAGGCAGCCTGAGTTCCTCAGCCTGACACTCCATCTCCAGATTGCCAGGAATACAGCTGAAATGTTTTATAGCCACTGGTGGGCCAGCCCTTCACAAGTCTCTGTGGTTCCTTTCTGAAGCCACGTGCACTTCTGGCTTCTACAATGAATAGGACTTCCAGAATTTAGTTGTTCACAATGTGAAAAAGTAATTTAATCTGTTTGTTTTAAGCTTGCTGCTTAATAAGAAGGCATGAGATTTCCTTGTGTTTGTATTGAAAAGATGCCATGTTCTCTACCCTTTTTTCACGGTTTTATACACCTGTTTGTCTTCTTCTGACTGTTAAGGAACTCAATCTATTTTGTCCCTTCTCATATAAAAGCTTTTTCATTCCTCTTGTCATTATTGCTCTCCTGTGTAAACTGGGATCACCTAAATTTTCCCCAATTCTTGAGGATAATTCTGAGATTCACACCCAAAATTCTAATCCCAGTCTTATCAAAGCTTTTCGGTTTAGCACCAGGGATACACACTGAGTTAGAAGGAAATTACTCACTTGGCATTTTGCTTGTCCTGCTTGTTTCTTCTTTTTGTTTCAGAAATGATAGAAAATTTGTAGGGAATTCAAACGAAACAACATAAAAATGAGACATCCAAGAAACTGGAAGTGATAAGAAAGCTTTTTGGGTTCTCGCTTTCTAGTAATATGAAGTCACATTCATACTCAGATATGTAAGGAGAAAACAATGACCAAGTAACTTCAAACAAATTTACATTGCAACCCAACTCATCTTCACCAGCTGCCCACGCAAAGGAAACAAGGACATATTGCAAAGACAGGAATGTTAAATGAAAGCCACACCAAACCTTTGAACACGAGACATTTGGCTGCACACCACAGACCACACTGCTGGGAGCAAAAGTGGTACTGAAGGTGTTTCCACAAGTGTAGAAACCCCAACACAGCAGCTGGAAGTGTAAGAAAGCAACAAATACTAAGTGACAGCACCAGTTACAACAGGCTGTAATCCGCTAAGATTAAAAGCCAACAGACACCACAACAACCTCAATCAAAAAAAAAAAATTGCAACCTTGAAGAAACTTCAACAGCATCTCTGCTGCCACACAAAACAGTCAAAGGCTACAGCCACCTACCTGATATGCTCCCAAACTGTTTGAAGACAATTCCACATCCAGATGCATGCTCTGAATGAGCACTGAGACAGTAAGCTCGAGCTAAGTGAACTCAGTGTGCCCCTACCACAGGGTAACCCGGTGGGACAAGTCACACCTGCTCTGAGTGCCACCAGACATCTGGGAAGGCCTTGCAGAAACCATGTCTCACTTACGGAATAGACCAGCCAGGACAGGATCAAAGAAAATTGTTCAAACAAATTCCAGAGATATGTCTACATGGTTATTAGGTCACAGAGAATTTTATACTCTAGCCTCACCACCACAACATCAATAAAGACAAAATTTTATTGAAGTAACTACTTTTTTTTTTTCTCTTTCAGAAGGTGGATTGAACAAGGAATAGTCTAAATCTTGACTCTTTCCTTTAAATATTCAACATCTGATAAATTCTCTGCCTGTTTCTGTCCAACTGATTAATCAGATTTAGTAACCTGGACTAAAACAGAGAAATCCTATGATTGCTTCAAAATATTTGAATCATGAGCAGGACTATAATACCTGCAAAATATGGCACAAGGGAAGTATTATCCTTCTACGCTTAGTCTTGGAACTTGGGAATTTCAATGAACAAGATCCCTCATTAGAATCAAATGGGGACAGATGTACTTACATGGTGGGTGGGCACGGGTAGACATCAGCCCCTTCAACCTCTCTAATGAGCAATTTCCTCAGATTCAAAGAAAAATTTCATAAAAAGTTAAAGAGAAATGGCAACTTGCCTCCTATTACCACTGGCCTAACTGCTTGGGCTGCTGGTTCTATAAAAAAGGGGTTTTTTTAAAGAAAATAATTGTTAAAACCATTTGGCTGAAAGTGAAGAGCTATTGAAAAGTACAGTCAAATGGCAGCTTGCTCTTAAAATTCCCCCCACCACTTTTACAAGTATCGTTTTGCTTGTGGCTTTTAACAGCTGTTCACACACGTCTAAGCTAGATGTGAACTTTTATTTTCCCAAAACTAAATGGGAAGCTTTAAACAGCATCTGATTTAATTTTTTTTTAATTAAAAGTGGAGGTTAAAAGGACTATGGAAATGGATGATGCAGCTGTGCTGATGCTAGGGAAAAGAATTCCAGAACAAGAAGTGAGGTAGAGTAAACACACAAAGTTTCCTAACCCTAAGTGCACACCACACTCAAGTGATTTTATCAGCGAAAGAGAAATTAACTCTATGTTTCTTCAGAAAGGTTTTCCAAAATTCAAATTAAATTGTATTTTGCAAATATAATAGAATTGTGATGTCTATTATGCTTTTCCCTCAGACCAATCCTAAAATTACTTCCAGAAGGAAGTGGCTTCACAGGTTCCAATGTTATTCCAAAATTCATTTAGAAACTCAGAAAACTCAGACATTGAAGTCAGAACTAGCTCACTAATATTGCCATATATTTATTGGTTTGGTTATCAAAAGAATTCCACTTTCCCTGCATTTAGATGTTTCTTGGAAGAATTAAACATTTAGAGTCACATTTGCAATGGTACTGAGAGACTGAAAGATGAAAGCAGGCATTCCTGGGGTACTTTTTAAAATACTAAAGCAACTACTGGTCAACTAGGCAATGGTTTAACCACATTTGAAAATGCCACCAGACAGCAGTCTGCATTTTTAAGCACCAGCATACTCACAAAAATTCTGCCTTCTTGGCCTAATTACTTAATACACAGCACTAGATATTAAATTCAAACAAAAAACCCACAAAGAGAATAAAACTGCCAGTTTATTTCTATTTGTACATGTTAAATACAAAAGCACACTATGACAATATAACAGTTCTGGATATCAACACATATTAAAGGTCTATTCTACTAAAGTTCTTACAAAAAACATAAAAGCAGTTCTAAGGCAGATAATTCACAGGATTATGAAGGAAATGCCACATTAATTCACGTGGATTATGTCCCCTGTAAATGGTAACAGCTCCAAAAGAAATCTTCTTCAGTACACTAGTAGAGCTACTACTTAAACCAAAAGAATTTAGTAGTTCATCCATCAAGTATATTCAAAGAAGCTGTTAGAACTTCTCTAAGACGTCTAATAGAGTGAAAAAGTATGCAAAGTAAGCCACACTTCTCAAAACATAACCATTAAAAAAGAAAAAGAAAAGAAAAAAACCAAAAACTTAAATGTGTATATTGGGCTGATGAAGCAACACTTCCAGGTCATCTATGGATGAAAAGAAAACCAACAACATTAGGAGCATTCCCTTTGCACCAAGCACAAGGGATTAGGTGTAAAGAGTATGATGAAGATGAAAAAGTGGAAGAAGAGAGACAAGTAATCCAATATGCACATCAGAGCCTAATAGAGAGAGGCAGATGGAAAATTACAGTGATGCAGTCATTTGTTTGCCTCCCTTGTCCACCCACATACAAGAGGGTCATTATAAATATGAAAATCTGAGCTAATCAAAACCAGAAATCCAGAACACTCTAGTCAGGTCTAGTAAAAAATACTGCAACCTGAATTCCTTCCTGGGTTTCCTCTGGGACAATATCCTCTGGGATATTGTCTTTGATGCTACAAAGCCTTGATTTCTGTTGAGTTAGTTCACTGCTAAATCCAGGGCACAAATTGAGTCGAACAAATTAAACCCCAGTCACAGGTGAAACATTTTATGCAGGTGCACATAAATTACATTTGTGCACTTTAACAAATCAAAAGTGGAAAATAAAAATTCACCACAGGTAAACACAATGATATAGCAAATACAGCATTAATGTTTCTGACCCTTCTACAAAAAAACCCCGTGCTTTAAGAACTGATATTAATATACTGTACACCACTTGTAGATAAAATGATTCAGAGTGCACCAATTCACATGTTTTGTGTTAGACAGAGCAGAAAGGAAACTTAATTTCCATAACTATGAAATGGTTATAAGTGACTTTTTGGTTTAGTTCCTAATAGTACTGTCCTAAGCACTACAAATATACATAAACTGTAAGAGTATCACTCAATGAAAAGACAGCAGGAGCTATCATTGACCAACACACATTTTGCTGAAATATACAGTTTCTTAATATTCCACAAGTGAGCTGGAGAAAAAATTGGCCAAGCAACTTCAGAAATGGATACACGCTACCAGTAGGACAGGGATGCACTCGTGCTATAAAATGCTCCAAAATGGATGGCATAGAAACAGAAAATGCCTTGCTACTACAAGAAATTTCTTTGTCCAAAGGATACCAGCAATCCTTTTTTTTCCCTACTGCCAGTTAGTATGAGCCTAAACTTAAGAGAAGGTAGCTCCCAAAAGGTACACAGAAATTTTCCTGTCCTGAGAATTCTTAGCTGGAAGTGTTCCCCTCAGGTTAAACAACTCCAAAAGCATGTGGTTTTGCAACCTAATAAATAAGGCATAACATAGAGAAAGTAATCAAATTCAAATGAAAAGAAAGCATTCAAATGAAAAGTAACCATTTCCATCAATAAAGCAATATAATCTGTTAAGGACAAGGAAAGTGGTTTTACTGCATGTTTGCTCAGTGTTCCTTCTACATGTTGGTTTCCTAATCACAGACTTCGTCAAGAACCTGACGTTGTTGACTAATGGCAGCAGGGCTTAGGATATTAGCAGTCATTACTGCTTTACAGAAAAACTGATGGCCTTTCAAAATTATCTGTTCTAGTTCAGACTGAATTACTGGACATGAAGCAAGAGGCAGAGATCAAAATATTACGACCTGTGCTGTGCAGATCAAGCCTGATTATAAAACAAGGCTTGTGGCTAAAATCTCTGAAACAAATCTTGGTCACACTAACATCAAAGGCCAAACAGTACCACTGACAATGGAACTAGATACTCAGTTTTAAAGTTATGATTCTTCAGTTCCCTCTCAAAGCAGATCAAATCTTAAAGCTTATCCTCACATACCTGTCAATATGACAAAAGAGTAGGGTACTACTCCATGTAAACATCACAATTAAAATAATCTTTCTATGAACATTTATTTCAAAATTAAGAGATAAGGGGAGTTACCAGTTGTTTTGGTGACTGTGAAAGACCTAAACAGGGGATCTGTAAGTATGTTTCAATTTTAGAGAAACAATACACAAGATATTTTTCTGTCCAGTTTGCTCTCTAGTGTCCTGCTTCCATTATTAGTTCGTTGCCATGCTCTAAGCTTAAAAATATGAAGGAAACTGAAGTCTTGTTTCAGTTCTTTTGAAGGCAATGAGACTGCTTGGAACAAGTGAGGATAAGTGTATATGGTGGGATTGTGACGTTGCTATAGTACTCTTTCAAGAATAGTAATTACTCTGCAAGTGTGTAAAGCAGACAGGCCCAGTTGCATAAGGCTCAATGCAAGTTTTATGAACTGCAGAAAAGCATGATTAGTATGGGGGGGAAAACATGCTTCACACTTTTATTGTAAAGAACATGAGAATCTCACAGAAACTGCCAGAACAGATGTTCATAAATTGGGCCCTTAATCTGCAGCACTTTCCAGGTTTTAAGCTATATCCACTGGTCTGTAGAACATATTCCTCTCTTTTTAATATAATTCTTCTGTTTAGTTTTTTTAATAAATAAGTTTATGACTTCAGTAGTGTTGCCAGCTGTTCAATTTTGATTTACTGTCAGAGTCTGCTTTAATATATAGTGGCTTTTGTGGCTTACCCATATAGATTACATTTTAAGCTTCAAGATATCACTATAAAGCAGCTGGAAAAAGTACTGGCTGTGCTCAGAAACCAGCATTATTGCCCTAGTGATCAACGACTGAAACATGCAACTACGCCAGCAACCATTCTCTAATAAACTTTTGTATACACCATTCCCAAAATAAAACTGCAAAACTTACAGAGTAAGAGCAAGTCATCTTAACACAGGTACTTTAAAAAGCCAGCCCAATAAAATTGTTAAATTATTAATTAGGCAGTATATTAGCTGTCAATAGAGATCTCTACAATGACTGCTCTTTATTCTTTCATTATATTGTTTCCTTTACTTCTTCTGTGCAGATTGAGACAATGTAAGAAATAAAAGATTTTAGAACTGCTTTATATAGTGCTTTCTAGAAATTTTCTTTAAAGCAGTGTTTACTGAATATTACTGGGAAGGAACTGTCAGTACTCTTCACACTGAACCATTTTCAATCTCGCAGAATTACAATACAACCAGATTAGGCTTCTTTTCTCCAGCATCTCCAAGTACACAGGGTAATGTTATTAAAATAAACTACCACAACAGTATACTTAGAATTAAACACTGAATTTTTCACTGAAATTCAGAAACTCTGGAAATTCTCTACAGCTGAACTAGTTCAGAACCTTCAGTCACAACTACTAACTAGGGCTTTTTTATTACACTGAAAATTACTTTTTCTGCTCAAAAAGATTCATTTTTCCATATAAAACTAACTCCGTAAAAAAAATTCTGACCAAGAGAACCAAACAGTTTGATTCAGAAAGATCAGTATGGTGCCTCATGAGAGGGTTTTTTTTGCTTGTCTTACGCTGTTATTTTCTCCTAAATTTAGATTTGCCAGTTGGACAGTATCCATGGTGCGTTACTCTCATGAAGTCCTATCATACCTAAGGGGAAGGCAGACCTACATCCTGGAAGATATAATGGGAAAAATAAAACATAAACGAAACCAGCCTTTCTACCTATAGCATCAGGAGCAAAGCCTGTAGGAGAATGATGAAGAGAAGCATAAAAAAATGCTCATTCTATGAGACACTGCAGTGGCACCTCCATAATAAAATACGTCAAGATTTTCCATAATGCTTTTAAAGGGGGATTGAGAAGTAGACTGCAAAATGCCACCATCTTCTATGTCATGAGCAGAACATAAAAATATTTTTGAAACTGTTCAACTTAACAGCAGGACCAACAGCTCCTATACACGGCTTTCTCCCTTCTGCATGCCTACAGCAAATTATTTTCCAAAGTCTCCTGTAAACATATAAAGTAAGGTTTTAGGAACTGAGGGTGTCTCTCTTTCTGTCCACAGTATCAAAGGGGTGCTATCTGTACAAATCTTGGGTTTTCCAGCCTTCATGTTAAATTATCTACCACAAAAAAAAAAAGCTTGGTTGCAAAACCCAACAATTTAAAGTTGCCCTCAATACACATATCCCTGACTATATCCCTGTATTTTTCCAAAGCAAGCCTTTCTCAAGACCTTTTACTACTCTGCGTGTTCCATTCAACTATTTAGTCTGTACCTTTTTTAAAATTACTGTTTGTTTAGCATTTGAAACAAAAAGCAATGGTCCTGATGGCAGTTTTTAAATGGTATAATGTAGGTATGATTGAGTTCTCCAGTCGGAGTCAGAAAGAGCTAATGTTATTCCTCTTTCTGTAGACATATTTCAAAACTTTAATGAATTCTACCATCACATACTAGTATTATACTAGTATGATATATTCCTGTTATCATACATAATTAGGTAAACATACTGGACAATACTTATGGCTAAAGAAAACCCTCATAGTATACAGATTAAAAAAGGTAGTCCAAAAGAATATTATGAACTAGGGACTAGCAAGAAAACACAACGGTAAACTTGGAGGAGCTCACTAAATGTGCTCTAAATTTACACCGATGTAAACAACAAAAATTTTTATCTTAAGCGCTACTTCTGAAAAAAAAATTGATTTAAAAAATAAAAAATATATCATGAAAATTTCATAGGGAACTCCGTATTTTTAAAACAGAAACTATGTCAATGTACATTTATAAAAGCCCTCCTCTTTTCAGACCTTATTTTAAATGAATAAATCAGATTACTAATTTACCATTCATCATGACTGTACTCTACCCTCCTTAACCAACACATTTCAGTAAATCTGAATTGATTTTTAACTGAATTTAATGCTACAGAGTCTTAGATCTCTCTTTTGAAAACAAGCATATTTTGAAGTTATCCTCTGAACCACAATGGCTGGAAGCAGAGTGTAAATAACAACAATAACAACAATACTATCTGCATTTAACCACCAGGCTTATATCAGTGATCTGTTTGATACTGGCTTAGTAGTTACTCCCATAGTAACACCTTCACAGTCTCAATTTACATACACAGATGTAGTGAAAGTTTTTATTTCTTTTCAAATACCATTTGTCCCCTTAAAAAAAACATGATCTATAAAATACGCCAAAGTAGACAGCAGAAAGAAACTGCAGCACAACTGGTACCTCATCAAGACATACCTTCTCAAATACTGGAACAATGAAGAACTCGTAACCGTAAGTGCTTAAAATGCTTAAAGCTCTATCAAAAAAGCCACACATTTAGCAGAGTACACATGTTCCTATACTGAAATGGGCATCATAAACCCACAGCATCTCAGGAATGGAGCTGTAACTGTGGACTAAACTTGAAATGGTACCATTAATTTCCACTTCTCTTGCAAAAGCCAAATAAACATGACAATTTCACAATTTAAAAATATACATACAATGCATTCCCCATAATTTTTCTTCTTTGTTCTTAAATCTGCATGCACATTAAATTAAACTGGAATAATAACTGCTTACTTCCAATACGTCTTTTTGTTCGCTGAAAAAGTCAGCTGTTCACTGAAATAAATAGAAAAAGCTTAACTTTTCCCTGCTGATTAGGAATAAATTTCTCTTCCACACTTTTTGCCCATACAGAGTATCAAATAGATTCAACTACTACATGCATTTCAGTTGAAGTTGCAGAGTACACATAAACACTGTACAACTGTTACTATATTTATCAGTCTGATTCTGAAACTCTGAAGCTTTAAAAAAAGATTCGTTTACTGACTTATATAGCTTTTAAATAGAAAATAATGCTACAATAGCGCTTGTCTTTTTCCCCATTTTGTCCAAAATCCTAATACTAATGACGTGATTCCTAATACCTATTCAGACGCGAAATTTGGTAATCCTCTCTCATCAACTTCCTTCAATAATAATATATGAGAATATATTTCCACAGTAGCTAATGGAGACATTCCTACAAATCAATGTGCTGCAGTGATACAGAAATAAAAGCTTACTTCACTGTAATGATGCTTCCAGACTTCCCTCAAGTCAGGTGGTTACTTGCAGTTAATGATCTGTGACATACCACACAAGTAGTCCTAAAAAGACTTATTATCCACTGCATGTGCAACAATATTTGCTTTATGGATGGCTAAATGAATGAAGACATTCAACGTAACTGTAAAAGTAAAATCAAAAGAAAACTTACAAGTAACATGTTTTCTTTGAGCAAAAGAGCTGTGAACATTTTCCATTAATACTTAACCTTTTGCTGGAGCAGTGCAACCACATATAATGCTTGAATCCATAAAGCCCAAGAGCTGCTCAGGGTTAACACTGATTAACTGCCCCCAATCAAATGTTATAACTTTTAAAAATTTCAGAGAGCTTCCCTCCACTAATGAAATCAAAATAGCATTTGTGTCATGTGGCAAAGGTAGGAGCAGGACTACAGGCAAAAAAAAGAAATTCTGTCCTGTTTTAAAAACAGGTATTTTTTTCAATCCAATAAAACAGACATGAATTTGATGGGGTTTTAAAACTATGTATATTATGCTCCACTGACTTATATTAATATACTAATAGAAAAGAATAGCAAATTAACCTAAAATAAGCTCCAATCCAACAGCACAATATCTCCCATGACTCTCAGACTGTGCAGACATTCACACATTTTCTGTTTATAATTTTTTTCATTTACTAGACTCAGCTTTTGTCCACCATATGTCCACCATAGATTAACTATTCCCTTAGGTACAATTAAGGGCTTTCCATTTGTTGTAAGAAGACCTAAGTATGAAGGACGCAGCCAGAAAAAATATTTCTACCTAAACCCAAAACAGAAGCACATTCAGCCTGGACTATAGTTTATGCAGCATCTTTTTTATTGGACGTATGTCTACATTGCTAAATAAACTACAGACAAAATCCATGGAAACAGTAAAAGATCTCTCAGCATTTCATTTGTGTATTATTATAAAAATATGATACATATACTGTTCTAACCTTTGTATTTAAACAGTTTACCTCTATTTGCATTTTTCAGTGACATCTCTACAGATTTTTCTGAATTTAAGCATAACGGTTACGGAATGAGAATATATTATTTACTGGCACTTCTGTCACACTGATGTTTGAGTTCCAACTGCACTAACAACAGTCTACCAGGTCCTTGAACTTGGTTGCGCTTCTTGGTTAGTCATAGCAGGCAAAACTCAAGTGTGTAAAACAAAATCCTCAAGTGCAGCCTCAAGATTTTACATGTAGGAAGAAGAAACCAGTTTATTCATAGTCACTAAAATAAAAAAAGTGTAGCATAAGAACTGTTTATTAGTTGGAGTAGTTCACGACTATTCTCACTTTCTTGTTAAAGCACTGTATGACCAAATGAGAAAATATTTTCTGCAAATAGTTTGCCCATATCTAAACTGCCCTGGTTCAAATAAATGCAAATTCCTTGATTTTCATAGAACTACACCTGTTTATATCAGGGCTCTGTCTAGCTAAAAAAATCTCAAACTCAGACAAGTGGTACGACAGTAATATATATTCTGTGTATAAGTCATGTATATTGTTCAGCTTCAACCCTTTAATGAACCCCAGATTGCAGCAGAACACACATGTAAAAGCAAGCTCGCTACTAACTAATGCTATCTGGGCTTAATACAGGCATTTGAAAAGGATTATTAATTATCTTTTGAGCAGCATGAGACAAAGGATTTCCCCTTTCTACTCTTTTTTTTTTATTTTTTTAATGTGTACTCTGGCAGAGGCCACTTGGTTTTTAAGAGCCACCATCAAAACCTATACTGTATACATGCTTCAATAATGGCTGCAGCACTGTAAGAAAGTCCAGAAGTCTAAAAATTTGCCTTTAACCAGGTTACTTATCAGCTTCTGTGTCCACTGCTTTCCCATCCAAGAGATCATTTTGTGAAGGATTCTAAAGAAGGCTTGAAGTAAAACATGGGCTGATTTGCAACCCTTTGCAACAGATACATGTATCACAGCAAATCTCACAAAGACTGAAGCCAGAATGGAATACGTATGCACAGATCCTTGTGATCTTTCCTGCCAGGTGTCTTCCCTTCACAGCCAATAGAATATGGCAAGGTAAAGACTACACACGAGCAATAAACCTTCCTTCTTTTCTTCTGTATAATGTTCTGAGAGCTCAGATCCTTTCTAAAGAATGGTACTTGAGGCTCAAGCTCTGTCTACTAATGACAGTTTAGAAGACTTGTCCACGTGGCCATTTACCAGACATAATTAAATAGATCTCTTTAGCATGGATGGTAGCCAGCACTACTAATGGTAAGCCAAGCATGATTTAGGATCAAAATCATGCAAGACAGATGCTTTCTCAGACAAGCAAGGTAATTCCCTCACTCAGATTGTGTGTGTTTCTACGTTGCTCCCGTTGCTAAAGTAATACAGAGCACACTGAGACACTGGGTTGGAAATATAATATTATGGTGAATAAAAGATCATTTTCACCTGTAGTTTTCCCTTCCACTAATTTAAGTTTCTTGTTAAAAGTAATTTTTAATAAAGTTACCTGACCATTGAAACAAACAAATCCGTAAGACTGCAATTTTCTATTAATCTTACAAGTTGGTTGAGACAAACATTCTATACATACTTTAAAACAGGGTATCATTCTACATTTATTCAAATGAGTTGGTAAATTGACTGTACCACAGGACAAGGTTTTCTTTTTAAGGCAGTCTCTACACGTAAGTAGTTTACCCTCCAATCCCAAGAGCATGTGTAAGGCTCAGGTGACCGGACCTGCTGTCAGGCATACAGGAACTTCAGTTTAATCAGTCACAAGACTCTAAAGAACAGGGGTCTTTGCATTAGCTGCTCAACACTTGTCTCAATTATGGGTGAAGGACCTAAAAAGTGCAAGCCCACGGGAAGCAAGAACAGAAAACTGGGGGAGGTTGGGAGGGACAAGAGAATGAATGTGTAGCTCTGAATTTTAATAAGCCAGAATATCAAAGTGAGTATTAATGAAGAAATTTTCTGAGTACAGCTGAGGAGACTGAGTATATAATGCAGCAACAGAATCTAAAAGCAGACTGGGCAAGTCCCATGACCAGCCAGATTCACATTAGTACACTGTACACCAAACATTAATTTGTATCTGGGCTGGAAAATGTTTCTTTCTGTGCCCAGATAAGATAGGCAAAAACATTTTATGTTGTATGTAAAGGCAAGTTAAAGGGTACACTAAAATGTAACCTTTAAACTTCACAATGTAACAGCATACCACTTCCTGTTCAGAGATAGCACTCCAAGATCAATTAATCATGGCTAAGACGAACAAACGGTCAACATTCTTAATTAGTGTTGATGCATTCTCTTCTATGCCCTCATCTGTCATGAATACTGTTTAAAAATCTGAGTTATTAGTCTTTATTGAGGAGTGGATCTGGTTAATATCTCTAAGAACAGAAATCATTCATCTAGCCACTATACACTGGTACCTGATAATTCCTACCCCCTATTTAAGCTACAGATAACCACTGCCCTAAGACCATCTTGGTAGCTATAAATCAAAATGAGTATAGCTCCCATGCAACATGGGTTAATTTTTGTTTACAATATATCCACTGAAAATGCTGGTATGACACTTGAGGAGACTGCTTATAGATTGCTGCTTATAGAGACTGCAGAAGAAAATACATAAAACAGTCAAGGTAGAAAGGAAGAAAACACATCAATCATACAAAACACAGTAAACCCTCTCTAATTCACACTTAATGACTAGAAGATCCATTGTGATCACTGCACTTTATCAATAGCTAATTTAAGCAAAGATGCTAAGTGCACAAAACACAATTTTTTCACTTGATAACTATAGTTTCATTTATACTATACAAATCAAAGTATTTGACAGCAACATATCTATAAAAGTTTTAAGCTATTGCATAGAAACTCGAAAACCTAAGTTAAAATTAACAGTAAGGTTTACTCCCCAATTAGCCGTGCAAAGCAAGTGGTATTAGCAACACAGAAATAAGCACACTTCAAATACACTTTGTTTTAAATAAGAATAAAATGACACAACGAAAGTTACTAAGAAAGCTGAATTTACGATTCAATATCAGCTGTAAAGTTCAGGATTATTAAGATCTTATGATTTATAATTAATAGGAAAAAAGAGTTCTACATTAAATTTTATAATTCCTTTTGTTGTTCATCAAACACGCAAACAAAAATCTCTTGAAAGACAGAGAACTGATAATTGAACATAGGTGCAGAAATCAGGTCTGGGCAACATCTTGATTCGAAACTGTTTTCTACTCTTTCTGACCAAACGTGTAGGACAGGCTATGGAAAAAAGAAGAAAAAATGTACAGGAAGGAAAAGAGAAGGAAAACTGAAACTAAGCACCCAGGAGGAAGCCAGCCACCTTAAACAAAGTACTGGTTTTACAACAGAGGTCTGCATCTCTGAAGCTCTTGTTGTCCCAATTATTTTAAATAAACTATTTAAAAAAATTAACTTTTATTTAACAAAAATAAATTAGGGCAGTGACAGTCCTTCAATTTAGCTACTACTGAATAACAAAAAGAAAATGGAAAATAAAAAAGAGAGGTGGGAAGGTCCAGAATTTAGATGCCAATTCATACTGCTCTACTATTTTCAAATAAATCTCAAATAAATAGATAAGAGACCAGCAACTGATTGGAGCTTCTTAAGTAGAAATTACCTTTCCAATGTTTAATGAATAAATCGTAATCTCTTACAATCACAACAGGACATTTTAATAGATTGACGCCACTCTGAAGTTAATTATCATGCTTTAAACAGACACAGCATCTTACTGTGTTTATGCTGCTAATCTATTGCAATGTACAGCAAACCAGAATAGTGAAAAAAAGCACTGATTCATTTAAATCAGCACTGAACAATTTCTCCAAGTTTTATGGAATACTAGAGGAGTCCCCACAAACTTAACATTTTACAGAATGACTACAAATTGATACTAAAAACCACTAATAAATTATCTATAAAATTGCATGACTTAACAGTAGTAAACAATTATGCACCATATACTGCTATATATCAAATAATTTACTTTCAATGATTAAATTAGCCAAGGAAATTATTTTCCTTTAATAGAATTCAAGTGTACAGTTTTCTGTATCATATTGTGTAAAAAATATTTTTTGTTTTCTTCCAAGCTGTAGCTTTTTCCTAGAAAGAATTCAGGTGTATCTCCCCAAAAATGGAAGAAACACACGTGTATTTCAGGCAGTATTAGTAAGAGGAAACAGACAAAGAACAGCCTAAGCCCAAGTTAAGTAACTAACTTTAGGCCAAAGTTTCAAAACAGAGGCTGAGCTTCCAAATTCTTATCAAGGCATCTAAATACTGGCTCAAAGCTTTCCAGTTGCTATGAATGAAAATAACAGCATACTTGGCAATTTCTAAAAGCTTTCATCAGAAAGAAAGTTAAGTGTTAGAATAATTTGCCTGTGGATATTGACATTTCTAGTCTTTCAGTGAGCTTACCTGGATATATTACTAAAAGACAAGTACAGCTCAAAAATACCAAGTTCAATCCTGAGACAGAAACCACTCACTGGAGTATTTCTCCTGAATGATGCACGAGGTCAAGTAAGTTCACCAATCCATCAAATGGCTTTTCCTGGCTCTTAACCTGTTATTGCTCTTGCATTGCATATGAGTGTCTTATCACTTACTAAGTAAAAAAGTTGAACAGAGTGATTCCTTCTTAATAATTTGTTAGTACCAGTAGTTTTATCTTTTCATAATACGTGAGGGTCAACACCATGCTTCTATATAAACACCTTGTTTTCTGTTTATATAACAACAGCAGCGTGACTACAGTTTCCTCTCACCGGCCATTAATTTTTAGTATTGAGGTGGAAGCCCTCTCAGGTATTCCTATCCTACTATAGAATTTAGAAAAGCAATACACTTCCAAAGTCTAACTTTTATCATGCTGAAATATAAATAAAGCAAAAAAAACCCCTCTGTAAACAGTATCCCCTGCATGCTCAACATGTGCAACAGCAACAAACATCCTTAGCATCACATGAAATCAATATTTTGCTGTTTCACTTTATACACAGCTTCTGAAGGAAAACAAGGCAGCAAGCACAGTTCCTTCAGCTGCTGTTTTCATAAAATGAAAGCCCTTTCACTAGTCAGTGTAAGGCTTTATGTCCTAAGTTACAATGTAAGATGTAACCAAAAGTATGTATTCTATCACCAGCTGTTAACACCAGGTGGGGCGATGTTCTTTATCTCTTCCATGACACATCCCCGATAACTCCCTCCAGAGGAATATCTTTCTGTTCATGGGTCACCTAGCCAACACCGCATGACTCATAAAATTACATCATCCCATTGTGAGATGCTCTGCCCAGGGGGAGGAACCAAGCATTCCTACCTGGATATAACGTGAGGTTTGGAACACCACAGGCAGTTCTACCTACTGGATTTGCAGAGGACAAGAGCTCCTGTTGGACATTCAGGTGAAGACCAGACCCTTCTACAGGATCACCACTTCAACAGAACCACTTCATCTGGACTGCTACCACCACCCTGACTAACAGGGTGTCAGGTTTCATCCTGAATGTCAGTGTTCTTGTACTATTGCATTTATTTCAATTTTCCTATTAAATTATAATTCTGACTTGCAATTTCCCACTGGTTTGTTTTCAAACTAGTGCACTTTTATCTGAAAACTCATCTGGGAAACCAGATTCTATTTCCAGATGCTCCCAAGGAAACACTTGGATATTAAAGATTTGGGCATGTATATGTGAATAACAGAAAATAACAAATAAAATTACTCCACATGGAAACCAATGTATCATTTTCAACATCTCTTGTGTCAGCTCAGCAAAGGAACATTTTTTGTCCTATGTTACAGTGTATCTTACTTCAAATACTTTGTAAGATTTACAGCACTCTAGCTGGGAAGTTAAATTTTGGGGCAAAACAGAAACCAGTGAAAAATATTTTTAATTTGAATTTCAACAGAATCTGTATTATTGACTGTGGTCTGCTACAGTACAACACTGTCTGTGCTATCCTTTCAGAAGTGCTATTTATATATTGTAACTCTAAGACCTTCTCTGTTTTCTTCACAGGAAATTAGTCTTTCATAATTAATGTCATAAAATGTTACAGCACCACTGTAGCAACGTTACAGTTAATGGTTCTGAATAAAAGTGTTGTCTCTACGTTGTTTTCAAAGGATTTTAAACAATTCTAACTTGCTGGATAAAGTCCTTTTCTCAGGTTTGTTCATGACATGGTCACTGTAACATGGAAACAAACTACTTGGAAAGTGAAAAAAATCAAATCTTTTTCTGTTGTTCAAATAAATGTATTTATACCATTTATAAATTATGTATCTGTTGCTACCACTTTGATTCTAAAATTTTTATATGTTGTTTTTGTCATCTTCAACAGAAAAAGGGGTAAGAGAGCCGGGATCAAGACATCAGTTATGCCAGTAAGAATGTTTCTATTAAGATGTAAGATTTTTTTACTTGGAAACAGGGGAATCGGGAATCCATCTAATTAGGAAACTAACTAGGTGATGATAATTTAAAGTGGCATATTCTGGTCGTCAGAAGAAAACCATTATATCATACTTACATGATCGCAAAAAGGAGAGGTTGAAAAATCCCACCACAAAGCCATCTGTTGTGCAAAAACTACAGAGTCAGTCAGAGACTGAAATATTATAGTCAGAGACTATAATACTATCGTCAGAGACTGAAAGTCTCTGCAAGTCAGAGACTGAAATACTACAGTTTATGACTTAAATATTTTCATTAAGGACTTTCAAAACTGTATTACAAAAGTTGCAGAGAAGACTGGAACACCCTGAATGAGGCTTTGAGGGGCCCTGGACTGCTCGCTGATGAAGATAAGATAAAGTAACAACTCAGGGTTGGGGACATTCACAAAGCACAAGCTTAACACCCCAGGAGTGGAGCTCACAGCCCCAGGGCTATCAGCTGCCAGGCTCACACAGACCCTCGCACCAAAGAGTGGGGGGAGAGGGGCTTTGGGTGTGTGTCAGAAAACCTGTGGTCAGAGGCACAGTGACCGTCCATCCTCCACTGTGCAGAGGAGCCCAGCTGAGGGGCCCTTCACCTGGGGAAAAAGTCGCATCCATGTGAAGGAGAGCATAAGGGCTGTCATGGCCCATCAAAGGCCCCCCCCTCAAAGGGCTACCCAGACCCTGCACCAGAAATCATGCAATGGACCCAGTGTTGCAAGGGACAGTGTCAAACCTAGCCCCCTGCAGGGGAGGCACCTGGGCGTTCCCACCTGGCCCAAACGTATATTAATCCACTGGATTCTGTACTCTTCAGCGTGTGGTGGCGTGGCGCAGCGTGGCCCCAGCAACAGGGGACCCTCACCACCAAGAAGACCAGATGGAGGGGAGCAACGAGACATCACCGGGACCCTCGGAAGGATGATATGCTTCCACCTAACCCTGTCGCTCTCTCCCTGTCCCTCCATCTCCATGAACTCTTCTCTTTCTTTTCTCTCTCTTTCTCCTTGCCTCTTTTACTATTAAATAAAATATATCAGCTTTTTGGCACCAACATCTAACCTCGCTTGGTTTTAATCTCATTTTTGGGTACATTTTGAACCTTCAAAGTTCTTTCCAGTTTATACACAGAGACTCAATTTTCTTTGCTCTTCTGGGTTTAAACTGGATTGTAATAAGGTAACACAAAAAAAAGTCTGATAAGCAACTCCTACGTATTATGCCTAGTGCATAGTGTAGTTTTTTAAAAAAATACCAGTAGTTAATCCAGCAGTCTCTTAACATACAGAATCATGAAATATACCTTTTAGTACATCCAGGAATGCTTACCAGTTCTCCATTCCAGACGCATGCCATGGCTATATCCTGGGGCCCTACCAAATTCAAACACGGGCGAGTGATCTCTCTACTCCTGTGTGCTGCTCTCCAAGCAGAGGACACAGGGAGAGAGGCTGCAGGCTAGGCAAAGCATGCTGCAGCAAGTCCCATAACCTACCCGCCCAGAGCCAGAATCCTGAAGTATACCCAAATATGTCATCTGTACACAGCAAAAATACACAAGATCGTATTTACCTGCATTTTGCTAAATATATATACCTTATGTCGTTTCTTTAAGAGCAAACCACATCCAGTGTATTTCAATAAATATGTAAATATGAGTAACTTACTTTTATTTCCAACCAAGGCCACAAGTGGCTGTGTTTCTGATTCTTCATTCACTTTTTTTACCACATTATACCAGTCTTCCAAATTTTCAAAACTCTGGCCATTGGTAATATCATAAACCAAGAGAATACCCTAAATAAAAAGACATGTTTAAAATGTCACAGATTGTAAAAGAATTTAACATGGTAAGATTTGCATCAATCTAAATTATTATTATCATAAAATAGAGCATTAAAAATAATGGCATCATATCTTTTAAGGGTCAGTTAAAGGAATTATAAATTTCTATAGTATACACATACAGCATTTCTCCTGCATTTCATGTGCTCCAAATTCATGTTAACTAAACTACAGTGGCAGAAAAAAAATGGCAACACAGTGAAGAGCAAAATTAGTTATATCAGAAATATTATGAACTGCATATGCTGTATGATAAACCCAAAATAGCATTTCACACTAATAGGAAGAAAAAAATTACATTGGAGAAGGACTTTTATTTTAACTAATATTAGTTGCACTTTCAATGTTCCCTTATTTGGGGGGGAAAAAAAAGGCAGTTCAATTTTACATTTCTGCACATTGTCTGTCATGTTTCTGCTGTTTTTCAGGGATAAAGACCAGATTCCATTCCTTCAGTACTATAGAAGATAAGTAAGAAGTATTGGTGAGCTTTAAGCTTTCAAAAGAGAACCTAAAGACATGGTCAGAACTTAAAAAGGAGTCCCATATATTTCAGAGGTTTTGGGCCAAGCTACAGGTGACAAAAATTCAAAGCAGACAGTGATGATGATTACTCTGCACTAATATCCAATATTACAAAGCACAGCCTATTAACAGTCCACATGTCATCCCCGTGCCCTCCATAATTCTAAGATCAGCTCTCGGATCTCAGTTACTGAGTGTTCTGACCCTGCTTTCCACTACACCCCTAATAAAGTCAGTATCTTGTAAATGAGGAATAAAGTCACACTTCAGTCACACTTGTTCTCATGGAGTTCACACCTGGCAAAAGAACCCTACATCTGCACACTGTTTCTCACACGAAATTTTCAAATATATTCTGAAAAAACAATACGATGCACACAAAAATAGCTGGTTCAATGACCTACTGTCAGTAGAAAAGATTTTTCAAGTTTTTTCAGACATTTGTCTAGGCCCAATTTTAACTGATAGTTTCATTCACAAGCAGTGTCTTAGATCACAAAACAGAGCGAACACTTATTTAATAATTTCACATATGACAACAAACTAGTACAGACTGCAAGACTATTTGAGTAGAGTTTAGACTTCATGATGACAAACAGTGTAAAAATAATAAGATGCAATTCAATAAATACCGTGACAAGTTCAAAGGAAGCAATAATCAAGTGCACAATAGGAAGCATCTGGCTTTGTAGCAGGTTCCATATAATAGGATCAAGGAGTTATAGATCACAGCTGAATATGTCAAGCTAATTTTGCAAATACCACACTGGCACGAAACATTCCAGGTGAAATAATGCATCCATCTTTGGACACTTGAATGTCAAAAAAAGGGTACACTAGAAGAATCCAGTAACAGTATCATAGGTTTAGAAACCATGACTGACATTTAAAAAAAATTGGAAAAAATAAAATTGACTGCTTCAACAAACACAAGACTTTTGGTAGGCATGATGATGCTAGTACAAGTTCTAAAAGAAGATAACACAAGTTCTCTTTGTATATGCTCTTATAGTTTGCAGAAGCCACTAAATTGGGAAGAACAGCCAATGTGCCCGAGCGCAGGGTTACCACAAAGGTGTATGTAGACATGCTCAGGGAATGGGTGAACAGGAACCTTTCAACATTCAACAAGGATAAGTGCAAAGCTCTGCAGCTGGGGAGGAATGAACAATACAGGCTGAGGGGAGCAATATATGACTGGCTGGGGAGCAAC
Organism: Machaerirhynchus nigripectus; assembly: GCA_013397975.1. Lineage (NCBI taxonomy): Eukaryota > Metazoa > Chordata > Aves > Passeriformes > Dicruridae > Machaerirhynchus > Machaerirhynchus nigripectus. Next base: position 784,871 of record VZRQ01011090.1, read on the forward strand.
TGAAAATGACGTGCAGGTGTTGTCAGACAGTAGGCCAAATCCAAGTCAGCAACGCTCTCTGGCAGCAAGGATGGCCAGTGTGATCCTGGGCTGCATTAGCTGAAGCACAGCCACCAGACCAGGGAACTTTTCTATTCAGCACTTGTTGGATCATATCTTAAAGAATACATCCAGTCAGAACACATCTTTAGGCCCCTCAAAACATCAGAGAAGTGGAGTAAGTTCAGCAGAGGGCCGCCAAGATGATCAGAGGCTGGAGCACTTGTTTTATGAGAAAAAGATGAACAAACCCAAATTCTTCAGCATGAAGAGGAAGCAGCCCTGGGAGGACTTAAAAGCAGCCATCCCATACCCACGAGGAAGCTATAAAGGAGATGGAGCCAGGCTCTTCACAGTAGTGCATGGCAGGATAAAACTCAGTGGGCATAAGCTGAAAAACGAGAAATTCAAACCATATCTAATGAAAAGATTTTTCACCGGGAGAAAAATAAAGCAGGTTGACCAAAGAGGTTCTCAGTCTCCATCCTTAGAGGTTTACAAGAACGAACTCGATAAATCCTTGAGCAACCTAGTTCCATCTCTCAGTTGACCCTACTTAGAGAGTGTCTTACTACTGACCTCGTAACATCCTTCCACCCTGAACTTTCTTACGAATCTGTGATCAATACAACATGTACAGACAGGTTTAACTCAAAGCAAGAAGATTATAGCAAGGATACATACTAAAAGCAAGCAAACAAACAAAAAAAAAAACCATATGGAGACTGTAAGAACAGCAAAGCTCTGAAATATGCCACCTATTACAGTCACCAACCTGGAAATTTTTGAAGGTTGATGGAAGTCATTACACATGGATAGCTTTGAAAGAGGGCAACAGATCCTACTGAGATCCCTCCAACTCCTACTTTCCTACGACAGCAATACCAATCTGTCTCTTTTCTTCCAGTGTTATCAACTCCTTGGCAAACTTGAGATTTTGTTCCTTATATTTATATAGTTGCTATTAATTACTGAGGAACAGCTTTAATCAATTCCTTCAAGGAAATTAAGAATTATGACACCCCACTTTTCCCTTGCTATCCTTCCTTCTTTACCAATCAAATCTAATATGAAACATCCACTTCCCTCTTCCAATTTTGGTACAATTCATTCCTTAATATCTTGCATCTCTAAGTTTATCTCAGTTAATTTCTCCTGACTATTTTTATAACTACCCAAATGTCTGGGCATAAATGTAATTGTCTTTCACAATCTAAGTTCTGCTCTAGGAAGGTCATACTTGAGTTATTAAATGCTCAGTGGAAAAGAAGAAACTCAATCTAAAGGATAGGTATGGTAAAGCTTAAAAAAAAAAAGCCAGCCATAATGCTGAAAGCTGTAAATGAGAAAGAGCACACAGCAATGCTTCTTTCACCAGCTGCTGAGTTTTCTGACCAGCTTGCAGAAGAGCAGACTACCTAAACCATCTTCAGCACTAATCAGAGTTAGATGAAGAAAAAATAAGAAAGTGTGAGCATTTAAGGTTGGCCAACTTTTTCTAACTAATTCTTCAACAAATTCTACTCTGCTTCATGTCCTCTAGACAACTGTAGCCTACCTACCCCTTTGGATTAAAGGGTATTCACAGTGGATTTACCATGAAAGAAATCATTTAACAAAGTTTGCAACTACAGCTGACCTAACTTCCTTTTGGTCACTTTCTCTGTGATCTAAAACACTGCTTCTAAAGCATGTTCTTTTGTTAATCATTTTTTTTTTTAGTCTTCTCAATATTTGCCACACTTAAGAAACAAAGATGGCAGGTATAACATCATAGAGATGCAAAAAAAGGCAGCACAGCATCCAGGTCACAAAGAATACTTTCTTACATTTTCATCACAACAGCACTCACAAGCAACTCAGTATGACATAGATAATTAATGCAGGACTAGTCATAATTCCATGGCTAAAATTTATTTCACCTTTTTTTTATTTAACAGAGAAATCCCATAATTGCTTTCAAAAAAAATACATCATATTTTCCACAAACTTACAGTAGATGGAGTACAGACCAAATAGCATAAAAGCTGTTGTTTCCCTATTATGTGTGAGGAATTAAGGAGGAAAACTAACACTGGTGCTTTTACACAAAAGTAGTGTATTTCCCTGCCATGAAAAAGGTTTGAAACACATGGTAGACAACATGCCAAGAACAGCCCATTGATTCTCTAGTCTCCAGCAACGTGGCAAATAGTCCCTGCTTGCATAATTGCACTCTAATAAGAGAGACATTTTTCCTACATTAGTGCATCTGTGAGTGCTTTTTGTTTTGGAATTATAGAGCATTTTCAAAAATAGGTCACTGGAAACTGAGGATATTGCAGAAATTATTTGCTGCTGAGAAGGCAGAGTCTTCAGTACTCCTATTAACAAGCCAATTTATGATGTAGCATATGCCAGATTTTAAAGATAATTTAAACTAGATACGTGGAGAGGGGCAGCTATTACAGGTAAGATATGGGAGTGGGTCTGAAAGATTTACCATGCAACAGCAGCAATATTATTTCAAAACTGAACTGCTAATATGGAAATGTTGTAACCAGGCAATATATTCATACTGATAATCAAAAATTTAAGAGGTGTCAAGTTTATGTCAAGATTTGTCACAATAAAAGGAAGCTAGAGAAAACAATAATTAAAAACTTATGTTTTCTTCTTCATTTATCCTCAGCTACCCTCATCCTATGACTGACTTTTGCATCAAGGAACTAAATTAAATTTCAAATTTTCATTAACAGTATAAAATAAGTCAGGCCAAATTCTACGGTATTTTTTCTAGTCGCAGAATATTAATTTAGTAAAGAGCAACTTAATTGTTGCAGAAATGTGCAGATGAAAACAGTTTTTTGCAAATGAAAGCAGCTTCTAGTCCACATATACTTAACCACTGCTGTCTTTGCTGATACTGAGGACATAGTCACTCAGATACATGTGATTAAGTTGCCATGATTGAATGATTTACTATCAGTACAGCTGTGGCAACTGACTACACAATTACTCTCAGCATCTCTCAATGCTCAGATAAATGTGGTAGTTTTAAACAGCTTTCAGAGAGTGTTGATTATTAACACCTTTTATTTATAAAGAACAAAGAGCTCTTTTTTCCCCACAGCTTGCAGAGTTCTGCCCACCACTGAAATTCAGCTACCATGATGGGATGCAGCAATTACATTGTTTTAAATGAGCAACAGCAAAGAAAAAATGGGCAGGGGGAAAGCAACAGCTTCAAGACAGCAAGTGAACTGCAATTTCTCCAACTGCAACCATGCAAGCAAATCACACAAGTTCTCATGCTCAAACCTGCCATTCTTATTTTTAAAACATGGCACAAGAAATAGGGGATCTCAATCAAAATATGGCATCTTAACAATTACCTAGCAAAAAGATCTATCTTAGAGAATTGATTCAGCTCTCATTAGAGAGAAGGAAACCTCCAGTGGCAAGTTTTTGCAGTGAAGTATAGATGGATGCTCCACTTACTCTTCTTGATATCCTGACCAAATTTCAACCAAGATCAGGTGAACTGTGGACCATAATCTTTTTCAGTTGCTGCAGATTCTCCAAACTTCCATCTCCAGCTGGCCATAGGATTTTAGAAGTAGGCCTACCATACACATAGATTTCTGAGCACAAAAACAAGAATTCAGCCACTTATGATTTCTGAATCTCACAATGATCAAATAGACAGAAATCTAAACAAGGCTGCGGGCATCTGCAAATACTGAATAAAGGCACAATGAACACCGTAGGTAAGCTACAAACAATTCCACCCATGTACTTTAAATCTGAATTATTTAGATTTGAAGAATACACAGATGAACACAATTTCTGCAACAGATCCAAATCATCTGCTTTATCTGTATCTGTCAGCTTGTGTACTTTATAAACAAGATGTTTAATATCCCAGCTGCACCACACATGCTGATCAAGTGCTACACATCATAGGCACACACGCTTCTTTTGTAGCAACCTTCACACGAGTTACTTCAATATTTTAAAGGCTTTCTTTCACTGGGGAACTCCAAACTGAACACAGTACTCCAAATGTAGCCTCAAAAACGTCAGACAGCATGATAATCACTTTCCTTAATTTGACTACTTCATTCTTACTAACACAGCTCAGTATACAATTGGTTTTGACTGTTGCAAGTGTGCATTGCAAACTCTCATTCAACTGGTTTTTACCCCAATAAAACACCTATCCAAGAGCTTCTTCCTCCAAAGCCATTTCACAGAATGACTAAGGCTGGACCTCATTTGGTTCAATGTTCCTGTTCAAGCAGTGTCCCCCAAAGCCAGGACCATGTCCAGATGGCTTTTGAGTATCTCTGAGGATGGAGACTCTACAACCTCTCTGGTCAACTTGTACTAGTTCTCAGTCACTGTCAAAGCAGAAAACATGTTGATGTTCAGAAGGAATCCCCTCTGTTTCAGTTTGTGCCCATTGCTCTGGTCCTGTCAATAGACACTACAGAAAAAAGCCTGGTTCTCTCTTCCTTGCGTACTTCCTGCAGGTATGTATATATATTGATCAGCCTTCTAGTCTCCATGTTGAACAGTTACAGCTCTCTCAGCCTTTCCTCATAGGAGAGATGCTCCAGACCATTAATCAGCTTTGTGGCCCTTCACTGCACACTTTCCAGATGATTCCCAGGTGCACAAGATTACTCTGTACCAGCTGCAGGACTTGGCATCTGTCGTCAGCTGAACCCCACAAGGTTTCTGTTGGTCCACTCCTTCAGTTAGTCATGGTCTCTCTCAGTAGCAGCCCCATCCTCCAGCATGGTCTCTCTCAGTAGCAGCCCCACCCTCCAGCACAGTGACCATGCCTCCCCAATTTGGTGCTATTCATAAACTTACAAACAATGTTTTGTTCCATTGTTAAAAGAATTAGCAAAAGACAAAACCCCAGTACCAACCCTTAAGAAATAAGACTTCTAATCACGCACCAGTAAGACATTGAGCTATAGACCTTTAAATTCAGCTGTCCAATCAGATTTTCAGTCAATTTATGGTCCACCCATTCTACCTGTATCTCTACATATTGTAACAATATCATGGGAGATTATGTCAAAGGCCCGCTGAAATAAATGACATCCACTGCTCTGCTCTCCACAGAGCTAACCATCTAACCACAGACAGCAATCAAGTTGGCTGTGCACAGTTTACCCTCGCCAACTCCATGCTACCTCTTCCCAATTACTTTCTTGCTGTTTTGTTGTCCATTCACAGGAATTTTTACCCATCTTTTAAAGGATTTTCCTTTATAAATACTCGTACTTGTTCTACTTTGCCTTTCCTCTTTTTCTTATAAAAAGCTACAGATGTTCAACATGAAATAAGCTTCTGCTGAGAAATAAGCTGAAAGCAGTGCCTTTCCAAACTATTCATGGCATTTCATGAGTAGATGAAAATAAAGACAGTTCTATGTGTCCTTAACAGGCACTGTTACAAAGCTAATAGAAAAGTGTGTTAGAAATCAACTTTGATAATAAGAAGCCTCTTACAGACTGGGAGAGAAAAATCACTAGTGCCTTAAAAAAATTAGGGTTACAATGAGGACTGGGAAAAGACAAAGACAAAGAGATTGGACATCGGGGTTTTTTGTTAATGTGTTCTGAATGACTTAAAAAAATCAAACTTTAGTCTTATTGATATCAACTGTTTATCCAATTTGGGCACTGGTATTAACTTTTTGACTTCCTATTTTTAGTAAGAAACTCCTACGTTTATCACCAAATTCAATACAGACAAAGCTAATAGCTTTTTTATTTCCTTCATTAAATTTACTTTGGGCATATGGCAACAATTTATAATTAATCAAATTCCCTCTGTCTTGGAAGCCACTTTCTCCTATTGCTTGGTAGATCTGTAACAGGTCAGCAAATCATTTTTTATTTAAAAAAAAAAAGAATATGCTATAAAACAGATGCAGCAGCTAAAAATATTCAGGCATTTTTTTGAAAGTGACAAAATGTTACATTAACAAGTTTGTCTTTATCCAATTAACTAATCCCAATCTCTTTCATTAGCCATTCCTGTGTTGTATAACATTATCTAATAGCATATGTTATCCTTATTGTTCTCATTACAAACTACAAATTAAGGAACAGAGTACCTTTTAGGACCACTTATGCTAAGAAGTTTGGCATATATAATACATCCTCCTAAATCATCTCATGACTCAAGATACCGTTATAATACTTAGCTCTTAATCCTACCATCCACTTTAAGTTGCTTAGTTAACCTGAAGATAAAATTAATTTTCATTGGATAGGAGTTCTGCAAAAATATTTAGCTACCTGGTTGTCTCCTTTTGTTTGCCCTCTTATAACCCCAGTTGCATGTATGAGTTTAAAGGCACAGGATTGCTCTTAATTTCCTCCTTCTACCGTTTCCCCCCAGGACGCAGCTGTTCTGAAAGCAGCCACTCTATCTACCATGTGGATATCCAAATACCCTTTACCATTTACTATGATTGCTTTTCTTAACTCAAGACACAAAGCCTGGAAACAACCATCTGTTCTTCAGAGTTACTCAGTTCTATAAACGCACGATCTTCCTTTGTTTTTTATGTCAACTTTAAAAAATTAGCTACACACCAAAATTAAATTAGTGTATTAATATCAATTAAGTTTAGATTGAACAGACATTCAACATTTTTGAGGTTTATGAAACAACCAACTAAAAGCTATACATAATGTATGTTTGTATAATTTTAAGAACAAAGATTCAATTAATTTTATATCATGGCTATGGATACAATTATCAGCATTTATACTGTACCTGAGCTCCATAAATATATTTATCCAGCATTTTGCCTCCTATTGTTTGTCCCCCTACATCCCACACTTGAAGGGTAACATTCAAATTTCCTGGAAAAAAAATCATACAGATTTTGTGTAACCTGGACAGTTTAGATAAAAATATATTCAACAACAATAGCTGTTAACAACTATACAAGAAATAGGAACTAAATTTCAAACCAAAAAAAATTGTATCATCTGGGAAAAAAGTCATTTGTGTCCTGCTAAGGCATTCAGATGCAGTAAAACTATAGGTAGTTATTAACATATCTAATTTTAACAGAAAATAATTGGAATTGCATAAAGTATAACACTCCTAACTAGAAATGACATCACATATTCCACTGACAAAACATGTAAAACTTCACAAAGAATGTTCTATTCCAAGCGTGGTACTTGGAACTGAAAGGTAACACAATTAATGCCAATTTATCCACATTATTTCATACCGTGTGCCCCTTCCTCACCCCCTCTCCAAATCTTCCTTACAAATCAAGAAGGGAGGAGAATCTTCATGGTAACTTCATTTTGGTAGTGATGCTACTAACAGCCCTACCAACAGTATATACAGTTACAGAATTATATAGTTGACAGAGAAAAAAAATGGAAATGCTAACACACATCTAAGTTGAGGATGCAAACTATGACTACTTCCTCCACTCATCACTTTAAAGCATGAAATTAAATTGGGCATGATTTACATTATTTCATCTTCGAAGAATATACACCAAGAATAGACCTTCCCTTCTACTCTAAACCATTTTTAAGCTATGATGAAACTGTTAACAGGTTTTTAAAAACAAAACTAACAAAAAAAATCAATGTAAATACGGAGTATTTAATATCCTACAAATCATACATATTCTGCAAGCCAGTTCAGTGACTCAGGTCAAAAATACACCCAGAAAGGTATGTCACCATATACATACAAACATATTAAAGTATAATTCCTCACATTTTGCATGGTAAGAACTGTTTTCAGAACTGTACTGATTACCTGGGAGCACCAAACTCTAATAGATTAAGGACTGACAAATTTTTTTCTAATCCACATACAACTCATGTGACACTTACATGTTAATACCAATTCTACATACTCAAAAATAATCACAACTGCCTATGCATTTTACTCCTAGATTTAAAAAAATGCAACAAATTTCACATCACAACAGTTGCAAATCAAGTGAAAGCGAACACGTTATTTTGGGTTGCTAAGTTGCTAAGTTTGGGTTGCTAATATATTCTCAATTCAATCATTCTATGTAGTTGACAATCTTATTTTACACCCCATGATCCATACAGCTGTAAATTAATAACTAACGTGCCCACATTGGTTATGCAAGCAAATGTGCTCCATGGAAATATATCACAGCACTGGGTGATAAAACAACCAGCAAATTATAACTATATAGCTGAATATATGCTACTCATGGTATTATTTTTATAATGCACCTTGATTGAATCTGGTTAAAAGAGCAGATTTCCAAAACTACTACCTTGGTCTCAAAAATATAGAGATGACTGTGAGACAGTACTATTAAGCTACACTGAGTTTTATGTAATACCAAGAGAATTTCATGGAGCTTAGAAAACACATCATAAATACTCCAGTTCAAAAAAGGCAACCTTTTATAATCAACAAAAAGCTTATCTGTTTTGATAGTGCATACACTATGTATTAATTATTTAATTATTTTAAAAGCTTAGAACATAAATGATTGCAAATAATGCAGGAAAGTCTTCCATAAAGCATCTGGCATGGATAAACTAGTGCATCCACAGTCTGAAAAGACTATACACCCTCAGTGGGTAAATAAACCATACAGTCTCAAAGGCTCACCATGATGCAGTATTCTACCCCTATGTTTTCTACTGGAAAGTCACCATGTAATTCATGTCAGCTACTTTGAAAAAAAAACTCTTTATAAATATTATCATTTCTAAACTCCGTAATTTTCAGATCCCTAATTTTGTGCTCAAGTGCTCCAAAAAGTTTCAACTTCATTTTTCCTCCTAAGGAAATAACTACACACAGCATACTGGGCTTAGTATCTGGATACCTGCATAGAACAACCTGAGATATTTTAGTAAAGCAAGTTAAATTTAATAGTCTAATTATGACTGTCCAACTAAAAAATCTCCTATTACAAATTATTTACGCTGCTTCATTAACAATAGAAAAAAAGCTAGAGGGGAAAAAAAAAGATTGGTATGTTCATTTAAGGCAAACTCCTTCTTAATTAGGACCTCACTAACTATGAAATTCATGCTGATCATCTCTTGTGCAAAATGCTTCATTTTCCCTTTTCTCCAATTAGGTTCTGTAATATTCGCTCTGTGCTCATATTGATTCTGGGGGAGAAAGAAGGATGTTAGGATTACTCTGACAAAAGAAAAAACTGCAGGCAATTTACCTAGCAAGTATTTAATTAACAACTGTGATAGTAGCACATGAAGTTTTCTGCACAAAGTTTGAAATCTTTTATTTTTTCATTTTAACAGGAACATACAAACATACATGCAACAAAACAAAAAAACACCCATAAGGCAGTTCTTAGAAACAGTCTTAAAACACCAATAAAAACAAATGAAATATTCCATCAAAATAACATGTAATACACTGAAAAGGAGCAAGAAAACCCCAGCTCTTCTTCACTCTGTAGAAAATGCACACAAGTGCAAAGCTGAAACTGGTGAGGCAGCACAGTGCAGGTGCGTAGATTGCTTCTGGTAAGAACCGAAGCCACTGGGCTGCTGCAGCACTGACCCTGCAGTAGGACACTTGGTGCACTGGTTAACCTTATTTAAAGTGCTGCACAGTCAAGATGGAACTAAAAACACAAGTCTGACCACTTTTTACACCAACGACTTTTAAAAAAATCCTTTTAACAGAAGAATCCTGTTTACTGAACTGCACCCACAACCTCCCAAAAAGTATACAACTATGGCTCTTAAGAGTCTCTATCAGCAGACCCTCTGACTAACAGATACACTATTTAAGCACTAAAACCTACACTATGGTTGCATCCAGACTATACAAGACTCTGCATCAATAAATATAATGAAACCGATTTGCACTTAAAAAAAATATTTTGAACAAACTGCATGAAGTGAATTTTTCATGTTGAACACTAGAAGTCACATTGTTCAAAATTTATCAAAGGATTTCTGATTTGTATTAAACTGTATTGTTTTACGATGTAAAGTATTTACTATTTTCACTGCAAAACTGCATTAGTTACTAAAACAACTGGAGACAAATGCCACCATTATCTTAAAAATAAAATTTAAAAAAAAAAAAACCAACAGAAAAACAGTACTTTATTTTATAAGCTGTAATGTATTTCAATGTGGCCTAATGTAAACTTCTGTGCAATTCTAGAAATCCGTAAGTTTAACTTCTGGAATCTTTGCTTACACTGAAGAAGAAAAAACTCAACTACTGAACCATATTCATCAATTCTCCTACTGAATAAGAGAAACTGAGTCTTTTTTTCCTACTGATACACGCATAATTTCTGTGCAGTGGTATGAATTAACCTTTCTAGTAAACATAGCAGCTCTGCAAACCCAGAACTAACCAAGAAATTAGAAAAATCCACTTACTAAAGTAATGTTTCCCATTCCAGTATTTAGAAATGTTACCTCCCTCCCTCTCACTCCCCACGACTAGTCCAGTTTACCTATAAAATAGAGAGCCATATATACCTAAACACTTACATAGGCATAGGCAAAACCAGAATGACAAACTACAGAAAAATATTTCTTCCTGAATATGAATAAAAATGCTATTTTAAGGAAAACAGATGTACAGACTTTTTGGTGCTATTTTTACCTGCATTCTGATTTTATTACAAAATAAACTATGAATGAATGAAATTCACACACAAAATAAACTATGAACAAAAATGAATGAAGCAATAGTTGATAATATTCCAAATTTTCTATTCAACAAGAATATTTAGAATCCCAGTAATGTACTAATAGCTTCTGTATGCTTAACAGCTGGAAAAAAAACCTTGCAAAATACAAGTTCTCAGCATGCACACTGCATGATTTGTGTACACATTCCACTTGCAAGTACTGCTGTTAACTATTATGCACACTGGTATTTTTAGAGGCATGGGCAGGACAATAAAAAAATTATTTTGTTGATTTTATGGAGAAATATGCACTGGAATTTGGTACCTTATCACTCACCAGATACTAAAAAAAGTACAGCAAAATGGCCAAACCAAAACAGTGAACACAGGAATAGTGTGAAAAGATTCTTCTTTTTCACTTAAGAAAATATATAAACATAATCAAGAAATTATTTGCAATATAATTTTAAAAAAAAGTTCAAGAACTGCATATATTTTTCTTATAACTTCAGGTTACAGATAAAATGCCTTATTTCTAGGTTTGCTTCCCTCCTCACCTTTCACAAGGAGAAGACAGAACTACAGAACCTGCATCAACTTTATCAAATCTCACTACAGCTTTTACTAATTACATACATTTTTTTTAACTTCTGATTTCTGAATCCAGAACTAAATATTTTTAATGATATACTTGCATATTTAGAATATGAGCACACACAAATCAGTGAAAAGACATATTTTAAACCCCAATTGTTCAGAGACAAACTTAACCAACAATTATTCTTTTTTAATTATTTCTTTTTATTTTCCATGCAGTGTGCTGCAACTGGCATCTAAATAGTTTCTTTGCTGTCGTGAAGTGAAACATCTTGAATGCTCAAACTGTATTTTTATGAGTGCCGAGGGACCCTAAATTTTAGTGGTCTATTAAATGCCAGCAATTTCATGCTGCCTTGCATAAAACAGCATTCACATATTAGAGCACTGTGAGTCCATAGCTGCATTATGCTTCTCTCACACAACTCAAATATGAGCTGTGTATTTCATTTCATTTGTATTTCAAAAATATATATATTTCTTTCAAAATACGTATACTTTTTCAATTAAAATGTTTAAAGTTCCATTTCATTGTTGTGTGTTACACTATCCACATGGAAAGTGAGTGCACTCAAGCAGGGATAAAAAAATTTATCAATATAGATAGCAGTCCTTTTCTTTGAATTCAGTGTTTTACTTAGAGATGTAAGTTGCAAAGGCATAACTCTTTGTCACCTGGCAAAAATGTACAAACAAAATATTCTCTGAACAACCTAATTTACTTTGCCATAAAAATCACTGCACTAAGCTTATTTAGTACACATTACTCTGAAGAATTTGGTTCTGCAAGTCTTGCTGCCACCCAAGCTTTTTGTGTTAGTTTTTGTTCTCTTACCTGGCAATAATATCCTTTTCAAGAAGAAGTCCAGTCCTATGGTTTGTTTGTACTGTTTTCCAAATGTTTCTTGAGCAAAACGTGTAGCTAAGGATGTCTAAAACAGAACAGTATCAAATTGTCATTTTAAACAGCAATAAACTTTATGTTAACCCAGAAGTATGAAATACAGTTAAGCACTTTTTAAATCAATGAATGCTAACAGTGTTCATGGATTTGGATTGACAAGCACTCCAGTCAGTTTCAAAATAATAACAGGAGGTGGCAAAGGCTACTAATTTATGCAAAAAGAAGCAAGGTGCATATTTGCTTTGATTTCAAAAATACTATAACAGTCCTATTACAAAATATTACCCAGGTTTTAATAAGGTATCATTAGTATGCTCAAACTGCACACACAAATCTAAGTGACACTATCTGTACCTGAGGATCTTAGTATTTTTAAAAAGCATTCATTTCTAAGACAAGGGTCCTCCCCTGGTAAAAAACACCATGATCCCAGACCAACTTTCTGGGAGGGAATAGAGATCTGGACAGTACAGAATCCCAAAGGGGGCTCCTAAGTGTGGCAAGATTTCTGCCAATGTACATCAGTTTCAGGATCAGGGATTAAAGGAACTCCAAGATAGGAAGAGTACTTTCTTGCACACAGAAAAAAAAGCTAAACTCATATAAGAATGCACATTTACAGACTCATTCCTTTCAGCAGAACTTTGAAAACTTATTTCTTCAATTGGTATTTTGTGGATTTATGAAAGCAAACCAACACACTGTTGACCTAATGATAAGCTTTTACTATATACTGCTAAAAGGATACACAACCTAGGTAAACTACTGAAGCAAGGCATTTATATTCTATCAGTAACAATTTTGTAGCAATTTAAGGTCTCCATTCAAGACAAAAAAAAGGGGGGGGTAGAAAGGGAAAGAATGAAAAAAAGAAAGCCCACAAAACAGTGAAGGAGAAAATAGTGGTACAATCATAAATAATACAGAACTTTGCACTGTGAAAAAAATTAATACTAAATATTAAAAATTATAAAATACAACCTACATCAAGATAGTGTACACTTAAAAATCTCTTGTTGACATAACATTTGTAAATATTAACACAAATTAACTATAGAAAAAAATAATCTAAATATTTATTTACCTATATAGAGAAGGAAAAATACTAAGATGCTCACAAAACCCTTACACTGTCTGAGAAAACTCAAAATGGGCCAGAAGGGTTTTTTCTTGCCAGTTTTCCGTTCATCAAGACCTGAAGAGATGAGTCACACCAATTGTTATCAGAAATTGCTGTTAAGAGCACATTTAGTCAAAAATGCAATAGTAAAATATTGCCAATAGTTCTGAAATGTGAGAATAGGTAAGATCTAGGAACAGAAGGTTATAACAAAGATCTAAATTAGGATAATGATGTCAAATGTACAAACTTTTTTTTTTTGCATTAAAACATGATCACCAGAACTCCAGCATTAAAGCCCTAGTATGAATAGGCACACATTTATTCAACTATTACATTTCCTTTTAAGTAAATAAAACAAGATTTACTGTTTTCATGTTTCTATATCATATTTATATTCCTGTCACTGCCACATATAGATAATGAATTATATGCTATCAGAAGATATGTTTAGGAAACAATCCAATAAGTCAGTTATAGCCTATGGCAACATTTTCATTTATTTCACTGAACTCAAGCCCCAAGAGGATTAAAAATAAATAAACAAGTGAGGAAAAAAGCAAGTAAACTAGACATAGCGTGAGTATGCTTATATATTTATATCACTGTGGAAAGGGGGAAGACCACAGAGGATGAATCGTGCGAAGGTTCTTCTACCTTCAGCTATGTGACAGTAATACTAACAACATACACACAATAAAATTCAATACAGATTCAGACTGCAGTATTGAAAGAGCCAGTAGAACTGATTCATTTAATCCCAACAGTTAGCATGTGAAGATTACAAAGACATTATCTTTAATCTGTCATGACCTTAACCATGTAGATGAGAATAAGAAGATGACTGCAGAAATACACCATTCAGTCTTCTTGACATGTACCTTTTTGGAAAAGTAACTAGTGTCTAGAGTACAGATTCAAGTATCAACTGACTATATCATCTTATTCTATATTCTTCAACACACTAATTTAGAACCTCATTAAATAAGTAACCACTCCCTTATTGTTTTAAAGGCTCAGTAAATATTAGCTTATCATTCTGTGACACTCAATATTCCCTGAGGACTTCTAGGGGTGTTAGTAAAAATAAATGACACACATTCAATTAACAGCCAACCTATAAGAGCAGCAAGTAATCAACAGCATGGCAAAGTCCTCTTACACAGTTTTTCTCTACTGTGCTCTTGAATGCAAAGGAATTTACAGCACAAAATCATTGACTAACTCCTTTTTAAATTTTTTCCTAATAAATGTTAGAGCTCAAGGAAGGTGTTGGATTACCAGTCTAGGGTCCTCTATTTATTCACAAAACAAGCATTTATCCACAAAATGCTAAGAGCAACAATTCAAACTTTTTTACAACAATAAACAAAGAAGTTATGTCAATGCATATTCAAGTACCTCTACAATGCAAATACTCCCTTCAAATCCCAGAAGTGTTCGCTGCCAAGCTTACCATAAAAGATTTTGCTCAACAGTTTTACCTGAGAGGATATGCTGAATACGGTCTATATAAGAATTAATGAAGGTTAAATAATGGTTCAGCAGAACTGTAGTTGTAAAAATAAGTAAGTAATCAGTGACCGTTTTTCAGAAAGGTTGCGTTCCATACAATTCCACCCCTTAATGCTGGGGTCAGACAACAATACGATAGCGCAAAGGCCTTGTTCCTTTGCCGCTCTACTAAGACAACCAGGCCACCAGCTTGCAGGGCAGAATTTCCAGCTAAAATTCCATCAGTTTGGAAGGTTCACACACTTGCCTTAAATACTTCAAAATGAACGTCGACATCCTATTCTAAATATCAATACACTATTCAAGGTTGGTATTAAAAACCCCCTCCTTTCAGACAAGAAAATGTCTTTGGGCATTGATGTACAGCAACCAACATAGCAGTAAAAAAAAAAAAAATACCGTATTCTAAGTGCAAAATACAAAAAGATATTTGGGAAGGTGTTTTTGAAAGAAGCAAAGATGGAATTTAAGCTTACGTGAAAGGCATGACTGTTTCTTGAAACTGCTGTTCCTAAAGGCCTACATAATGAGTAAATAGGGAAAAAATCAAACAATATCTATGAAATAAACTGAAAAGTCAATAAGCTGAAGTAAATTGAAAAACAAACAGAACAAGCAATGATAGCCATCTCTGAAAATGACTACCCACCAGGGCAACCAGAAACTTGTAGGGAAAACCCCACCAATGACAACTCTTTGAGTAAAGTCCTATAGGATAAAGTTTTGAGAAAGCAGTGCCAAACAATAGTATCATAGTTGCAAGAAAGAAAACTAAACCCAAAATTCAATTAGATGCAAGCACATAGTTCTGAAGCTATGAATTTCCACTCATGTACAATCTTCAGCCACTAACAGAAAATCCACTTTCCAAAAAACCACATGTATCTATCCCTTCCCTCACTCCCTTCTAGAACATCAATGCCATTATCCAAGCACAGCTACACCCATCCTTCAGTCATGTCCTATCTTACTGGCAAGAATTTTAGGACAAACACAAGAAATACAAACACTAGGCTAAATAATGAAATGCTTTAACTGCCATAAAAACATGTAACTGTCCAAGCTGATGTCTGTCCATCCCACTCCTAACTACTCATGCAACTTTGTTCTCTGAAAAACAGAAAATTATCATAACTTCCTGACATTTAACGTAGATCTATTTGATGCAGCTGGGCCAATCTGCACAGCACACTTCAATTTTTCATTTGCAAGACTCAACAGTGACAACCATATTTTTGCCACCATCGATGAAGTTTTTGAGCCCGAGTGTAACAAGACAAAGCAGAATTGCCACAATGCTTAAAAATCTGCTATCCTAAAAAATCCTAAAGTAAGCAGGACACTACTCTTTACGCCACCCTAGGTTTTAGTTCCTGCAAACTCCCATACCAGCTTGAGCATTCATTCTTTCATTTTCATCATCCATTGTTAACAGAAGGAAAAAGTAGGATGTTTCTCCTACCATACTTTAGTTCCAGCTACAACGGATAGCAAATAAACAGAACCTTGGCACACCTGTTTTTCGGAACCTCCCTTCCCATGAATAGTTCCAGAATTTGCTTCCAGAGGCCCAAAACATTTTTCTACAGTAGCAAATCATAGCATTCAAACCAGCATCCTTGTGTATTTCAGTATTAAGCCAACCTGTGCACAAAAAGAGTAGAAAGACTTGGATCATAACATCTTTTTTTTTTCCAATCCATACTAGTAATGCTGGTTCATTCTAATGGAAAATAATTTTGCTCAGGAAGAGTGGGTTGATTTAAAAATCAGACACGTAAGGCTGCTGTGTGTATACGTGTCCTTCCTACACTCAAAATCAAAGAGCCAACTGCTGTTAATAATTGCTGTTTATTTGCATCTCACATTGTCCCCACTTCTGATTGCTTTTTAGATTGTTTTCTTAGTTTGTCTAGTTCATTAAAATCATTCTCCATTATCTTCTGACTAACCAGTCTTGCTTCCCTCAATTTTTCTTTTCCACAGTTCACCATTACCCTATTATCTACATTTTACTCTAAGAGTTTTATAGAATCTACTCTGTCTCACTTCCCTTATGCTTTCTTCCATTTTTACTCTTCTCTACTTGAGTTTGCTCCAGCAGTGCTTATTGCTACCCTTAAAATTCTAAGTCTCCAATTATCCATTCAATCACCTAAAACAAATGAATAGAAGCACAGCATCCCTCCCTTGCATCACAGATAGAGCAATTCCTAGCTAGTGTAAGTACAAACATTACCCTTAGCTTGAACTAACACTGATTTGTTTTTACGCTGCTACCAATCCTTGCACAGAACCCGAGTCACATTGCCTCTAAGCAATGGATGAGGAAAACAGAAAGTGAGTTTCTACCTGACCCACAACTTTTTAATTTTGAAAAGAGCGGGCAAAAGACAGAAGTCAAATGTGAACACCTCATACAAAACACATGATACAGTACTTCAGATATATCCCATCATTTTCTACACTCCTCCTTGTCTCATGATCCCAGAGTGACAGAGGAAGAGAAAAACCAACACCTTGCACAGCAAAGAGATGTTAAGTACACACGTGTGGAAAACCAGCTGTGAACCATATGTGAGAGCCAGGCAATGTAGAGTTGAAAACACATAGACATACATGTTTCAACAAATAAGCAGAACAAGTAGCCAACAAAATAGAGGAACCTCAACAATTTAGTCTTCTGAGGTGCTTGAAATAGAACTAGGTACATTTTATCCTTCCATTCCATGACCCAGTTGCTTCTTTATTTTTAAAAGACCTTACAATAAATCAGTTATGTCATGTGTGTGCTGCCAGGCCATTGGGATGGCAAGAAGGAGCCTCTATTACAGCATCATCTTGGGGGGACAGGAGGAAAAGCAGCCCACCAGAGTATTGCTGCTGTTCATGCCCAATAACCTGTCCTGGAAGCATGAAATTCCTAGAGTCAACAGGAAACGCAGTGAGTGGCAGCTCCTGTGAGAGAGGTAGGAACCAGCAGAAATATACATCAAAACTCAAGAACGCTTGAAAATCCATGTGTGGCAAGAGGGCTTGCCACAAGCCGCTCAACAGCAGTAGTGAAAGGATTCTTCAGTTTGAATGGAAAACTCCCGGAAAATGCTACCAGTGAAGCAGCACTTCAGCTGTCAATCCTGTGCATTTATTATGCTCTCATCACATAGCTGAATGGAATTGCCCATCTACTGACTCAGATGAACACAATACCACTTCAGACTGGGCTTAGACTCGCTGGAGACAAAAAAAATGTTTTGGTTTTTTATACAGCTCTGAATAAGTAAGTGATCAAAACCACATGTACTCTCACTAAGAGCTTCTTCCTATTAATTTGAGGCAGTTCATTGAAACCAGCTCTAAGAACATTTCCACTTTTCATATGAACTGTGAGGCAGGCAGAATTTCTTCTCCCCCACACTTTCAGAAGTTAAAACAGAGGAAAACACTGTATACTTCAAGCACACAATACATTTACTATTTTCAGGGATTATCGCACAAAATTATTCAGGCTACATATAACAATAGATATGTTCAAGTGTATAGTTAAGATCAGTGACTACCTTAATGGTTAAAAAAGCAGCCTCTCTTTTGCCTTCTTTGGTCTCTCCTTGTCAAAATTTCTCTTTTACAAAGAGAAATTTGTTGGATTATTGTCTTGATTATTGTTGATAAATGAACTTTTATAAACAGGATTTCATTATGGTGTTTATAGATAGGGGGAAAAAACCAACATCACAGAAGTTACAAACGAAAACTAAATGGACCCAGCAGTGCCTTTCCAAACTCTGGAATAGTAACTCCACTAGATGCAAACCGTTCTACCCGGCTCGGGAGGCTGGCAGCTCTATATCCGAAACGA
This sequence comes from Machaerirhynchus nigripectus, assembly GCA_013397975.1. Classification (NCBI taxonomy): domain Eukaryota; kingdom Metazoa; phylum Chordata; class Aves; order Passeriformes; family Dicruridae; genus Machaerirhynchus; species Machaerirhynchus nigripectus. Next base: position 803,574 of record VZRQ01011090.1, read on the forward strand.
AGGGCGCCTGCAGACCCAGCTAAGCGACCTTCCCTGCTCGTCCTTTCGAGGGGAGCCGCGAATCCACGTGCTCCGCCCCGGCCCCAGCCCTCCACGCCCGGGGCACTGCCGCCACCGAGAACGACTTTGGGCTATTCCAGCGACTCCAGCCGAGCAACTCCAGCCTGCAGCGCGCGATCAGCAGCGCACGGGCATCAGTGGGAAACTCCGTCAGCACCACAGGAATTACGTTATTCGCCGCTCCTTTTCTTACGGCTCAAGAAAATTGGATTACAGTCGTGTACGTCTGTTTGTTGACGATGCCTCCTCGGGTGCGGAAGCCCCGTCAGAGGGTTTGGCTGCCGGGCACGGCGCGGATACCGGCGGGAAGAGCCCGCGTCTCCCGTGCAGGGCCTGGAGCCGAGGGGGAGCAGCCAGCCGGGTATCGCGACAGCGGCTGCGCGACAGACTGGGAGCCGCCGCGGGCTGCTCCTTCCTCAGCAGCAGCCAGGGGCAGCGTGAGGGGGAAGGCCGGGAAGGGGCTCGGGGCACCGCGGCGAGGGAGAGGAGCTGCCGGCGGGGCCAGCACTGACCTTGCCAGTGGTGCCGTCCCCCAGCACCACCAGCTTGAGCTGGCGGTCTGGACTCTCCTCCTCCTCCGAGTCTGACATGATCTCTACGGCCCCGGCGAGGAAGAAGAGGCTGAGAACAGCCGGGAGGAGCTGGGTGCAGGAGCGAGGACGGGACAGGAAGAAGAGCGAGCGCCGCGCTCACGAAGCCGGCAGCGGCAGAGGGGCCAGCCCCGCCATCTTCGGCGCGCCCGCCGTCGCTATGGCCCGCGCGGGGCGAAACCAACAACAGCGCTGAGAGAAGGGGGGAAAGCGGTAGATTGCGGGCGGGAGCTATAGCGACAAGTCCAGCAGCTGCTTCGGGACTCGCCTACTTCTGCCCCCTCAGGATCAAGAGATGGTTCAACCCAGCTCTCGGCCGCACGCCGCGGTGCCTCGGGCCCCGCAGTGACGCCAGGCGCGGTAACCGAGCAACGGGGGGCGGGGCGGGGGCGGGGCTACGGCCCGGCCGGCCCCGCTGGAGGGACGGGGCCGCCCCGTATGGGGCTGCCCGGGCCGGCAGTAACTAAACATGGCAACTGAATGAATAGCTATGGCAACCAAATTACAGAGTCACTGAATGGTTTGGGTTGGAAGGGACCTTTAAGGTCATCTCGTTCCAAACCCCCTGCTATGGACAGGTTCACCTTCCACTATCCCAGGTCGCTCAAAGCCCCATCCACCCTGGTCTTGAATACTGCCAAGGATAGGGCAGCCACAGCTTCTCTGGGGAGCCTGTGCCAGTGCTTCACCACTCTCACAGTGAAGAATTTCTTCTTGATATCTCATCTAACCCTGCATTCTTTCAGTTTAAAGCAATTCCGCCTTGTTCTATCCCTACATGCACTTGTATGAAGTCCCTTTCTGGCTCTCACACCCCCTTTATGTACTGAAAGGCCACAGTAAGGTCACCCTGGAGCCTTCTTTTCTGCAGACTGAACAATCCCAGTTCTAGGGACTCCACCACTTTCTTACACAATCTCAGAATTTTTCTATCCATATAGGCAATCAGTAAGAAAACTAGTCAAGATAGCCCTAGCTGAGTTTTAGACCATTACTTTATCACACACCTTGGCCAGGGAGAACAGGCTATAGCCTCCTCTTTTGCATCAGACTTCCCCGTGTCTGAAAACTTCCAGTGTCCCCCTGGCCTGTCATCTTTCCCACAGACTAAACAACTCCTCTTCAGTCAGTCTTTCCCTGGGTTGTCTTTTCTAGACTTCTGATTATTCTTGTTGCTTTCCTTTGGCCCCTCTCCACTTTCTTGCAGTACTGTGCCAAAAACTGGACACAGTACTTCTGTTGAGGCCCTGGGAATACTGAGCAGAGTGGAAGTATTATGTGTCTTACATACGAGACTCCTGTTTATATATCCCAGTATGATGTTTGTTTTCTTGATGGTATGACACTGCTGACTCATACCAATCCTGATTTACTAAAAAAGCCTCTGAATCCTCTCCTGTTATTGGCATTTCATACATGTTGCAGCTTTATTTCTGTTTAACTGTAGTGCTTTCTGCTTTTCCCCATTGAATTTAATCCTATGTTTTAGGCTACTTCCATCATTTGTCAATATAATTTAATTTATAATGTTGTCCTCCAAAATGCATGCCAGCCATCCCAACTTGGTTATCTGGAACTCTTAAGATCCATACTCAAAAGTCAGTAATAATGATATCCAATAGTACAAAATCTCTGCAAGCCTCTATTTGACATAGTTTTCCAGCATGAGTGACAACAATTCTTTGGGCATCGTTTATATGACAATTTGAACAGAGATAGCTGGAACTCTTTAAAATACAGATGTATTTTAATGGATTCAGTAACAAGTTAAGAATTTTTAGAACAACTTTGTATAATGCCTGCATAGAAATCAAACCTGTTTCAGTATCTTTCAGTTTTTCTTTATGAAATGTATGTCTGAAATTTCCAATATTACAAGTACACTGTTTTACTCAGTCCTCAGCAGGATCAAGAAGGTTCCTTATTAATCATGTATTCATGTGTTTGCACAATTGAGGATAAATGCTTTCCCAATGACATTCTGGAAAAAAAG
>VZRQ01011090.1:806275-824435 GCA_013397975.1 Machaerirhynchus nigripectus
GGGGGGCGAGATACACCATAAATTCTAATGCAAAAGAAGACACACACCTTTGTCACTCCATACTTTGAATCAAATTAAACATGTCATTCATTAACTGTTTTCCACTTTGGATCATCTTTTAGCCTAATTGTACTGCAAGTTCTCTTAACTGGGCTCTTCAGCAAGATCAGCATCACGGCTCAGCTGAAGAGCATTTCTTGGAAGTAAGAGCAATAGGGACAAATGTGGAATTTTCCTTAATGATTTCTGACATACTGAACAGTTGTGCAATTGGCATTAGACACTTAAAAGCTTCACGTCTCACTCCAGGGCAGACACCTGATTGATAAACCACTGTTGGTGGAACTGCTCATATTTCTGAAATTCTGCCTCAGCCACATTAGTTAAAAAAATATAAAAGATTAATTTAAAGCTTTCTGATGCTTTTGAGGAGAAGAAGGTTCTATTTAACCCACAAGATGAGAAGCTGTGTGTGTAAAGCAGGATGATGAGAGAGCAAGGTGCTCCAGGTGTCCAGACTATGTGTATCTTCATTTGAAATACCACAAAGAAGTGAGTGTGTTATGATGCACATTCCCAAATTTAATTTACTTCTTAAATTACATTAATTTTTCCTTCTCAAATCACCCAAGCTTATTCAAGTTAGCATCATCATCTAAATGAATGAGCAATATAGAAATAGCTGTTTCATCTTCATGGGCTTAAATTTGTCTTGAGCCTGTTTATCTGATCTATGCAAATAAGCAGTTTGATGTTAAAGCATAATTTTGGAAAAACAATGAATACTTGGTATGGATAAACATGTATGCTTGCTGTTGGCTACCAAGAGAAATGAATGGAAACTACCCGAGGAGACAGTAATGCAATTGGACAACTCAGCCCTCCAAAACCTCCTTGCTTAAGTCTATGAATGACAGGGATGTACTAAAATCCTTTTCTATTATATAAAAGATCAGTGTACAAGAAAAAAGCTGCCTGGTGCAGTTAATGCTTTAACAATAATACTACCAAAGAGTGTTGTTTACCATTATTTAACTTTACTAGCATAACAGGGCAGACAATCTGACTGCAAACCTTTACTTATCTTGCTAGCAATGTTCAGTAAGCACATTAACAGTGTGGTGTGGTAATTTTACAGAGTGGTACAAATTTTTGCTACCAACACATCCTCCAGGAGGCTTTCAAATTGAACTAGTTTTGTCATTGCCATCTTTACTAAATATGGATAGCATTTTATAGATGAAAGGAAGTTAGTCTTGAACTGTTTGATACTTCACAGTTAAAGGAAATACATAAAGTGTGTTGAAAAACACTGGAATTAATAACCAGAACACTGCAGTAAAAAAAATCATTGATGGCAGTATAGAAATAATTTTAAACTTACACATTTTTAAAATACTAAGGAAAAAATCCTTGAGCAGTTACTTTGAATAGAGTTTTCACTGAAAAGTGCCTGGGTCACCCAGTGACACAGAAAATAAATATAAATTGTTAAATAAATATATATTGTTTATTTGACATTCTCTCTGTATTTTGATATTTGCTCTTTTGTGGTTTTTATTATATTTTCTATATACTTTATATTCTTTATGATGAAAATTCACTGCTAATCCACTGGTAATTGGGAATATTATGAATAATAACAGAAATGAGAAAAATTTTTAAATTCCCGTGTTTCATTAAGCCTACAAACAAGAAAGTGCTTGCATCCTCATTCTCCATCAAGTTTTGGCCTATTACTTTGCTTGACCATTTTCTACTGAGTTAAATTGACTTCTTAATATGTGAAACAAATGGTATAGATAGTTTTCTCTATCTGTGCTTGAAAAAAAGTGAGGGAAGAGCTACGTGACTTCATTTCAATAGTTCTTGATCAGTGGAGCTGTAGGCATTTGAAAACACCTCTCAGGAGTCCATGGAAGGTTGCTGAGAAAAGTAAACCTGGAAGACTTAGATTTAACCTACACAGATTTTCACTTTTGGACTTTGAAGAGTCTGTAAGATCGATTGTTGCTGCTGCTCTATGCCATTACTATATCTTCCACCTTTATCAGCTGGACAGTGAGTTTAATAAATGTTTTTCTTGGTTTGTTTCTTCATGGTATCACTGAAGTTGTTTCAGTTCAGTTTTAGTTGCAAAGGCTTGACTATTTAAAGGTTTGGGAACTCTCCCCAAGTGGAGTTACTGCAACTGCTGAATGAGTTTTGGGGAGACAGAGGTAATAGAATTTGACAGGAGGGGCCAAAGATGTTTAGGAGAGGAGACAGGCAGTGGTGGAGAAGTCACAGCTTTTATTTAGGTGAGGAAGGAGGGCTGGAAGAGGAAATCTGTGGGAATTTCGGAGGGTCAGAGACAAGTGTGGGAGTTTTTAGTATTCACTCTTCTCAGTCCACACCTTCTGTACAACATCTTCCTCCATCTCGGGAGACAGAGCCAGCTACTCAGCTCACTTCTTATCTGGGTCAAAAGGAACTTTCCTTCCTGGCACCTGTGAATTTTTGTGCTGCTCCTGGATGCCACTAGTCCCCTCCTTCACATTTTCCCCAACAAACCCCTGGTCACATTTTTTCAGTGCAAGCCATTGGTTTCCATTTCTGCTCATGTTTTGAGCTGGCAGTCAGAAATACTCTCTTTTTTTTTTTTTCTCCTGTCATTTTTTTCCAGTTTAATTATAAAACCATTTTTGGTAATCAGTTTCAGTCTGAAGAAGAAGTAGCACAGTTCCAGTTTTGGTTCCTTTGCCCCCTTGTTCTTTAGTTACCCTGACTAAGCAATTGTGGCATACACAGTCAACCGTGTTTGCAAATGAAAACCATACAAATGCAAACTAGAACTCTGTGAATGTGGGAGGGGTTTGTTAGAACATTCTATAAGGTTGCATTCCCTTCATGCAAGTATCTACAAAAGCACCAAAAATATTACCTACATAGGAAATAGATGTGTGCTTCTCCCAAGCTCTGAGAAAAAGTATGAATCAAGCTGAATGAGGTGGAATCTGTGCTGAGAGTAAAAGGAATAGCATGTGTGAGAGCCTTCAACCTTTTTGCCATCCTCTTCAGGAATGCAGGGTCATTAGCTACCGAGTCATCTGTGCTGTCCTTACAGGGCTTAATGGAAACAACACATTTCTCAGAGCGATTGACACGAACTTTGTCCTCTGTTACCAGTATAAGACATTCTTTTAACTTCTGTTCTGCTTTTTCTTCCCATGCTTACACAACAATACTCATTCTCTTTTGAGTTTCATTCATACCAGTTTTTCTATTTCAAGTGTCTGTAGCTGGGATCTGTAGATGCTCCTCTTCTTCAAGGTGGAAATTGACATTACATTTGTTTGAATGAGAAAAGTGTCCTTGAAAAGAAAAACAAAATTGCTGCCACAAAAGTGGAGTTTGCATTTGAAAAGAAAATATATCTACTTCCATTATAATGTTGATTTTGCAACTCATCTCTGGAGCAGAGTAGAAAGCAGCTGTTGGTTTTAATTGCACTACAGATTTGCAAATAAACCCAAACTGTTTCTTCTTCATCAGTATCATCTCTAATGTCTTTACCAGACAGTGTTTTCTTCTGCACTGCTTGATGACTGTGCCTTGAGTGAGACTCTGATTAATGTGGCTGACTAGACGGACAACTGAGTGGAAATGGTAAATAATGACTTGTTTTTATACATGTAAAAAAAAGTTCCTACTCAAGTTGGAAATCCTTGCTTTTGGAAGGGCATTCTTCCATCTTCCTTCCTGCTAACCTAAGGTCACTTAAGGAGTAACTGTTTCAAATGCTGTTGATTACAGTGATGTAAATGTCTCTGGCCCAGACACTGCAGTGAACAAGACTTTCCACACAGGAATATGGTTAAGCTGAAGGCCGCAACTTTTATGAACTACATTGCCTAATAAAACAGGGAAGAACCACTAGCCAGCTGTTCCCCACAAACTACCCAGTAAAACAGGACCAGTGAGGTTCACCAAGCATGAGACTGTGGAGGCCAAGCTAAATGTTTAAGAGAAAGCTGACCGCATCCTCCCTCTGGCAAAACTGACCAAGGTATGTGGTCCCACTGAAACTATCTCTTCCTACATTGTCTGTGCTTGGGAGGGGAGAGAAAAGAAATGTCAGCAGTAACTTTTTTATTTATGTAAGGTGCTGCCTTTTTCCCTGTATTGTGGAAAGAGAAATATCTCACTGACACCTGGCTAGTATTTAAGACATTAGCAGTAATTCTAGCCACAGCTAACATGAAAAACCCACATTGGAAACCTGCTATCCAGTTGTGTGGATGGACAAACAAGTTCTCTTGTCTTTCCACTAGCTGAATTTACTAATAAAGCCACACCACATTTTCAGTGTGGTAAACACTTTTTCTCACTAAAGCACACTATCCAACTCAGAGTATAAAGGCCAGCAACAGCCAGGCTAACAACAACAGCTATAGAAAGACAAGGGGTCAAAAAGACCTTCAGAATAAGAACTAATTTATAAAGGAAGTACATCTGACTTCTACTGAGACAGTCATGCAAATTTGGGGTTTCCCACATGAACACAGAGGATCACTGAGAACTCCTGTTTCTTGTCTCCAAACCTCAATGCTTGTTGAAATAATGGAGAAAGACATTTTTCTCACAGTCTTGACCTATTACCAGTTCAAAAAAAAGCCTTTTTTTTCCTTCTATAACAACATGGAAAATCTAAAATTGTTTTCTAGCACGTACTGCCAGTTTGGAAGGACCCACCTGAATCACTGGAGTCCTGTTATTGAATTCCTGGAGGAAAGCATCGAGTTCTATCACAAAAGCAGGCAAGCCTTTTGCCCACACCACTCTTCCTGGAAGTTTGTTCTAGAGCCTGGTGGTTTAATTCTATGTTGTGTGTTTACTCTTAAAATTCTTTCCCCAATTCTGCTGACGGTGGAGTGTGCAAGCAGCAGCATGGGGCTTGGTTGCCAGCTGGGGTGGAACTACAACACCCCACCTAACAGAGAAGCTCCCACCCAGTCACTCATTCACTCTCCCTCAGCAGGAGCAGGGAGAGAATCAGAAGGACAAAAGCGAGAGATGAAGGCTGAGATAATGACAGTTTAATAAGTGAAACAAAGCTACACACACAAGCAAATTAATTTTTTTAAAAAAGGGAATTAATTCTCTACCTCCTATCAGCAGGCAGATGTTTAGATGATTCCTGGAAGGCAGAGCTGCAGCATGCCTATTTGGGAAGACAAGTGCAATTATCTCAAATGTCCACTTTCCTTCTCCTTTTCCCCAGTTTTTCTTACTATGCACAATTGCATTTGCTTTTTTCACACAGAAATCACATTTCCAGTAAATCTAATAGCCATCTCATTCTCCTCTTTAACCCTTAGCTATTAAGTCTCATTTTCCCCTGAAGATTTAGTTGCCAGTTTCCAAATGTATGACTTTGCACTCTATATGGCTGAATCTTACCCCACATCAAGAGATTTGGGCCACAGTTATCCAATTCTCTTGGCCCAGTATCTTGAGCCTCTCCTGTAGCTTCCCAAATCCTCTTACCAGTTAATCAGCTTGATCCTGCTTTTTGTGGGCAGCTCATTAAGAAATGCATTACGCAATGTCGCATCTGAAACTTATTGTTCAGGTAGCCCATCCCCTGCAACCTGATACTTCTTTCAGTGACATCCATCATAATTTTCTCTTTATCTAATTCTCCCATCTTCACCTTATATACTTATTTCCATTTTTCTGCCTTAATGTGTAGCTACTCTCTGTGAAAATCCACATAGATGATATCTACCTGTGGTGGGTTGACCGTGGCTGGGTGCCAGGTGCACACCAAAGCCACTCTGTCACTCCTTTTCTCAGCTGCCCAGGGGAGAGAAAATACAATGAAAGGTTCATGGGTTGAGATAAGGGCAGAGAGAGATCTCTCACCAACTACCGTCATGGGCAAAACCAACTTGACTTGAGGAAATTAGTTTGATTTATTACCAATCAAATCAGAGTAGGGAAAAGATAAATAAACCCAAAACTTAAAACACCTTTCCATTGCCCCTCGCTTTTTCCCAGGCTCATCTTCACTCCCAAATTCTGTAACTCCTTCCCCCGAGAGGTGCAAGAGGATACGGAATGGGTGCTGTGGTCAGTTCATCACACATTACCTCTCCTTCCTCTGCAGGGGAGGACTCCTCACACTCTTTCCCTGCCTCACCGTGCGTTTCCCAAGGATCACAGCTTCCTTCAAGGATCTGTCTGTTCCAGAATGGGGTCCTCTAGGGGCTGCTGGTGGGTCTCTGCTCCACCATGGACCTCAGCAGACCACCTGCCTCTCCAAGGTCTGCACTACAGGCTGCAGGGGGATAAATCTCTGCTCTGGTGCCTGAAGCACCTCCTTCCCCTCCTTCTTCAGTGACCTTGTTGTCCGCATGTTTGTTCCTCTCATGTATTCTCATTCTGCTCTTCAGATGCACTTGTGCAGGTGTTTTCCCCCCTCTCCTTAACTCCTGGAGGCACTGCCACTGTTGCTGTTGGCTTGACCGTGGCCGGTGGCAGGTCCATCTTGGAGCCGGCTGGTATGGGCTCTGTCGGACACGAGGGAAGATTCTGGCAGCTTGTCAGAGAAGCCACCCCTGTATGTCCTCCCCCACCCCCTGCTACCAAGACCTGGACACACAAACTCAATACACTGCCATGTCTAAATTGCCCATGTCTAAAAAATCTTTCAGCAAATCAACTGTCACATTGACACAATATGATGTGTGAAGTAAACCTGTGTTGCAATGCATCCTATTTTTCACTCGCCTAAAAGTCCTTATTAGCATTCTTTTTCACTCTGAACTATATGCCAGAAGAAATCCCTTGGAAGTACATCAATTAAAGCCTTTATATAATCTATCAGTCTGTGAAGACTGTGTGAACAATTCAGAGGAAGACAAACTCAATTTTCTGAATAAATTCTTAATTGCAAATGCTTTTTTAAGACTCCCATGATAGTGAATATATCCCTTTCAGCACTTTCATGATAAGCTTCCACAGCAATAATTATTCACTACTGATCTTCATCCAAGGAACCACACACACATGAGTTGAATGAATCTTGACATTGGAAACCCACTGCAATCCCCTTTCTGCCAAGTCTGGATGACCTGCTCAAAGTCATGTGTGTTGTCAGCCTCAAAGGCAAGAAGAGCTCAGGGTTTCCTACTCTGACCTCTCCAAATATACATTTATCTCCAACGTTAAACTGCAGATGTTATAGTCATGACAGTGTAACATGGTGTGGGTGGTTGGTGGAGAGGCCACCGCGTTGTCTCGAAAGCGTCCCTTGCCAGGAATCGCTCAGGCAGTGCTGCTTGGGACACTAGCAGGCCGACTTTCCCACCCCGTGCCGATGTAGGCACAAAAACACACGCTCACACTCGAGCTGGATAGCTCATGCATCACCAGAGGCAAAAAGTCAGGAGGGGCTCTTCATACAGGGTTCTGAAAGGTTCACTACAAAAGTGTCCATGGACAAAAAGAGAGCAAACTAAGGCCTGTGACAAGCTTATATAGGGGCACAGAGAGGAGGCAGGCAGAGCACCAGTAACCAATGGTCTGAGGGTACAGGGGTGGAGAGAAGGGGTAATATAACAGCAACCAATGGGGAGAAGGAACGGGTGGAGTGGGGACTGGATTAGAACCTTTAAGGGGTAACAGGTGTGTGGCCAATGGGCCAACCAGACAGACCAAATCTGCATAGAATCACAAGGCCTGATGCTGGAGGCTTTTCTCACCCTGAGTCAGGGAGTGATCTTAAACTGTGGAGCTGGCCCACCAACCGGCTTCTCCTGTTCTAGGGCTCTTTGGCCCCGCAGCTTCCACTGCCACTGGCTCAGCTGCCAAAACAACAGTGCAGTTCTGTGTTCACTGGAGCACATGCCAACCATGCTTTCAAAGTGCTCAAAGCTAATTAGTTCCCCAGACTCCTAGTCTTTATTGTACTGGTCACTGTAGAGCATCTGCTCCTCAGCTGCGCAACCTCATCTATAAGTACTTGGCATCTGGAAGGTACTGCTGATCCAGTATAGTTGTCTGTCATATTGTATAAAATGGTCTCATTGCTCCTTGGTTTTGCCCCATGACTGTGGCAAATTGCTTTCCTTTTTCCCTAGATTGCAATTTGCAGTTTTTAGGAACAAGTATGATCTATTGGCTATACCTGTGTGCATCACCTAGGGAACTGAGATCCTCATGTCTGACCACAGATTTTAGCTGCTGTGAATATTCAAACAATGCAGTCAGGTGTATAGCTCAGTCTGGAGTTATTGGATGCGCACTTTCCTGTGAAACTTTCCTGGGAGAGGTAGGTTTGCCTTGACTGCAGACACCCAAGACTAATTTTCTTGAGCAGACAACTATTCCAGTCCAAAATTAATTTGAAATATCTGTGAAGTGTCATTTAGTATCCTCCAACTCAGCTGTCCTGTTGTTAGAGTCTATACAAAATACAGTACTCAAGAGGATGAAGCCTAGCATTTCATCCACGAACCAGCCAGCCAGCTATCAGCTGTGCCATTTCATTGCCACGTCAGCAAATGAAGGCAAAGCACCAGCTACCCTAGTGTGCTTTTCCAGAAAATGATCCTCATCTGAATAGCTTAATGTAACATCTTAATCAGCTTTGAAATGTCTTCTGTGCCCAACAGGCATGCGTGTCAGTACCCGCTGTGGCAGAAGGCTCCGACTGTGTTCGGGAGCCAACAGCTGCAGCAGTGCAGGCTGTCACCATCCAGACATCTTCCACGGTCTGCTACCACCACTGGCAGCAATGAACGTGCACCCACACCTCACCCACACCACAGCCTCACCTGAGCTCATCTTCATCAGCGACCTGAGCCATGACTTGAGCAATCAGGCTGGGCACAAGTCCCTCCAGCTGCTTCAGCTGCTGTGTCATCCAGCAAGCTGGAGAGCTGATGTCCTGGTTGGGACCTGGGCACCACAGTCCAATTCATTATCTGACCTGTCGTAGGTCTAATAAACATGCTTTCTTAGGCATTATTTATATCATTTAGCTCAGTAGAGTTCACAGCTCAGTGTCAATGTGTCTCAGCTGGAATGACAAAGAACTAGTATTTCTGGTAGTTTTTCTGTTCGTATTTCTTACTGCACATGACAAACTAAAATCAGAACTATCTCCCAGTTTTCCATAAGGGACTTTAACCAGAAGAATTACACCTCTGGGATAACTGATTTTCAAACCCCTACTTTGTATCAATTTTCTTCTAATGTAGTATTAAAAGTTGCGACTCACTCAAAGTGTTTTTCCTCTACACTAGCTTATGTGCTTCCAAACTAATTTCTTCCCAGGAAACTTTACATCTTGAGGGCAGTTCTATTACTGCTGCCAAAACTGTAGGTGTTTCTGATGGAGATGAAGTAGCTTTATGGCATGATTATCTCAGATCTATGTCGAGCCAAACCATAGAAATGTATTGGCAACATGATAAATATAGAAAATACTAAGGAAGAGAGAGTTAGGAGAAGCACACCAGGAAAAACTGAAAAAAAGCTGTGACAGAATTTGCATATCTAATTCTGTACTCAAGTAGACCAAGAAGAAATGCTGCGATTAAGGTTTTGAGAACATGCAATTATCACTAGTGAAAGATTAGGTATTATTTTCTGTTTCCTGAAAATTCCACCACACAGACTTTTAACATCTTATAATGGATCAGTTTCTGTTGTTTTTGCCTTACTTTACTTAGGTAAAATTCTTGCCAGTTAATAACACACTCAAATTTATATTCAGTTTGACAATATATACAATGAATTGAGAGCTTACTCTGCTTATTACATAGGCTTAATGAAATACTATAAAAAAAAAAATCTAGACTGCTATGAGAATTGAGATTCAGACTTACAATTAGATGTGGTGTCTCTTTAATCCTTCTCACAATTCAACACAATTTGAAATGTTTGGAGTGATTTTCTATTCTTTCTTGTAACTAGAATACATGTTTTTCAAAGGAAATAATATTTGAGTTGCTAGTGTTCCTTTAAAATGGATACATGTACACCCACAGACACGGAGACAGACACAGACAGTGTGTATCTGTGACTGCTGGAGCACATGAAGTGAAGTGGCTGGATTTTAGATTCCTGCTGGCAAACACAGTTGGATGCTGTGCAATTCTATCACTTCACTTTGGTTCTTCAGTGGCAGCTGTAATCTTCTGAAAAAAAAAAAAAAAAAATTGGTCTCAAAAATTTCTGAGCTGTTTGGCCGAGGTCCTGTAATCCTTTGCCTATGCAAAACTGCCTTTTACTCGAGCTTTGTTATCCAGTAAAATATTACCAAAGTTCTCCACTGATCTCACTTTGTCATGCAAGAACTTTTCCAAGATATTGCCTGCTAGATCTCAGCTTTAACTGGTAGGCGTTAGTATGTTTTCATTTTCCTGATTCAGGCAATGTCTGTCTCAAGAGCAAAACAAGGATCCTTGAGCCAGACTCTTGCACTGCACATGCAAAGAAATTTTTTGAGATCAAAGGAGAAAATCTGGCTGGTCTGAAGGGTGATATCATTGCTAATCCTGTTTTATTTTCTGCCTAGTGAGAATGAAGAGCAGAAAACTTTATACAATATACAATGTAAACATAACAGAGGGCATGAGCCTGTCAGCCTGTCATTGACATGAGGTATGCAGACCTGGATCCTGAGAAGGATTTTGTGAGCAAAGGCAATAATGAGGTTTTGAAAAGCACACATTTTAGAGTAATGGATGCTTTAGAGCTGTGCTCCTACAAGTTGTGATTTAAAAGGCTGGAGGTTTCAATCTGAACCACTAAAATTCAAAATGACAGAAACTTACAAAATTTTATTGCTCTGCATTTAATAAAATTTACGTTTACAAGCTGTCAGTTTGAAATACTGAATAACTCATAGTTTAGAACACTGAACACCAGTTTGAATTATTCTTGAAGTTCATTTCTTCCTATTTACAATCTTTCTCAGATACCCAGAATAATCCTTCCCTCACACTTTTCCTACCTCTCTTAATTCATCTTTCACCCCAAAAATATCTTGACTTTGAAGGAAGGTCAGGGAAAGAAATGCATCTTGTTGCCATAAAAAAAAAAAAAAAAAACCAACCTAGGCATAATGAAAAGCTCCCTTTCTGCTTGCCTAATGTGCTAATACAAGAACATTAAGGCAAATGTACCATCTACAGCTTGGTTGCTCTGGCTCTTTGTATTTTTTTTTTGTTAATTTACAGACTCAATTATGTAGACTCTTAAATTCACAGCATTGCCGGTGGGAAGGTAGATGGTTAATGAAAAAACACAGAGTAGGAAACTTCTGTTTTATATGTATCTTGGGTAACATTTTCAGAAGAGCAAGGATCAAAGATTGTAATTTAAAGAAATTCTCAAGACAGGAATAAATGTACATGACTTTAAGGCACCCCTAAAAATTATGGGATGTCTAATATCCCCACGATTCTGTGGTCTGTTCTAAAACAAAAATGTTAAGCCAAATGTTTGGCTCTATATAATAAAAACAGATTATCTAATGGTTTCCAGTGGGAAATATGAGAAAGAACATTCATAAAGACTCTGTAATAGTTATGAATTATAAAGACTTCCTCGTTTTCAGTATGAACTGAGACCCCAGTAGAAACTGTTAGATATTTATCCACATGCCCTCAAAGGGACTCCACATGGACATTTTTAATTAACATTATTTGCAACACCTTTCTCGAGTTGTTCATTATTAATTTGACATATTTTAAAGTCTTGACCAGAAAGTTTTCATCACTTACTCTAATGACACCATTCTTACATGATTTCAATACTTCTAAAGGGTTACAGTGATTTGCAATCTATACTTATTTTAATGAATAAAGAAAACAATGTTTAAGTAATCAAGGTCATAACATTAAAAAAAAAAGTCAGGAATCACAAAATAAACTTTGAGTCATTAGCATGCCAGTAGGCCTTCTGTGTAAGAAAAAACAAGTTAAAAATAAAGGCACTATTTGACAGCACTTCTGTATTTCCAGAGATGCCCATTTTGTTGCCATTTTGCTCTTCTCTTTTCAGCTGCCCAAAATGTTTTGACATTTATTACTGGGTATAAAACAGGTATGTCAACTTCAGTTCACCTCCATCTGTCCTCACTGGCCAGATGTCTGTGCCCATCAGTTTAAATTATTAAGATAGGGTAAAATGTCTTTTTCTTGCCTCATTTGAATGCTTTTCCATAGCTTTTCTCTTTCATGCAGTTTTAGCTACTGAAGCCAAAACTGCATGGTGAGTCTGCAGAGATTTGTCTGAGGTTACAGCATTGGAAGCAAAGGCAGAAAATATGCAGTAAACATGACCTTCATGTTTGGGTCTGCACAGGATAAATAAATTCTACTACTTTCTTCCTAAAGAATGGTAAACATAACTAGAAGAAAAGCACCAGTGGAGAGACCTGAGAGCTCTACCATGACAGAGATGGAAAAACCTGCTCATCTTCATGAAGATCTGACAGGCTCAAATATGCTTAAACTTTGCTCTTTAGCTAGAAGCTAAAATGCTGAAATTTGGCCTTTTAAATAAAATGGGCACTTGGAACCTCCCTTTGAGAGCATGTGTTTAACTGTGTCAGCTACACCTTTTATGTTCACAACTACACCTTTTCGTTGAAACTGGTTTCGTTAAGTAACTGCTGAAACTGTAGAAACACAAGATGGCAGTGTCAGACGCCACGTACCAGCAGGGGACTGAGCAATGGTCCGGCGGGATCTCCTGAGAGAGGGGACAAGCAAGAAGCGCTGAGATCTTCGTCCTTTCTTTAATACCCCTGTGGAACAATTGCTAGGAAGCGAGGAGACCTTTCTGTTCCAACAATACCTAGAAAATACTCTGCAGAAGGAATAAAGATACAGTACCCTCTGCAGAATAGATTTTGCTCCACACAATTGTCTGAGATCTTTAGGTTTAAGGTGATGTGTTAAGACATAAAGTAATATGTATCTTACAAAGTTATCAAGGAAAAGGGACCTTCTGTCGCTGGAACATTGCTTTTCTTTCCTTATCCTAGCAGAGAATGAACACATAGGTTCTTTTTTTTTCTCTCTCTTTTTTTTCCCTCAAATTTATACACCACCAGTATCTAGATCGATACACATAGTAAGAGGCTTATCTTTGTCAAAGACATACAGAAAAATTTATTTTCTAGTTCTTGAATGCCATGGTGTTTTTTCTGGTTTTAGGAAGCTCACTATAATCAATAAAGGCGTGCATGTGAAGGCCAGAGTGGAGAAGGTGCAAACATTATCTAAACCGTGATGAAAGCCTCAGACCGAACCTGCCTGAAATGGAGCTACCTGAGTCCAGATGCCTGGCAGAAACTTTAGGGGAAAAAAACTTTAAAGACCCTTTAATCAAACCTATATGTCCAAAGTGAGGGAAGGTCATTAGCAATTACTCTTGTGCTGAATTTGAGGAATTCTTACTGGGGTGTCCTTCATTACTTCACTAGTACTACCGAGCACCTGAACCCCAGCCCCACTCCCAGTGAGGGACGTGGGTCTATTCCTTTGCACGAAGCAGTTCGTACCTCCAGTCTTGGAACTACGGGGTCCCCCGGCTGTGTGTTTGGCCCCGCCCGAGGACGGGCCGTTTCAGCCCAGCCTGCCTTGCCCAGGCGAGAAGCCCCGTTCCCGGCAGTCAGGCAGTACCTGCTGACACGCAGTGGCTCTGGTTTCTTAGTATGTACTGGGCTGGTGATTTTTTTCCATCGTCTTTACCTCGAATTCGAGGGCTGAGAAAGTATTTTATTTAATTCTTGGGGAAAGTGCGAAAACACCTCAGACATGCCTTTGAAATTTAACTGGAAATAAACCTCCTCATCAAAATACTTCGCCGGGAGCCGAGAAACCTCAGACAGGCAATCCCTCTAGTCCTTGTTTTAAAGTGTATTGGTGGCTAAATCCTTCCACTTGCTCCGTTAAAAAGGCTGTGAGAACCCATTTCCTGCTCCTCAGCTGTCCAAAGCGGGGGTCGGTGTGTTTGCCCTTTGCGGGGCCGTTTCGCTGCGGTGGAAGGTGCAGGAGGGCCGGGGCGCTGCCGGGCGGCGGCCAGGCCGGCTTCAGCACTTTTCCGACGATGACAGTTCCCTCTCGCCACACCGAGCCGGAGTCCGGCGGCCGTGGCCCGGCGGTGTCCCCTGCCCGCATCCCTGTCTCGTCCCTCGGTCCTCTCGCCCCGCCGCGGCCGGCAGCCGCTGTGTCAGTGCCCAGCGTAGAAATGAGTCCATGAGTGGGTTTTGTAGAAGCACCCGGGGGGAACAGCTTGGGCACTCATCTCACCAAGGGTACGGAGAAGGCCCGGGTAATACACGACACGCTCCGATGTGTGATCCTCACCCCGGTAATCACCAGCCCCGTCTGTCCCACTGGAAACATGCGTGCCTGCGTGACCCTGTCTGGGCTTCTCTGTCACTCTGACTGCTCATTGAGCTGCGTCAGGGAGCATTGCATTGCGGGGGAGAGTAGCACAACCTCAGGATCTGGCTTTGCTCCCTCTCTGCCCATCCTTGCAACTGTGACTGGGTTATCCACAGTCAGTTATTCCTGAGGAAGGAAATGTTTCATGTGACTCTTCGAACGTTAATACAGCAGAAACGCCCAGGGTTTAAAAAGCAGACGATGCCTACCACACTATAGAAACGGAAGTTTCTGCCTTGCAGCACTTGGGCAGGAATGTGGTGCCATCGACGTTGCGGTGGCGCTTCCGTCCTGCGGGGATTAAAGTCAAACAACGGCGGCTTCGTTCGTTTATTCACAAAAACAAAACCAAAAAACAACTAAACAAACAAACAAACAAAAACAAACCAAATAAAGCCAAACAACCCCAAAGAAATCATCCAGGGTGAATCCTCTCTCTTCCTTTTCGACAAACGAGACCCAGTGCAGGGGCGCATCTGTCCTCAAGGAGCGTGGGTGCCCCGACTGCTGGACGACCGGCGCTGGGGGTGGGACGGAGGCTCGGAGCTGCCGATTCTGCTTCCATTGGCTGCATCGGGTCCCACAGAGAGATCTTACATCGGGTGCATCTAATTTCCAGGGGAACTGCGGAGGTAAATACCCCAGGAAACGTGATGAATGCAATGGAAATGCACTGCGCGCCCTGTTTGCAGCCGAACCTCCCCCGTCACGCTTTGCTGTCTTTCCCACAGAGGACAGTTCAAGGCCATGGGTCGCGGAGGATCGGAGCACAAATACACGCGGGTTTCCCTAGCTGTGATGGTGGTAGGAGCGGCGGGAAGGGAACAGCCCGCAGGGACGGCCCTGGATCCCGGATCAAGCCCCTTTCCATCTGGGATTCCTCTGAGGCGTGTGAAGGCCTCGGGGGCGAGCACAGCCCGGCTGCCCCGAAGGGCGCCGGGGCGGGGAGAGGAGGGCCCGGCTGCTCCGCGTGGGACTCGCTCCTGTCCCCGCCGGCCCGCCTCACGCACACCCATGGCCGCCGAGCTGCCGTCCGGGGGCTTGCGATGGCGAAGAGCCGAGCTCCGGCGGCCTGGGGAAGGGCCGGGGGTGCCGGGGGGTGGGTGGCATCCCAGGTGCCCCACTCAGAGGAGAGGGGCTCGCTGCAAATGTCATCAGGGCCTCGGCGCCGAGCCCGGCGCGTTTCAGCCACATATGGTGGGTGGATTTAGGTGTCAAAAGCCGGCGAATTAGAAATGGTAATTGTCCGTCATTATGGGTGAAACGCGATCTATCACAACAACTGGAACATGTCTGGGCGCTAGCAAAAATAATTTGAATGATTAGCGATCATTATGGATGTCAAGCCGCGTCCATTAAGTTGTATGAAGAAATTATCCTTGACGTGCGAAATCAACTACAAATACACAGGCCTGGCATTGAGAAGACCCTCCCTGCCGGGCCGCGGGAGGCCGGGAGCAGCCCCGCGGGGCGCTGGCAGGGCCCGGGAGAGGCACTGGGACTGCTGCACTGCCGGGGCTGGGCCGCCGGGCGCTCCCGCCCCGCTGTCCGCAGCGGCCGGTGACGAGGGCTCTTTTGGGAGCTTGCATGGCCCTGCTCACGGCAGGGGAACAGGGGACAGGCGCTCGATCGGTCAGAGAAGGTTTTGCAGGGAGTGGGAGGCAAGAAGCAGAGAGCCGCGCGGGATGCGGCAGCGGTGGGAAGTTGTCCCGAGCAGCCAGCAGGCACCTCCCGGAGGTGCAGGAGAGAAAAGATGGGGAGAGCTTCTAAAATATGTCTTCTGAAATATGCCAGGCACACGCCGCGTCCCCCGTAGCTGCTCCTGTCCTTCACATGAAGGGGTGTCCGGGGGTCCCGCAGGTGTGCAGCGGCCCCGGCCCCTCCGCGTTCTCCACACTGCAGCCGCCTCACCCCGCTCGCCCCCGCCGCGCCTGCCTGGCCGAGGGCTTTGCCACCCCACTGAAAACGACACTCATCCCGAGGCGAGATAGGTTTACAAGTAGTTTCCATGTTGCAAATCTTACATATATTATTTTCTAAGATGAAAATGTCGGGGTTTTCCTTTTAAATTTCGCCCCGTACAGAGGGCTTGCAATAGATGTTTTTTCCTTGCACCTTCGTTTCTGTTCCTTCTTTAATGAAATAATTTGTTCGCAAAAACGAAGTGGTTATTTCCGTATCTTTTGGAGGTATTTTGAGTAAAACTATGTTATTGTGTTCCCACGAGCCATGAACTGACATGGACAACTAAACACAACTTCCCAGTGGCCGTGAATCCGCGCAGCAAAAAGCAAAAGCTCTTCTCGAAGACCGAGGAAACCTGTCTGTTTCTTCCAGACATTTATTTTTAATCCGGAAAGTTAGGAAAATTTCAGACAAATTAAAGGAACCTTCACATTTACTTGACAAAATCACAGTCTGCACCCCTTCAGAATGGGGTTTATAACCAGCGAATGAGCACATGTGTTCTTTTCTTGTTCTGGACGCTGGGAAAATGTAGTATGTCCATAGAAGTTCCCCCTTTGCCACCATTTTTCATTCTTAACGGAATAAAGAGAACCGCGAATTGTCTACTACTGCTACTACTACTACTACTACTACTACTACTACTACTACTACTACTACTACTATTATTATTAATTATTATTATTATCCAGGTAAAGACTATTTGTGTTATGTGGTGTCACCGCAGGACATGTGGTCAGTGCCGCCGTGCAGAACAGAGTGGCAATGCAGCCACCTTGGTAAATCCGCGCACGACACAGAGGAAAACGTCTCCGCGGCTTCTCGGGGGGTGTCTTCGGGGCTGCGCCACCCCGCCACCCCCCTGCCGCTGCCCGGTATCGCAGTCGAGTGCCAAAAGGAAAGTCCCAAACGCGACGTGTCCGTCGCTTTCGCCTCCTGAGCAAAGGAGCCCGGCACAAACGCCGCCACCGACTCCTAGCTTTGCCGACAGCCAGCAGAACCGCCTTCCCTCCCTCCCCTTCCAGCCTACCCAGCTTTATTCGTACAATTTGCAAATCTGTATTATTCCCGCGCAAGCCAAAAATAATATTAGTCCTCTCCACGCGTATTTCATCCCTAATTATCACTGGAGTCCTTTGCGATACAAAGCGTTTCTCTGGCCAGTTGGAGCGCAGCGCAGATCCGTGGGCAAAGCCTGGTACCCCGACCCGGAGACAAGCAGCGGGGGTTTCGCCGTCGGACGACTTAACGGAGAGCGGATCACCGGTGCCGAGCGGGGTCCTGAGACCGCCGGAGCAGACAGGCAGGGGCGGGCTCTGTAGCAGTTTCAGAGCCGTCACCGCCTGCAGGATTTGCTTTCCCCACAGCGCAATTTAGGAAACAACGCCGTAACACGCGCCCCCCCGAGGAGCGGCTCCTGTCCCGTGGGTGCTCGCCCCAGCGCCGGCCCCGGCCTGGCGGCCACCCCCCGGCCGCCCTTCTGCCCGGCCGTCGGCGCCCCTGCTCGCACGCTGGTACCCTTCGGACCCGGAAAGCTGAAAATCAGATCCGTCCTTGCCTTTCCACCCGTTTTATGGTTTTCTACCATTCTTGTTCGATGTGGAAGCACTGTTTTACTTGTCAATCGGCCGTGCATGAAAATGCTGAGTGTGGCCTTCTTCCCATGCTTTTCTTATTTCCTTCTTCTTTTTTTTTTTTTAATAAAGAAAAAAATGGCTGAAG
This sequence comes from Machaerirhynchus nigripectus, assembly GCA_013397975.1. Taxonomy (NCBI): domain Eukaryota; kingdom Metazoa; phylum Chordata; class Aves; order Passeriformes; family Dicruridae; genus Machaerirhynchus; species Machaerirhynchus nigripectus. Next base: position 824,419 of record VZRQ01011090.1, read on the forward strand.
CACCTATATATATATAT
>VZRQ01011091.1:0-16108 GCA_013397975.1 Machaerirhynchus nigripectus
ATAAAACAAAACTCCCAGCTCCCAGATTCCAGACTCAGCTGCACTAAAACAGGATCAAAGCATTCCACGAAGGAGAAAATTCGTCCCAATTTTGCCCCAGTTTTGTCCCAAACCGCTCCCATGGAAAACCAGCACCAAATCCAACCCCTCCAGGGCAGGAATGAATCCCCCGGGAAGATTTTTATCCCCATAAAGGCTCATTCCCAGCCCATTCGCAGCTGGGGAAAAAAACAGGGATGGCCGCGGGATGCCGCAGGGGGAGGAGAGGGATGCCGGGAATCGTGTCCCGGTGCTCCCGCCCGCTTTCCAGAGGGATTCCAAATCCAAGGAGCTGCTGGTGGAGCTCTAAATGGGACGGTGGTAATTTTGGGGGGGTTTCTCCAGGCTCAGCCCCGCCAGGAATCCTCCGAAATCCCAAATCCACGAGGGCAATTCCCAGGATTTTCCGGGCATTTCCAATCCCCCGGGAGAAGCGGCTTGGCCCCGCCTCCCGTGGCTCCATCCCCACCACGGGAAACCCTTGGAAAAGGATCGGGAATTTCGGCCCGAACGCGTTTTTCGAGTGGAGGAGGCGAAGGCTGAGGAAAAGATTCCATGGAGGAAGTTTGATCCTTCCCTGAGGTCCTGTGGTTTGGGAAGGAGGAGGAGGATCCTGGACAGATTTGGGTTGTTTTTCTCCTGTCCCCACATGGAAAATTTGGGAATGATCCCAGTTATTTGCCTCCAGCTTCCCTCTGGATATTCCCGTTGTTCAGGCGGCCAGCGAGCATCCATCAGGCGTCGTAATTCCATGTTTTTACCAGGAAAAACAGCACATAAAAAACTCCAGTCCCACCCCCAAATTTTTCCCACAAATAAACCAGATTTTGGCGCTAAAAACGGTGAATTTGGGGTCGTTATCTCCCATGGAAATTCCCACTGATTCCTCGGCTCCGCTGATTTTGGGATGAATCCTTCTTTTCCTTCATCCCTGGCTGCCCAGCATCCTTTAAAGCAACATTTAGAGCCACAGCTCCAACCAATTCCCGATTGGTCCCACCACATTCCCGATGGAGACGGGGCGGCTCCCACGCTTCGCTCCAGAGCTTCCCAGAACTTCCGTCCTCCAAGGAACAAAGTCCGGAGAGGGGGAAAAAAAAAAAAAAAAAAAAAAAAAGTGGGAATTCCTTATGGAAAACACCCCCCCGGAGCCTGTCAGGGATGAGCCGCGGGGATGCTGCACCCCCGGCCTTGCCCTGATCCGCAGCGGTCACGAACCAGGGCGGCTCGGAAAAGGATCCGTCGGAATCGCGGCGACTTCCAAGAGGAAGCGGCGGGAATGGCGCCAGGAGAGCAGCCTGGCCTGTTTATCCCGCTTTTCCCTCGCTAATGAGGGCGATCCGTGCGGGCCACGAGGCCCCACAAGGGGCCCGACGCCGCCTCGAATCCCGGATTTTTCCAAAGGGCCTCCGCGGGGGTTGAACTTCCGCGGCCGGGTGGGTCAAGGAAGGGCACGTCCCGGGAAAACGGCCATTCCTGGCTTGGGGGTTTTTTATTTTTCCCGTCGGGAATGGGGTGGGGGAAGAGTTTGGGAGCTGATTTGTTCGACCTGGTGTAGGGTGGGGGGAATCCTACCCCAAAAAAAAACCCTAAAAAGAGCAGCCAGGGGAAGATGATAACGTCGATACCTCCGAGGTGTTTGTGCCTACGGAGACCCCCCCAAATCCCGGGAATTTTCAGGATCTGTTCCAATCCCAAGCAGCAGCTGGGTCCCACCAACCCCCTGATCCCACGGGATCGGCACTAAAGGAGGGGAGGAACCCCCAGCGCTGCCAGCTTTGATGGTTTCATTGGGAATTCACAATTTTTCCATGTTCCTTCCGTAAAATCCCAGCTGTTGGGGTCAGGGGAGGGCGTGAAAAACCTCCGGCTTTGGGAAAGAAGGAAAAGGAGGAAAAAGCATCGGAAGAAGGGGGAGGGGGGAAATTGTGACTGGAACAGGAAGAAATCTGAAATGAAAAGAATTTTTGTCAAGCTCCGAAGTTGGAAGAGAAATAGGAGCCAAATCCCGGAATTCCGGAGGTGATCCTCAGGACTGGGAGAAGGTCCCTTGGGAGTGACTTTAAGGATCATCCCATTCCAAGGGCAGGGACACCCCCCGTGGGCCAGGAGGCTCCGGAAGCGCGGGGGAATTTTGGGATGCGGCTCATGCCGGTGCCAAGGGCAACGACATTCCCAAGGGATGGGGACACGGAGAACACCAGGATCATCCCCTTCCTGCCGAAGCCCTTTGGGATTTGCCGGCAACCTGGAGCGAGGGGAGGGGCCGGCGGCTTCGGCAGGTGGCGCTCCTGGCCTGACTAAGGCTGGCAATTAGCAAATTAACGTAATTAGGCGGTGATTGGGCCCTCCGTGTGTGGGCCCCAGCGAGCAGGAGCTGCCCTTTCACCCCAAGCGTGGTCGGAGCAGCCACTGGAATTCCAGAGGGAACGGAGGGATGTTCCAGAGGCAATCCAAAGCGAACAGCCAGGAATTTTCCTCCCTCACCGCTGGGAACTCTGGAATGACTCTTCCCACCCCAAATTATCCGCGCTGGGGCTGAAGCCCCTTCGCCCCCAGGGATCCCATGGTCGCCCCCATTTGGATCCCCGCTCAATCCCAGATTTCCCGCAGCAGAATCCCAAAGTTTGGTTCCTTCAAGTCATTTGACTTCGGTGCAGCGATCCCATGGCTCCCCTGTTCAGATCCCTACCCAATCCCAGATTTCCCGCAGCAGAATCCCAAAGTTTGGTTCCTCTAAGCCAATTCACTTTGGTGCAGCGATCCCATGATTTTCCCATTCGGATCCCTACCCAATCCCAGATTTTCCACAGCAGAATCCCAAAGTTTGGTTCCTTCAGGTCACTGAGCTGTGGTGCAGTGACGCCATCACAGCCTGAGCTGGTGCCTCCAGGGAGGGCCCCCATCCAAGGATTCCCTTGGATTTGGTACCCTCCTGGTCCAAGGACCCATTCCAGAGCTGGATTTGGGGCTGGGATCTTTCCATTGGATCCTACAGAGCTCCTGGCTGAGGGCCCGGCACTGCGATCCCTGTGCCCGTTCCCGGCTCCTTCTCCTTGGCCCTCACCCATTCCCACCTGGCAGTCCTGGAAAACGGGATCAGCCGCTCGGGAATTCACTCGGGAGCTGGGTGTGGAATGGAAGGAGATGGTTGGAGCCGCCGGGAATGAGCTGGGAATGGGTGCACGGACTGGGAGGGTAAAAAATCCCAGGAAAGGGTTGGTGCCCATTCCCGGCGGCTCCAACCCTTTCCTTCCATTCCACACCCAGCTCCCGAGTGAATTCCTGATTCCATGATCCCATTTTCCACGGCTTCCAGGTGGGAATGGGTGAGGGATGTGGGGTCACAGGGAGCTGGGCTGCTGCTNATGGGGTCACAGAGAGCTGGGCTGCTGCTCCAATACCCTCATCCCAAAGGAACGGCCCCAAATCCCCATTCCCAAGCAGCTGATCCCATTTTCCACAGCTTCCAGGTGGGAATGGATGAGGGATATGGGGTCACAGAGAGCTGGGCTGCTGCTCCAATACCCTCATCCCAAAGGAACGGCCCCAAATCCCCATTCCCAAGCAGCTGATCCCATTTTCCACAGCTTCCAGGTGGGAATGGATGAGGGATATGGGGTCACAGAGAGCTGGGCTGCTGCTCCAATACCCTCATCCCAAAGGAACTGCCTCCATTCCCCGTTCCTGAGCAGCTGATCCAATTTTCCACAGCTTCCAGGTGGGAATGGATGAGGGATATGGGGTCACAGAGAGCTGGGCTGCTGCTCCATTGCCCTCACCCCAAAGGAGCTGCCCCCATTCCCTATCCAGGAGCTGGGAATCATCCCACCCTGGGGACCCGACCCTCGGGAATGTCACCGTGTCCCTCCCTTCCCCCCCTCTGTCCTCACCCTCCTCCTCCACGCGCATTTGGAGCCGAGCTCTTAATGGCTCGCTGTTAATTAGTGTGAACTCTGATTGCCCTGCGAGCACGCCCTTGCCTTTGTCAGCTAATTGGCCGGGCTTTCTCATCTATTATGTAAATAGCCCCGGTCTCTGCGGCGCGGGTGTCGTAACGCCCCGCATTCCTGGGATCCTGCGCTCCCGGTTCATGGAATTGCGCTCCCGGCCCCGGGCGAAAACAGCAGCGGCGGCGGCAACAACAACAAAAAGCGCAGGCGAGCCTCCGGCTGGGGCTTGGGGATGCTCCAGGAATGAGTTCCAGAAGAAAGTGTTCCGGGCAGGAGTTCAGGGCATGGGCAGCGGGAGGAGGGGGCGGGAGGCAGCGGGAAAAGCTGGATAATCCCGGCCCTGCGTCACCTCCCGCGGCCCCGCGCGCACAGGTAGGGCTGGGAGCGGGTCCAGAGGTTGTCCCGTGTCACATCCCCGGGGAAAGGAGGGAAGGAGGGAGGAGCGGCTCTGTCCTTCCCTCGGTGCCGGCCACCGCCGAGGTCACACCTGGAATTCCGTGTCCTGTTCGGGGCCTCTCGTGGCGTGGATGGGGCTGGAGCGTGTCCAGGGAAGGGAACGGAGCTGGGAAGGGGCTGGAGAATTCCTGAGGGAGCTGGGAAAGGGGCTCAGCCTGGAGAAAAGGAGGATCCAGAAGGACCTTGTGGCTCTGCACAAGTCCCTGAAAGGCTGGAGCCAGCTGGGATTTGGGAACAACAGGAAAAGAGGGAACGGCCTCAGGCTGGGCCAGCGGAGGCTCAGGTTGGACATCAGCAGGAATTTCCTCATGGAAAGGGCGGTCAGGCCTTGGAAGTGCCCAGGGCAGGGGTGGAGTCCCCATCCCTGGAGGTGTCCAAGGAATTCCTGGATGTGCCAAGGTGGGGATCGGTCCCAGCTTGGACTGGATGATCCCGGAGGGCTTTTCCAACCTCAGTGATCCCGCTGCAAGGATCGTGCCTGGTCTCCCTCCTGTCCTGGGGGCAGCAAAGCTCCTCACCCAGTCATGGAAGCTGTAGGTTTTTAAGGAAAACTTGGATATTCCAGGAGCTGAGGAGTCTGTGGGGCCAGGAATTGTGGGTGGGACAGACCCGCTCCTGCGGACAAGCCAGGGACTCTCTTCCCATCCACCTCGGGAGACGCCACGGCAGGAGGAGGCACCTCCAGCGCCAGGAGCAGGAAGGAACCAAGGAATTCCAAAAGAGATCAACAGGCCAAGATTTTTCCCAAAGCAAACAAATTTTTTGGGATTGGAGATGGTCTAAACGGGATTTTTTTTTCCCAGTGTTCCATGTCCTGCAAACAGGACAGGATCCCCAAAAGTCCTGGCCCAGGTGGCTCCCTGGAATATCAGCCGGTGTTTTCCAGGAGGGAGCAAAAGGAGAGGGAGAAAAACTTCCCAAGGATATTTATTCCACGGACAAGCAGAGCTGTAAAACAAATGAGCAAATTCCCTGCTCCGATAAATCCACTTAGAAATCCAAACCCAGTAGCAGCGGGATGATTTATGTCCCACGGAGAGAGGTCCAGGGGAAAATTGATGAAGCCTCTTGTTTGGGCCGTAAATCAGATTCCATTAATGGAACCCATCCACGGATTTATAAACACAGCCCGGAGCCCAGGCTGGTCCTCCAGCTCCCGGGAAGGAGGGGCTGGAGCGAAAACGGGGGCAGCTCTGATCCATAAACTCCTTCCTGATAAATCCAGGAAGACAATCTGTGGAAAGATAGCGGCGCTCGATTTATGGCACCTGCAAGGGAGCCAGGCGGGAGTAAATCTTGCGCGCCGGCAGAAATAAATCTGGGAATGTTCTCCCCTCCTCTTCCCTGTCCGGAGAGCCACTCGCAAATCCAAGAGCGTTTCCAGCTCCTCTCTGCTTTGGCCTTCCTGCCTCTGGTCCTGGGAATGCCAGGACTTATGGGATCATGGGATGGGTTGGGTTGGAAGGGATGTGATGGAGGAGCCAATCCCACTCTCATCCATGGGCAGGGACAGCTCCCACCATCCCAGGTGGATCCAAGCCCCAATGTCCAGCCTGGCCTTGGACACTCCCAGGGATCCAGGGGCAGCCACAGCTGCTCTGGGAATTCCAGCCCAGCCCCTCCCCACCCTCCCAGCCAGGAATTCCTTCCCAATATGAGCATGATGAGGCACTGCTGACAGCCAAGGATCCTGGTCCTGGATAAAATTCCTGGGTTTTTGGAGTTTTGTTCTGAGAATCTGACATTAAACGGACGTCAGGAATGCAGGGATTGCTCCAAGAAAAAAGGTTTGGCCCCATTTTCTACTCTCCTGTCCCAGAAATGCGATTTAAACTGGAGGAGGGCAGGGATAGATGGGATCTTGGGAAGGAATTCCCGGCTGGGAGGGCGGGGAGGGGCTGGGCTTGAATTCCCAGAGAAGCTGTGGCTGCCCCTGGATCCCTGGGAGTGTCCGAGGGCAGGCTGGACACTGGGGCTTGGAGCAGCCTGGGATAGTGGGAGGTGTCCCTGGGTGGGAATGGATGATCTTTAAGGTCCTTCCAACCCAAACCATTCCATGATTCCATAGATATCGGATTTAGGGATCTGGTGAACAGAGATGAATCTCCCCTCAAGGTCTGAGATCACCCCAAGCTCTGCTTCGAAGGCCACCTGCTCTTGAGCTCCCAGGAATGTCCCAGACCCCGGAGAAATCCCATTCCCTCCATTTCCCATGGCCGGGAAGTTATTGATGGATCCACCTCAACCCCCAATAGAATCATCCACTCTTCCCACGAATCCCAAGGTGGTTTTTTGTTGGAAAGGACCAACCCCGGGGAAGATCCGGAAAGTTCCTCCATTCCAACCAGGCTTGGGCAGTGCCCACCACGGATAAAATCGGTCAAAATCCATCGGGACCTTCCCTAAAACTTGAGGAACAACGAAATCCCAGGTGGGTGTCGGGGAAAGATGGGAATAACACCAATTATTCCACACTTTTTGAAGTCTCTCCAGCCCAAACACCGAGGGCTCGGAACAGCTGCGATTCCTTCTGCTTTGGAAACAACAGCCTGGAGTTTCCAAAGGGGGGGAAAAAAATCCCTCCCCATCCCGTCAGCGCCCGGGAAAGGTGAGGAGAAGTCCAGAATTCCCCGGCTCTGCCTTGTGGAAAGGCTCCTTGGAGCTGCTTGTGGTTCACCTCGTGCTCCTACAGCAAAATTCCGTTGGATCCTGAGCCGGGAAGAGCCTTTACCTCGAAAAGATTCCTTAGGGAATTTCCCCGGGGGAGTTTAGGAATGCAGGGGGTCTTCGCTGTGATTTCCTTGGAATGAAACTTCCCGTCCATCCCCGGGAACCTCCCAGCTGGCAGCTCCAGGCAGATTCCCCTGAACTCCGAGGGAACTCCGGGGTATTCCATGGAATTAATCACGGATATGACACACGGCAATCCCACGCGGAGCGCAGCCAGAGGGGCTGGGTTGCCACGGCACCTCCGGCTGAGCAGGAATTCCGGCTCCTCTGGAAAATACAGGAGGGGAAAGGCTCCAGCCACCTCTCCCTGCTGCACTCGGAGCTTTACGGAATCCTCAAACTGGGTAAAAAAAAGGGGGAAAATGGGGAATTGCGGGTTTTTCCTAACCCCATCCCATCGCTGCCTCCACGTGGAATCACCAGAATGGAGAATCCTTGGATGGAGATCTCCAGGAAGCTGATGCTAAGTGTGCTTTATTCCAGTTTTATTCCAGTTTTATTCCAGTTTTATTCCAGGTCGTTGCTGCACCGGGTTGTTGGGACAGGCTTCCTGAAGGAATTGCTTCCGTGTTATCCCAAAAAATTTTATTTCCGTGTGTCTAAAACCACTTTAGGAAGTCGCGGAGGCTCAGGGATTGTGCATGAGAGAGGTCAGTGGTGGCCAGCCCGACTTATCACGGAATCATGGAATGGTTCGGGTGGGAAGGGACTTCAAAGATGATCAAATTCCGACCCCAGCACCTCCCACTATCCCAGGTGGATCCAAGCCCCAGTGTCCAACCTGGCCTTGGACATTCCCAGGGATCCAGGGGCAGCCACAGCTGCTCTGGGAATTCCAGCCCAGCCCCTCCCCACCCTCCCAGACACAAATTCCTTCCCAACATCCCACCCCAAGCTCCCCTTTCCCAGTGGGAAGCCATTCCCTGGCTCCTGTCCCTCCAGGCCTTGTCCCCAGTCCCTCTCCAGCTCTCCTGGAGCCCCTTGAGGCCCTGCAAGGGGCTCGGAGCTCTCCCAACCCAAACTGTTCCATAATTCCAGGATGCTCTGGAGCCAGGCTGGGAGAGACCCTAAAGCCCATCCCATTCCCACCCAGGGACACCTCCCACTATCCCAGGTTTTTCCAAATTCCATCCAGCCTGGCCTTGGACAATTCCATGGATTTGGCAGCCACAGCTTCTCTGGACAACCACGCTCAGCGGATCCAGAGCCTTCCCAGGGCAAGGGAAGAGGTTTAAATCCATCAAATCCATCGGAATTCCTTGCCCATTCCCCGCAGCTCCCATTCCCCCGTGCGGAGCAGGAGGCCGCAGCTCCGCTGGATCCAAGAGGAGAATTCCAGCGTGTCCCACCAAGCAGGGAACATTCCCTGAGGAGCCGCTGCCGGCTTCGCCATCCATTTTCCACGCCCAGCTTGAAGCCACTCCGTGGATTCCTCTGGAATGGGGCACATTAGGAAATTACTTTGGCGTCAGGTGGGAATTCAGTTGGGACTTGACTGGAATCCAGTCCTGACAGGGCACACGGGATCAGCTCCCGCTTTTCCCCAGGGATAAAAATTCCTCTTTTCCTTTGTGGGTGCCGCTCTCTGGGACACCAAAGGCAAATTCCGACAGCGGAATAATCCAGAAGTGGCGGAGCTTGGGAGCGACGGGTAAGGATTGAAATCTCCTTTGTACAGGAATTTCATCACCAAATCCCTGCCTTTCCCAGCTTAAAATCCATCAGGGATTGTCTGAGACGCTTTGATGAGGTGCCCTTAAACCCGGCTTGGAATTTTGGAGGCGTTACCTGGGATACAGGCGAGGGAATTGCACAAAGAGGTCGGAAAAATTAATTGGGATTAAAAATCGTCTCCTTTTTTTTTTTTTTTTCTTCACTTTCCCAGAGCTTGGTGGAGCCAAGATTTCCCTTATTCAGCGGGAAATTTTCCATGATATTCCCAAAAACAAAAAAAGGGTGGATATGAATCTCTTCTAAATTTTTTAACGTTTGTAAATTTTAATTCTAATTCTGAATATTTTAAACACATCGACGGAAAAAGAGAAGTTGATCCGGGAAGGAAATAATGGGATAATGCTGGAAAATCTATCATTTTTATCATGGAATGGTTTGGGAAAGGACTTCTTTATTTTTAAAAAACATTATTAAAATATTTTAATCCTGGTACTGTTATTGAATGATATTAAATATTAATAATAATATTTAATAATATAATTAAAATAGAATAATGAATCTGTCCTTTTCCAAGAGATCCATGATTTTTCTGCTCGTCATTCCTCATGGATTAAAAAGAGGTGGATTAAAGCCAAATTTGGCTTCTGAGATGGATGAAGCAACCGCGGCTCCTTCCAGATCTCAGACCTGATTATGGAAGATTATCCAAAGCCAGGCTTAATCCCTGCCTGATTTTGGAGGGGTATCCATGACTCCATCCCAGAAAAACTTTGCAATATCTCGGCCTTTCCCAACTTCCCTCAGCTCCTCCAGGCGCCGCTTCCTTCCCTCCCTCCGGCATCTCCCGGCTCCCCCACTCCCTGTTCCCAGGTTTATCCAACGTTTGATTGCTGGGTTTTGGGTGGGTTTCAGCCAACCCCTCCCACAGCCAGGAGGATTCCAAGGAGTTGGTGGGGTCAGGGATGGGAAGAGGGCTGGGTTGACCTTTCCGGCAGCTCGGGATTAAGGGTGCTCAGCCAGCGGTGGAATTCCAGCTTTGGGATCTTTGGGGTGCAGTCCGGCCTGGAGGCACCGAGGCCGCTCTCGGGGTGTGAAGAGAGGAGGTTGGAAAGCATCAAAACCATGGAAGAATGGAATCGTTTTAGTTGGAAAAGCCCTCTGAGATCACGGAGTCTCCAAGCAGCACGGCCAAGGCCACCACTGCCCCATGTCCCCAAGTGCCACATCCACGTGGATTTTAAATCCCTCCAGGAATGGGGACTCCAAATCTCCCTGGGCGCTTCCAAGGCCTGACCACCCTTTCCATGAAGGAATTTTCCCAATATCCAACCTGAGCCTCCCCTGGCCCAGCCCGAGGCCGTTCCCTCTCCTCCCGTCCCTGTTCCCTGCGAGCAGATCCCAACTCCCACCCGGCTCCAAACTTCCAGGGAGTTGTGCAGAGCCACAAGGGCCCCCCTGAGCCTCCTTTGCTCCAGGCTGAGCCCCTTTCCCAGCTCCCTCTGGAATTCTCCAGCCCCTTCCCAGCTCCGTTCCCTGCCCTGGACTCGCTCCAGCCCCTCAGGGTCTCTCTTGTCACCCAAAATTGTCCCCAGGATCTGAGGTGTGGCCTGACCAGAGCAGCTGTGACCCCGCAGCCACCCCGAGGTTGGTGCAGGTGAATCCCACCCAAGGGAAAGCACCAACAACGGGATTTCTGTTCCGGTCCGGGATGCTGGGATGTGTTTTCCAAGATTTGTGGGAAGCATCTGCTCTCCCTGACGTTTCTGCTTTGCGGATGCAGGAACCGAATTCCCTGTTTTCCAAGGTGACCAAGATCCCAAAAACGTCCCTTGGACTTTCAGCCACGGAGCCAATTCCTTCCAAAAGGACAAAGAAACTTCGGGATACCTCAGAAATCCACAAAATCCAGGTGTGAGGAACAATCGGAGCTATTTCTAGTTTTTATGTGTCCTAGAATTATAACTGGGAATATCTGGAGAAACTGGGGGTTGGGATTAAATCTTGACGGTCTTTTCCCAAATCCTTCCACGGTAAAAACGATGGATTTTCCCACTATTTCTTTCCCCTATCAACTCCCTTTTTTTTCTTTTTTTTTTTTTCTTTTTTTTTGTTGATGTGTTTAAAATATTTAGAAAGCCAAAATCATGGAATAGTGGAATTGTTTTAGTTGGAAAAGCCCGGGCCGCCACCTCGTCCCTGGTTTGGGGACAGCTCCTGTCCTCATCTCTGGGCAGAGGCTTGGGCACAGCTGAGGCTCAGGAATTTTCTCGAATATTCCTTGGAAAGATTCGTATTGGAAAAGTTCGGAAACGGAAGAGGCGATCGCAAATGTGAACAGTGGGGTGGGGGGTTGGAAATTGAAGTCAGGTTAAGAGCTGCAAATTAAAGGAAATATATATTCTGCAATTTAATTTTTATCCTAAAAACACGACTGGGACCATTTCTGGGTGAGCCCAAGAGAAAAATTCTCCGAATTAATTAAAATATTGTTTTAGATTTTCTTTTAATCGGAAAACTAAACCGAGAAAATCCCGGCGCCTTGACCTTCGAGGGTTACTTCAATAAGCCTGTACCGGGCTTATTTTATTGGCTTTTATTTATATATTATTGGCTGATTTTGGCCAAAAAAGTTGAGCTGAAATTCGGGACCCTGACCCCGGCAAGAAACGCCGTGGAAATTCGGCCCTGATTAAAAAAAAAAACCGGAGCCGAGGAATGAATTAGAAATAATAAATTAATAAAATCAGTAATAAATACATAAATTAATATAAGCAATTAAGAGGGGCCGTGTGGCGATTTCCTTCTCGGGTGTCGCTCCCGCGGCCCCCGCGACCCGGCCGAGCAGTTTTCCGCCCGGTGGGGCCTGTCCGCGATCCAACCCCGTTTCCTCACGGTCATCCCGAGGAAAACAAGACGTTTCCGGAAGCGGGGGGAATTTTGCAATCCTGGCGGAGAGGTCGAGCGCGGACAGGGCAGTTGAGGAGGTGGTGACTGGGCGGAAAATCCTCCTTGGATTGTGCCAAAGCAGCCGAGGACGAGTTTGGACTTCTTAGGAAAGGTGACGGAGTCTGGGGCGCTCTGGGAAAGCTCGGGATTAAGAGCAGATAACGCGGATCCGAATCCTTGTAAACAGCAGGAATATCCTCAGCTGGGGTGGCCGGAGTGAGGGCAAAGCACCCGGAGGTGAAACCCGGGGGTGAGGTCGAAATCCTGGGACAGATGGGAGGCGGGGAATTTCCATCCTGGAGTCTGGGGGTGTCTCCAAGGACAAATTGTCCTGAAAAAAATCCGGCTGAGCTGTTCTGGATCCTGTGGGCTTGGACCTGGATTTGCCTCTGGAGGAGGAGGTGGAATTTTTTTGGTTTGGAAGGGTTTTCTTGCACCTGGAGGGATGGGAGGTGTGAGTCCAAAATCCGGTTTAACCAATGGCTTCTGGGAGAACTTCTCAGGGATGCTGGGAATGCCGTAGGATTAACGTTCTCTTAGAACCGTGGAATACCCTGAGTGGGAAGGGACCCACAAGGATCACGGATCCAACTCCTTCCCTGCACAGGACAATCCCAACAATCCCCTTCTGTCCCTGGGAGCGTGCTCCAAACGCTCCCGGAGCTCTGGCAGCTTTGGGAATGCGCCCATTCCCTGGGAAGATGTTCCAGTGCCCCACCACCCTCGGGATGAGGAACCTTTCCCTGGTATCCAACCTAACCCTCCCTGGAACAGCTCCAGCCGCTTCTCCCTGGGAAAATTCGAGTTTCCTACACCTACTTTTTTTAAGGAATGTTTTCCTGGAGATGCCCAAAGCATCCAGGTGTTTTTCCTTTTTTTCCCGCTGTATTTTTTTTCCCGATACATTGAGGCCTTATTTTCTCTTCCCAAAAAGGTGAAACCCCTTTTTGGCTGGGCCTATCCCAGTAAATTATCCATAAAATACCCACGCTGGAAATGGATTTTCTCTCATCCCGAAGCCACCGCGGCAGCGAGATCTCCCCATTTTTTGGACTCTGGGGGTTGTTGGGGATGTTCCCTGCTGGGATCCAGAGTGAAACCAAATCCAGAGGATTTGGAGCTGCCTCACAGTGAGCACTAGGATTTGTCATCTGATTCCTGAGGGATTCGTTCAGGGATGGAATTCCAAGAAGGGGGAAAAAATCACCCTGGATTGGCACAGATCCATTTCTCAGTCGTGAACTGGCAGAGGCAACGCCGGGAATCTTTTCTTGAGGAAAAATCACCTTTTTTGTGGGATTTTGTGTTTCTTGGGTCAGGCCCTTGGCCGGCCTCCAATGCCAGGAAATTTTCCTGCTTTTTAGCAGCTGGGATTTGGGCCGTGGATGTGGAATCGCTCCCTGCTTGCCCGTGCTGGTGGAAAAGAGCAGCTTTGAGGATGGATTTGAGCTCCTGCAGGTGTTTAAGGAGGAAAAATTGAAATATTCCCTCTCTCCGGAGCCTCCAGATTCCGGGTTCGCGTAGAGACAGTGGGGAAAAAGTGGATCTGTGGTTACGGTGGGACAAATCCAGGGAAAAGTCGCGTTCAGAGGTGAATTATTTGGGATTTGCAGATTATTTGCGGTGGGATTCAAGCCTGGCAGCCCTTTCCAGGCAGGAACCATCCTTGTCCCACTTTCTGGCACAGCTGGGACAACGGCTTGTCCTCTCCTCAGCAGAGCAGCCAAAAAACTTGGGATGCAGCATCTCCTTCCTCCTTCCTTCCTGGCTGGGAATCTTGGAGGAAAACAGGATTTTTGCAGCTCCACCTGAGCTCCTCAGGGTTTTCTGCCTTCCCAAAGGATGATCCCGGAGCCTTTGCTGTTCCTGGGGAAGCACCGGGATGGGCTGGATGTGTAGGAATTGATTCGTGATTTAAACCCGTTTTCGGGGTGTTGGTGGCCGATTTTCACAACCCAAATCAGCGAGAAGTGGAGACTCGGGGCCTTGAAACGTGGATTTTTCCGGGAAAGAGTCCAAGAAAAAGCCCGAAAACAGATGAGCAGATAAATTCTGACAGTTCAGGACCTGCTGGAAGATCCGAGGGCTCAAGGGCTCCTCACCGAGGAACTCATGAAATGCCAGATCCATTCGCTGTCATTCCCGCTATTTCGGGATGCGCGGAAACATCAGGAAAAAAAAAGGTCAGAAAAACAAGGATGGCTCCGAAGCGCTGCTGGAGTTGGGGCAGAGCAGCTCCAGGGGATCCAATCCCACCTCAGGAGCAACAGGCTTCTCCTGGGAAGCCTCCACGGGATCGGTCCCGGCTGGACACTGATTTGGGATGAACACCGGCTCCCAGAGCCCCAAAAAACCCACGGCACGGCTTCCATTTTCGACATTCCTTCAGCTCTGCCCTCTAATTCCGAGGGCCGTGAAACCTCGGATCTATTTCCAATCAAATTCCATGTTTTCTTCATGGAAAAGGTCCCCAGCTCCTGATTTCCTCCGCAGATGAGGACTTCCTGGCTGTTATCCTTCGTCCCAGATTAAGGAAAGAACCCTGGTGGCTGGAATAGTTGGAATAGCTGGAATTGTTGGAATTAAGCGCTGACTTTCCCATTTTCTGTCTCATTTTCAGAGCATTACAGCTCCATACCGGGAACAACCCTCACAATTCCCGTTTCCTGGGCAGGGACATGGACCTTGAGTTTGGAGTGGCCGAGGGTTTCATTACCAGTTTTGACAGAGCTCTTTCCAAAGGATTTTGCTTGGAATCTTCCCTCCCCTGGCACGGGAAAGGAACCTCCAAGCCCTCGTTCTTGGCGCTGTTGGCCGAAGGAAAAATAAGGGAAATTAAAAAGCCCCAAACTCTTTATTTTTAGCGTTTTTCTGCCATCCTTGGTTGCTGTGCTGGACCTCGAGGTGTGACACCGGAGCGAATCCAAATTGCCCTGGAATTTTTGCCGGAATTGCCCGGGTTTCCCAGCAGGACAGGAGAACATGAGCGGCCCTCGTGGTCCGGTGAATTCGCTGCTGGCTGAAAGGATAACGGGGGTAAAATTTGGGATCCTGCTTGGATTCATTTGTGGTGCAGGAAAAGTGGCTGGAGATCCTTTCCAGGTCTCCGTTCCCGAGGCAGGAGAATTTCTCTGTTCTCTGGGAAGCGGTGCCAGCATGGACATGGGGAATTCCGGCTCTGGGAGCTGTGCTTGGGAATCAGGACTCCTTTTCCTCAAGAAGGCCGTTGTTTGGGGGGTACAAGGAACTTTGGGAATTCCCAGTGATGGAGAAGGGATGTAACGAGGAATTCCTGTCCCTCTCACCCGGCTGGGGGTCAGGTCTGCCCAGGTCTGCCCAGGGGTGGAAGTTGAGCTTTGGGGGATCCCAATGTCCAAGGAGTTAACGGAGAGACAATCCCAGAATCCCAGGATGGTTTAGGTTGAAAGGGACCTTAAATCCCACCCAGTGCCACCCCTGCCATGGGCAGGGACACCTCCCACTGTCCCAGGCGGAACCAAGCCCCAGTGTCCAACCTGGCCTTGGACATTCCCAGGGATCCAGGGGCAGCCACAGCTGCTCTGGGAATTCCATTCCAGGGCCTCCCCACCCTCCCAGCCAGGAATTCCTTCCCAACATCCCAGCCCAAGCTCCCCTTTCCCAGTGGGAAGCCATTCCCTGGCTCCTGTCCCTCCAGGCCTTGTCCCCAGTCCCTCTCCAGCTCTCCTGGAGCCCCTTGAGGCCCTGCAAGGGGCTCGGAGCTCTCCCTGGAGCCTTCCCTTCTCCAGGGGAGCATTCCCAGCTCTCCCAACCTGGCTCCAGAGGGGCTCCAGCCCTGGAGCAGCTCCATGGCCACCTCTGGACTCCCTCCATGGCCAAAATCCCTCTTTTTTCCGGGGACGTTTTCCTTGCAGCTCAGCACAGCCATGTCCCTGCAAATCCTCACCCATTCATTTGGGGGATCAAAAGGACTTTTCCAGGTCATCCAGAGCCGGGAACAGCCCTTTCCCTTGGAGCTCCCCCCGCCAGGCCTCGGCCACCAGACCCGGCCTCTGCCAAGGGTTCGGGAGACGATTCCTCATCCCTCCCTCCCGGAGCTGCTCTGACTCATCCGCATGGAGCAGACACAACTTCCTTGGTCCCATTCCCGCAGCAGCAACTGCTGCCTCTGGCTGGGCTTCAAAAAGGCCCCGTAGGTGCTAAAATCCCACAGAGCTGGCAGCAGCCCCAAATGGGTTTTTTGGTTTTTTTTTTTCCCAGAGCTGGGTCTCTTTCCCTGCTCTGAGGCTCCGTCTTGTTGCTCCTGGCACTGGTGGGAGCCTCTGAAGGTT
>VZRQ01011092.1:0-17739 GCA_013397975.1 Machaerirhynchus nigripectus
CCTGTCCCTATCTACCACACAAGATATATATTTAAGCCCAGTTCCAGGTTTTCAAAAGTCTCAGATTCGTTTCTCTTCCAAAATTCTCTGAAGCTCCTCAAGAGGAATGAAGCAGGTTTATTTGATTCTATTCTCATGCTTGGACTTAAGAACTTCACTCTTTTGAGTTTTCTTCCTTAACAGGGCAAGAAATGCACATTAAAAAAAAAGTTGCTTTCTGATAATCATCTGCTTTCAAGAGCTTGAAATGGGAGTGCAGAACAAAACAAAACACGAGTTAGCAGACCTGCAGCGGAACCTGCAGGCTGGCAATATTTTTATGAATGAATAGATGAATCCAGGCTTTTCTCGGCATGGAACTTGCTCACGATAGTGATTCCTTGCACATAGGTATTTGGCTGCTCAGGTTTTAGTTCTTGCCAGCTTTTCTGGAAAGCATATTAGCTGCCTTGATGTCTGAAATTCCCTGAGGATTACCCAAAGAGAGCTCTTAAAGTGGCACTCTTTTGCTAATTAGTAAGGCCAACTGTTGTCTGGCTGAATTGTTTGCACTAACAACGGGCTCCCTCTGCCTCCTCTCTCCAGTTTTAATTCTAATGCTAACAGAGCACACTGTGATTATGCTAATATTTCTGGCTTTCCTACATTAGGACATATGTGAGGTGTGCTGCATTTTGTAATTGTTTCATTCTAGTCCTGCTCATCCCTGTACATTGGTCTTACTCTGCCGAAAAAGACAGGTCAGCCTAGTTGGCATTGCTGTAGCAGGCATTTTGGGGATGGAGAGCAAAGGAGAAATTACAGCTTTAGCTGTCATTTAATTGTTGCTATTTAGCGTGGTTACTGATAAGGCCACTCATGAAATGGTAGTTGAGCGCCTCAAGGTCCATGTTGCAACCTCACAACCTTTTTATTGCATGGAGGAGACAGCCCTACTGGTGTAGAATTGAAGTACACAGAGCGTCCAGTGGTTTGCTTGGGGTTAGTATAAAAAAACCCGTAAGGCAGGGAAGACATTGAACAGCTCTTGGGTGCCAGTTAAGAGCCCGTCACACCAGCTTTTTCCTTCCAGCTGGGAATGTGCCAAGAGGCTTGCCAGTAAAACCATCTTTTCTGAGGGTAGAGGACAAATTTCTCTCTGAGAAACTGTAGCAGTAATTGAACTTCACAAGAGAAAAAAGTAGCTCCTCCTCCCAAAATAGGGAAACCAAAAAACAGGCTCTCTATGGCAAAAATCTGTCTGAGACATGGACTTTGTCCTTTTTATTAATTCTTAATAAATGGTGAAGTCTTTGTTTGTTTGGTTGGGTTTTTTTTGCAGCAGCATTAGGTACAGGTATTAGGTTGAATATTGCTTATGAATGTATTGCAGAGTAAAGATGACTGGCATAAGACTGTTCTTATTGCAGTGTTAATTTTAAATCTAGCCCTCAAAAATAATCTCTCTCTGATTGGACACATCTGTCTGCACTGAGCTGTTTTCCTGCAAACTGGGTGAAGCCCAAGCTCTGGTACGTGGCACTGGTACTATACTGAATCTTTGTAGCATCATAACTGTACTGCAAAGGATAGTTTTCTGCCAGAAGGAGAAAAGCGGCACAGTGTACTGAAATGCATGCTGCTGGGTCTTGTTTTGCATATGCACCTGTGTGCTTAGGCACAGGGAAAGGGACACAGCTGCAAGAAGATGATTTTACATGAAACAGGACTGGGGCTGAGATTTTGGGTTACTGTACTTCACACAAGTACAGACTCCATGCACACAGTAGCTGTACCTGCAGGAGACCTGGCTATGTTTCTGACTCTTGTGCCTCCTTTGAAGTCCCCTTGCTTTGTGCACATGACTCACCCCACCTTCAACATGGGGGTGATCCAGTGTGCAGGTAGTTTTGGCTATGAAGGGCATGGCAGGTGGGCATGGAGTCTGCAGGGAGAGCATTTCCTTCTGCCACAATATTGTGCAGAGCACTTCATGAGATGCTACTGAAAAATTGCTGAGAACCCTATGGTGTCTGTACCCAGGTGTTGCTGCCCCTGCTAGTGGTCCATCATTCAGTTTTGTAAATCAGCTTGAGATCTGGTGATGAAAATGCACATAAAATTTGCAGGATAAGCATTATTGAGAGTACTGTGGAATTCCTCTCTTGATGATAAAATTGTGTATATCATCCCTTTTTGGCTGATGTCCATAAATAGTGGTTGTCCTGATACAAAATTAATACTAATCTTTATGGCATTGAGAATCAACAGGGCACCCAGAATTACAGCTTTGGCATTGCAGCTGAGTTGCAATGGCAAACTGGCAGTTTAAACCAGATTGTTAGCAAAATAGTTGTTTGTTAAAGGTTTTGTGTGTAAGTTGCTTTTTTATTTCTTTATGTTAGTTAAGGATATAAAAATGAAAGCCAAAATATAGGTATTTATTTGACTGACAGTAATGGCTCTGAGAGAAGCCATTTAAATATTATTTACATATTATTTGAAGCCATAGTAAGTGATCATGTCAATCCATGGCACTCATTGTTATTAAAGGAGCCTGAAACAGTGTAACTCATAATGGTGTTATGCAAATCAAGCACATTTAAAAAAAACTTCTGTAAGAACATTACTGTATAAGCAAGGTAGCAAAGTTTTCAACATCAGACCGACTCTGCCATTTTAAATTTAAAATGCACAGTCTGTATGTGCGCCTAATGTCTCTGCAAAGCTCTCTAATAAGGGCCAGACTCAGCAAACGCTGAACGTGTAAGTCCCTCCTGATTTAAACAAATTTTTCAGCATGTAGGACTTTACCAATGTACCTTGCTGAAATCAAACCAACTACTACCCTTGTAGGATGGATAGAAAATGAAAAAATATTTTCTCCTCTCCCTGAAAGACGTTGTCCCTTAGAACGGCCTTTGGATGTTGAGACTGGTAAGGCTTGGTTGAAAAGGGGGATAGGGTGTGGTTTAACAAGGAAATGCTGGAAGCTTCAAGCATTTGTAACGGTGGCAAATGACATTTTTCTGCAAATGGTCTCTTAAGTATGTAATTCTGCAGCAGTAAATACTCACACAGCTGAGTGATTAGCTTGGCTGGCCATGTTGCTTTGGAGCAAATGACAGTGCTCCAAGGCAGGTGCTCAGCTTCCTCACCAAGACACAGAGTATTAGAGTGGTGTTGTCTAAGCTCTTTTGTAACTTTACCTTAGTACAGACACTGTAAGACTGTGTATCCCCTTTCTCTGTGCAGAACACTCAAAAGCCACCTGGCTAGCCAAAATACAGCTTGAGGAAAATCTAGCTCAGAGCTGTATAATCAAAATTTAAAAGGGTGAGTGGCTACTATTCCTGAGCATGTGATGAGAACAAGGCCTCCCAAACATGAAGTACAACTATTGCTACTCTTCTGGATAAAAACATGAGTGGTTAAGAAAAAATTAAGCTAAGTTGCTGTGCAAGTGTCTCCATTTAGTCATTGGAACACATGGCTTGTCCAATATGCACAATCTGGGGGAAGAGACCCTCTGTCTGGAAAATCTCAGTGTGATACTAGAGACATCTTGAAGTAAAAGTGAATCTGCTTTTCAGAGGTCTCCTAAGGTGCAGAGCAAACATTTTCTTGCAGATATTCAGATCAGTGTGAGCAGTAAAGGGCTGAGTCCCACCAAAGGCTGGGGAACTATTCCAGCCATTCTTTTCCCTGTGTAGTGGGAGCATTAAAGGTTTCATGGGAGACCACAATACCCTCTTGTAGTATGTCACTTGAAAAATTACCACAGTCATAAAACTGTCATTTAGGGTTTCCTTTGAGTCTGAGAAAATATGCTCTCTCTGTCTGCCAGTCCTGCTCCAAGTTTGTTTTTTATTTATTGTGTGATTTGGGGTTGCTTGGCAGAGATGCCAAGCAATTGCTTGGCAAAATGCCCCATTTCTGCCCACTGCTTCCCCTTCTTTTTTATGAGCACACATTCACACATGTGTACATGACTGTTGAAAAAAGTGTAGGGAATAGCCTTACTGGCCTAGACAACATGCTGTCAGCACCATTTGAAGCCGCATTTGCCTAGATTTTTTTTTTTTGGCTGTGGAGATTCCTGAAATATTGAAGAAAGCAAAGATAAAAATGTATTTTAACCAAGTGAGGCTGTATTCTTTCATTGCAGCCATCCCATGAGGTTTGGCCAGTCCATCAGGATAGGTTTACAGAGGGATTCCTGAAACTGGCTGCCAAATAAGTGGCTTTGGAGTGTCAAGCAAGATCTGGATAAAGCTGCTGTGGTATGTCAGCTGCACATTCTGCAGGGCACTGGTATGATGAGGAGTCTGCAGGGTCCAATATGGACACCTTCTGCTGCCAGGCACTGATTCAAAACCTTCGCTTCTCAGGCTAACTTCCGGTGCCTTGGGGAGCCTGCAATCCCTTCAGGATGCACTGACGTAATGTTCAGTTGTGCTGATGATGGAGATCATGCATATTTCGGATTTTGCGAGTGTTTGAATTTAAAATACACCTGGTTCTATTTTGCTCTCTAATGAAGCTTGACTGCTTAGAAACAAGCTGTAACCAAAATGCATTGTGCATAAAAAGACACCTCCAAAAAATACCGCCTAAACTCCAACAAAAGCAATCCCAAACACAACCCCCTTATTGGACACTGCTTTTGAATTTCTTCCTGCCCTTATTACCTCCATTTGATTTCCAGTCCCTGTCTGCCAAAAGATTTGGATTCCCATCAAGGCAGTTTGGAAAGCATTAATACTCAGATAAATAAATGCAATAGGCAACTAAGCTGCTGTGAACTAATGGCAAGACACTTGAAAGTGCTGTATTTCAGATAATGGTGTCAGTTTCATAAAGGCATGCAAACTGGTTTAATCAAATGATTTTATGAAATTCCTGACCATTGGGAAGGAGATTGCATAGGAGAATCTAAAAGATTGGGAGTTTCTGGCTTTATCTCTGCACTGCTGATAAGCAGCAATTTTTGCAGAAGGGGGAGAAGTAACCCTCTGCAATAAAACCATTTTCAGAATACCATGGGAATGACTTATTGCTTGAGGTGAGGCACAGTTTCTAATGGCTGCCTAAGCTTTCATCTCCATCTTTCATGGGCTAGTCAGACATTTTTATTGTGCTGACACAAAAAGAGAGCATTTATGTTGCTTCCATTCTCCATCTGTCAACAGTTAGGTTAAAGTGCCACTACAGGAATACTTTTCGTCTGATTTCCATTCCAGCGTGGTTCATCAATGTATGGTATTTGAGCCATGCCAGCTCTCAAGGTCCTAATCACATATTTTTTATGCACCATTAATGGTTAGCAAATGGGAGACAAAAGTCTGTCTTTTTAATGTGGAGAGGGTGGTATTTACTTTTATTCTGAATTTTTCTGATGTACCTCCTGTACAGTTTTCTGAGCTATGAAGAGTTGGGTTTCAGTAAACTGTGTGAAAAGTCAAAATACGTTAGGCCACAGAGGAAGTGGATTTTCATTTGTCTTGCATGGGATACATCCATGAACACCAATAATTGATTAATATTTGGGCATCAGGTAGGAGCAAAATATAGAGGGGAAGCATTGTAATAATTCCTTTTACTTAAAATTCCTTTCAGCTAACGAACCTAGTTTTATTAGTGGCAGAAACCACAAAAAGGTTATTTGGTGCAGAAATTTGGAGACCTTAATGAAAAAAATTACCATCTTATTCTGTGCTTAGTGCAGTTTTAAGGTTGGACAGGGTAGATGTGTTTGCAACAAACTAAAACAGACTATAAGGTGCACAGATTTCCTCTTCCTATCCTTTGGAAACTCTCATTTTGTTAGTATCCAGAGAAAGGTAGCTATAACAGAAAATCGAACTACATGGGCAACAATTGTTGCCTATATTTTTGACACGTTTCCCGGGTTTATATCTAGGATTATTCTTGTGAAATCTGTCCATCGTTGCTTCTTTTGTTTGTTTGTTTGTTTGGTTTTTTTTTTTTTTTTTTTTTAAAAATTTAGGTTTGGGGTTTTTTTCCTGGTTGGTCTTTACTTTTCTTGTAGAATAGCACCCTAACCCAAGTACCCCTAAATACAGCTTCTTTCGCTGATGCTGAGGAGAACAGAAAACTATTCCAGACCACTTCAGTGTGTCTGTAATGAAAGACAATATGTTCCAAAAATATCCTCTTTGTGCTGAGAAAGAGGTAGTTGGGGGATGACACACTTATTTTAAATTAGAGAAAGAAAAGGAAAAAAAAACAAAGAAAGGAAAAGTTAAGACTGAAGAGGGGGAAAACAATCTGGTTTTAACACGATCTTCTTTCAAGTACCTCTGTCCTTTGGGTATGCAATATTCACTTAGACTAAATTTTTTCCAGCTTTCTCTCAGATTTTGAGAGCCTCATTTTTCTCCAGCTAATATAGTGCAGCTCGTATACTATATTTTATGGGCGACTGGCTTCCAGAGGAATGTAGGTGTGAAAGACCACACAACCATGAATCTGAGTTATATGGAGTAATCACTACAGGGGAGAAGGAGTGTTTAGTCCCTTTCTTGTCATAGTCAGATGAGGCTTTCACACTGTGGGAGGGATTGTAAAGATCCAAAGGAGATATTACTTGATTTTGTTTCAAGTTGTTTCCAGTTCACTGGCTGAGATTCCTGGCTTCTGGAAACTTTACATTATGTTTTGATGCTGTTGGCCACTGGAGTGGGTATTGTCGCACTCTCACTCTACGCCTGGCTTGAGCTCCATGATTAACTTGTTAGCTGTGGTCTTGTGGTCCATGTGTGTACAGATGTAAAGTATTGTGTCTTGGCTTCAGATAAACAAAAGGCGCTTTTTTTGTCTCAACAAAATGCATTATGTTGCATTTCTTGCTGTCAGAGTCTGTGTATTTGTATAATTAGGACTGTCCAGCTGGTCCATATGATTCTGAGTTCTTAGACAGTTGAGATATATGCCTGAATTTTCACAGAATTAAAAGATCAAATCCAAAATTCCTTGGGCTGTTTTTTATGTCCAATGTTTTAATTGCTTTGTACTGTGACAGAGTGATGCAAAGGATCAAAATGTCTTAAAAATGCATTTATTTGGGAGTTTTAAGATGCTTAAGTTGTGCATATTTTTGTAAGTCTGATCTTACACCTTTTTCATACAGCTGGGAGCCTTCTGTTCCCCAAGCCAACCTTTCATTGTTCCCACAGTGACCAGAGTGCTATTAGAAACAGGAACAAAAAAGATTAATTTTACACCTTTTTTATTCATATCTACAGCTTTCTGTCTCTTAGTTGTGCTTCTTCAATCCTCTTCTCATATTGTTGTCCACCCTCTGTTACCTCCCACAGTGATGATTAATGGAATGCTCTACATCTTTTTTTGAACTTTTGGTTTTTCCTCTTAGTTCCTGATTATTTTAATTCTGCCAGACCCTTTTTCATATCCTTTCCTCATCTGCCTCTAATCTACAGTATATAATTTCTCCTACTCCGATCCCTCATTTCCATTCCTGTAACGTTCCATGTCCTTTCTTGGAGCCGGGGCTGAGCACACAGACCAGTTAAAATGAAAATATACTTTCCAGATTTTAGTAGCCTAATTATTTTATTTTAAATGAAGCCGAGACATCAATCAGACTGTCCTCTAAATCCCAGTCACATCAGCAGCTAAATGAAAATATCAGTTATTCTCTGCCATTCCCAGCCCACTTGCCTTTAAATGGTATTATCACAGCAAATATTAGGAGTTTAGACATGTCCATAGTCTTTTGTTGAAAAGCTCTTGCAAACAAGGCAAGGGAGATGCATCTGAAATCCTAATATCTTGTGAAATAATATTAACAATGGGTCTGGCGCATGTGAGCATTTAGACAGGAGGCTGTCAGATCCCGGGAGGTTGAAAGTGAGAAATATTTGAAAGACAGAGCAAATCATAGAAATGGGAAGTTAAGAAAAAATTTTTTTCAGGCTAAGCAGTGCAGGCTCCTGGGGCTGGTTCTCAGTTCTGACACGAGTTCACTTCTGGGCTCCAGCCAGAGATTTCTGAAGAGCTGCACAGGGCTCGAGCATGACCAGTAATCAGATCCTGTCCTCCCTGACAGCCTCAGCTTTTGTCAGTCATGAATGCCCAGAGTTAATAGGGACTTTAATTAGAGCTGTGGATGCTCAGCTCTGCAGAAAACCAGATCAAAATCCAGCTCAATAAATGTGAGGCCACTTTGGAAGTACTTGCCTTTTACACCTTCTTACAAGATTTCTCCCCTTCTATCTTCTTTCCCGTTAATCAGGAGAGATACTGCAGAAACTGAGTTATATAGCCGAAAAGGCTTTGTTAAGGAGGTGGACACTTGTCATGTAATCTGCTTAGAAACTTCTCTGAGCCTTTGAACATCCTGTGTTTTTACTCACTGAGGAAGCATTTAATGGATGTTAAAACCTCTTTTGATTTCAGGCTTCTCATTGAAGGCAAATCTGTGAGTCCCTCTGACTGGTGGGGAGGGATGTTCTTCCAGAGGCTGATTTGGTAATTTTTAAGGACTTTATTGTTGCAGCGGCTGAACCAGCAGCTGTGGTGGCTGGGGGGCCAAAGAGCTCAGGTACAGGAGAGGCCCGCTCGTGGGCCAACCCCGAGGTTTAAGATCACCCCTAAACTCAGTGAGAAAGGCTTCTCCCATCAGGCCTTGTGAGCCTATGTAGACTCAGTCTGTCTGGTTGGCCAGCAGCCAGACACCCCTTGTATCCCTTAACAGGATGGAATCCAGCCCCCACTGCGCCCCCTCCTTCTCCCCATTGCTTGTTGTTGTATTACCCCACCTCCCTTCTGGACCCCTTTATAAGTGTGTCCCAGGGGGAAGCCAGGCCCTTTTCGTCCATGGAACCTTTCCTTGTGGTTTGGTCATAAACCCATCGGAACTCTTTACGGGGGGCTGCCTCCTGACTCTTTGCCTGTAGTGGTCCCTGAGGTGGCCAGCTCAGTGTGAGCGTGTGCTGCGCGTTGCCATTGCACGGGGAGAGAGCTGGCTTGCGAGTGTGCAAAATAGCACTGCCGGGGGTTCTTCCTTCCTAAGGAACGCTTCAGGAATAAGCAGCAGCGCCTCTCTACCAAACACCCACACGGTGATGCTTTACGTGAAACAGATTTTTCTGATAATTTTTATTGCTTTCAAGCGCTCTTTCGTATCCTTTTCTGGTCTCTGCAGTTTAGAGTAGATTACTTCTCCTACTCCGACCTGTTTTCTCTGTAACCGGGAGAACAGAGCAAGCTGTGTGAAGAATTTAGGCACATCAGTACTAACCTCTCTATAGGGAAAGACAAATTAAATAGGCAAAATGACAGGGGAGGATGCTGGAGAGGATGAAGTAATTTGTGGTCAGTCAGTTACAGAGGTAGGAGTATAATTGTCCCTCCAGGTCTAGTTTAGTGGTTGGTTTATTTTTTTTTTCCACTGGACTGCGCTTTGTCTTCTTATAACTATATACCTTATTGACAGTGTGTACTAGAGGCTAGTCTTATATTGGTGGAGGATCCAATTTCATTTTTTTTCCTGAGCAACTTGTTGTATTTTAGCTCATCATGATAATGAACCAAAAAATCTGAGGTTTTATTACTTCTATTTCCCTTTTAATACATTGCTATTCCTGTTTTTATTTTTCCTATTTTTTTTTCTCTCCAAGGGGATGAAGGTGTATGGGAGATGATGTTAAGAGCTTTATCAAACTTCTGTGTAATAATAATGAGATTTGCAATGGGCTTCTAAAGGACACAGATCAGAACCACTTACCATAATGACACTACAAAGTAATGAAGATTCAAGTGGTTCTTGTTAGATATGAAGCTCTTTCAGAGAATCCAAACTTGCCTAATATCCTATTGCTAGAGCAGAAGTGGCCTTGATGCTGTGAATGGTTTATTTCTCTTTTTTGTTTCAAATCCAGGCAAATCTGTTTGGATTTGTGTGACTCCACATGTGCATGCTGGGGCTCTCCCTCCCATTAAACCTTTAAGTAAAGGTTCTAGTAAATTTCCATTAAAATAAATAGTAACCACATTTAATGACCAGTTTGTTTGAGTGTTAACAGCCTGTAAGCTAACAAACTCATCATTAACTGGTGATAACTTCTCTCAAATTGTTTAAATAATCCCTTAACATCAGCCATGTTTGTATTAAGATGCCCATGTAAAATTTCTGACCGATTCTTCCTTTTTAATTTTTTTTTGAGAATATTTTATCTTTTTGATCTGTTTTTCTTTGATTGTTCCACTTTCCACTGCTAGTATTTTCTCCTTATTCATTAAGATAGCAGTTTTATTTTCTTCTGTACTTTTTTCCAGATTTATCTTAAAATCTCTGCTTGTTCAATGAATTAGGTGACAAACCCCTAGGGGTAAATTCAACTATGGAACATAAAACTCACAAATCAGTGGAGCTGTGGGCTACATCCTGATTATGTACAGAATTCAAATGAGCTTGGGGAACCTATTTGTGGGCTGTTAGAGGAAGCAGAAATCATGTCCCCAGTCTTGCAAAGATAGGAATGCCTTTCTGCAAGTCCCAACAGAGTGATTTATGCATAGGCTCACATCACATTTACAGATCCAGAGTCTGTGTGCTGGAGACCTAATTTGGCTGTAGCATTTGTTTTATACCAAAAACCATCTTGGCTTCATCCTGTGGAAGGAGGATGAGAGTCAGTTCAGTTCAAATAAAATCTTAAATTTTGGCCAACACTCAGATTAAAGTTTAAAGCCACTTCAAGTGATATATTGTGGGGAGGGAGGAAGGAATATTTCAAAAGCATTTTCCATGTTCATTTTCTCTGACTGATTTCAGACTAAACTGGTAAGTAGTGGTGGGCTGCAGTTCAGGAAATTGTCTATGTCTCCTTACCTCAGAGCAGGATTGCCAAAAACTGTGTAACATCTGGCATGTCTATCTGACCTCTTCTTGAAAGATCTCCAGGAGCAGCTGTCCTGCAGTTTTCTTGGGTTTTCTGCTCTTGCACTTTGTTATTCTAATTATTGTCAATGCCAGCCTGGAATTTTCTTCCTGCAGTGTAAGGTTGTTTCCTGGCTCCAAAGATACAGTGAAAAATTATTCCTTCTTCTTTACAGTAACATACCATGGACTTGAAAATGTTTTCCCATTTCCATTGAGTTTTATGCAATTTAGACTGAATAATCCCAAATGTGTGCCCATCTCTCCAGCTGATCTACAACTTTCTTTAGATTCAGGGTTCAAAACCAGACCCAGTAAGCAGCTAAGATCCAGCTATAGATATAAGATCTCTATGGATACAGAAAGATTGTTTCAGGTATCCTAGAAGATATACTTCTGTGTACTTAATCCCAATACAAAATATTCCTTTTTTCCCAGGAGCATTAGCACGTCCTCTAGTGCCTCTCTAAAAATGTGCTACCCAACAGTTGGGCACCACTCTTTTATTTTTGCATCTAATTATTCCTGCCTAACTAACACCTGTCCTATTGAATTTCTTTTTTTTTTTGCTTGTCAGTATGTCATGTCAAGTTACTATAAGGGGACCCATAGTCATGAAATTCCCATTGCAGCCTGGCAGATGCAAAAAGTCTGAGTTATTCAGATATGCATGCATAATGTGTGTGCTTTCTATAACAGTCTTTTAAGAAGTTTAGTGTCATTCATTGCAGTTTTTAGATCTTAGTTACTGTCTCAATAGCTAATAAAACAGACTGTAAAGCTTCACATTCTGTAGGCCAAAATAGATTATACTTTTGTTCTGTTTTATTAACAAAATAGGATTTGCAATTGAGCAGTCCTTCCAACTGCCCGCATGCAAGTCCCTCACAAATAACTTTTGAACATATTATTGCACTCATTTGACACAGGGGCAGAGCCCTTAGAGGGATTGAGGCTTCCAGGATTTTGGTGAAAGCTTGAGTGGATGGAGGGAAGGAAATGAAACCCTCCTGGCCAACGTAAAAGCAGCAGACACATGACATGCACTGTGTTCCCCCTGCCTGGCAGACAGGATGCCTCCAAGGAGCCATGGATATTTCTGGGGGGTTGCAATGGAGGCTATTTTGGTGGTGAGAGCCCTGGGAGTGGCTGCAAGGCTGTGATCCATGGGAGACACAGCAGCAGTGATGCTGAAGGGGCCATTTGTTTTGTCAGAGGTTGATTTTGCAAAACAAAAATCAAAGCCAGGGTTGTTTCTAACACTGGCTTTTGTTCAAGTACTGAATAGATGTTTCAAGGCATTGGCGAGAGAGTTGAGTTTTGTGCCATCTTTACAAAGCAGATGTAGGCGCTTATGTATCCACTCTAATAGACAGCTAAAAACATCTGATTAAAAATGCCCACCTCTAAACTCAGTGTGATCTCTTTTAATAGCAAAAGCTTCAGTTCTGTCAGGTTTATACTCTATCAGACCACAAAGAATGAAGTGAGCAACTCTTGTGTGGCTTTATATCTGGTTAATTCTAAAACACGAGCCAATGTTAATAGGAGCACTTTATTTGAGGAACATTTATCTCTGTATGCTTTACAATGGTCACATCCAGCACTTGAAACAGATGTAATTAAAGTCTCTATATCTTAGGTTGTTATCTGATTTTTCCATTTGTAGTCTGTTACTTGCAATGGGAAGTGCACTGGAAGATTTTAAGCACTTGGATGATTTAGTGCTATGCTTTAATATTGTCAGTTAAGCTATGTACCATCTAAAGGTCTTCTTCAGCAGCAGACTTTCCTGTAAATAAACTGTCCAGCCTGACGGAGATGTCTAGTGAAATTAAACACACTGTTTAAAGGGCTGCATATGCTTCTTTACCAAGAGGCTGCAGATTTACAGATCCTCAGCTTCATCTTTAGATGGAGATGATGCATTTCAGCCGTTGGATGACTGTAGGCCCTTTGGGTGCCCTAAAAAGTCTCTTGTAAACATTTTCAAGGTCACCATGAATCTCTGGAATGGAGAGGCTGGAGTTTTGGCTTTAAGCTTTTTGTGGTTGTCTTGGATTGAGACAGTTTAAAGGAGAACACTCTGGAATGAGTCATCGTCTCTAAGGGTTCCACCAATCCCTTTCCACCAATAAGAAAGGAATATTAATAGATGAAAGTGAAAAAACAACCATTTATTAAGAAACAGAATGCCAACGAGCAGGGGAAAAGAAAAAGTAAATAATATGCTAGATATGGGACTGCTAGACCTCACCACCCCACTGAAACAAAGAGAGACCCAAAATACCGGAAAATACCCGTTCCCAGTACGAGCCTGGGTGGGACGGCTTCGGGCTTTGAGAGACGGAGTGACAAGATGGTGTCAGATCTGTCTCGCGAAGGCAGGAGCCTCATGGAGCAGTTCCATCAGCAGATGAAGAACTTCTCCACGGCAAGGCACAGCTTCTTTGAGCTGAGGGAAAAAAACCCCACCAAAAAAAACCAAAAAGGAAAGAAAAAGTCCTTGCCTGAGCAAAGACCAAGCAGCCAGTGATGCAAATACCATGCTGTGAAAAGCTGTGAAGAAACTGGGTGCAGAGCTTTTTAAAATGCCTGTGCAAAGCAACCCCACTCCAGCAAGGTTCCTGTCTGCAGGGCCTTGAATGTACAATAACAATTTTTAGGGCACAGCTGAATATGGAATACAATATTATGAATCACCCCAAGACAGGTGACTTTCCATAAAGTAACAATTTCCAAACTGCTGCCTCTTCCAGGAGAGTTAGAAATGTGAGTTCCTGGGATAGATCAAAGGTCTGAGTCCCATTACTCTGAAAGACCTTGCATATGAAGATGTCACGTGCTATTCTTTTGCACTCAGCCAGGTCAACTGGAGTTTTCAATTCAATGAGGCTTTTAATCACCTTGTGTCCCCCAACAATGTAGAATGAGGTGGCTTTGAAAAATCATCTGTGTTAAAGATGCTGAGAAAAAACTTGAAATTTTTTTTCACATTGCTTCTGTGAAAATGGAAGATGTGTCAGAATTGTGTCATTTTATAGATTTGTTTCTTCTCTTTTGGTTTGGGCAGTCACCTGGCTTTAAAAGATGTAGCAAGGAGTTATTTATGTTATATAGTTCAGAGGAGAGAGAACATGCAGTCCCACTTAAGCAAGCTATTAGATGATACTGCATTAAGAACATAAGCAGTCTCACTGGAATATGCTTGTGTCTAGGTGCCTGTTCCCATGCCTTGCTGAATTGAGACCCAGGGATTGGTTTTTGAAAGATACACAGGCACCAAAGCAATTTAGGTACAGAGCAGGCAAACATGGGTGTCTAGGTCATGGTATTATATTGCTTTCTCTGCTGTCTTGCTCCAAGCAGAGAGTTGCAGGTATTGCACAAATATTCAGGGAAAATGTGGCTCCATCTCTGCACTGGAAAAGTAGGTGCATGGTAGTTAAAATCACTAGAGACTCATCCTCTGTTTTGTTTAGTGTTGTTTTGTTTTCCTTGGTTGACAACCCATCAGTGAATGATTTCTTCATACCAAACTGTGATGAAAATTATTTCTCTCATTTTCCTTAGGCAGCAGGGATGGGAAAAACCAGTGATAGCCCTTGTGCAATTTAGGTGATGAAGAAAATGGCAAAGAAGTTGCTTCTGGTGTAACTGGCTGGCAGAAGTGGGAGAACCATAAGTGACATAACTTTCTGCAGAGGTTCCACATTAGCACTGCCTTGCATCGAGCAGATGTTCCGGCTGTTCTGGTCACTCTTCACCTTTGTCTGCAAGGTGCATCTATCACTGTAATTTATAATGGGACATGGAGCCAGCAACTGAAGGAGAAAAATCAACCCAATCCTAGGAACAATCTTTCTTGATGAATTCTCCCCCCTAAATTGAAACAATTTGCTGGGTAACCCAGCTGGGGTTCATATGCTTTTGATTACTGTGGGCTATTTAGCTTTACAAAATGACACGCTGCTTAATGGACTTTTAATGGTTATAGGTTTCTCTCTCTTTTTTTTAATGAGCTTCACCAGTTTGTTACTAATGCCCTGTAGAAATCTGGCAAAACGCCAGATTTTATGTTACAAATTTTCTCATTTTTGTGTGGCATAAGTGGAACCTATGCAGCCAGTGGGGGTGTCTGTGCTACTAATCATACTGTAATGCCATTAAAGAAAAGTGGAAAAAAAGAGCTAATTGAGTATTCTGCAGTCCCAATAATGGCATATGCAAAGATGGTATCATTAACACTTAGCAGCTGAAGTCTTACAAGAAGTCCAGTCTGTTGTTCAAGCTCTGAAAGATGGAGTTTCTTAAAGCTCATGTGTTGCACTTGGCTACTGCCAGGTTAAGATGTCAAGTTGAGGGTTACACCACTGTAAAGGCACAGATAAGATTATGTCCTTTTTGACAAGGAAGAGATAACTTTCCTAACATTTTGCTAGATGTAATGGCCTATGTTTTCAGCAATGACTATAGTTCAGCTTTCAAATGGACCTTCTTAAGGGGACTGTTTATTTTCAGAGAGTGAATACTCAACACTTTGTGCGTTTTTAAGTTGAAGGAGATTCCTGTTCTGCAATCACTACTTGAAACATGAGTCGATAATACCAGTGGGTCTTGATGGGAAATCTGGGCGTTGCTTATGATTTATATAAACTTACAGTGAAAGAAGATTTAATTGTTAAATCTCTTCTACTGTTTTATTTTGGTGGTAACACAAATCTCCTTATGTTATGTATTCCCTAATAGAGCTGATAATTATTAATGAACTTATAGTTCTACATAAATTCTCTGTTGAGTCTGAACTGTCAAAATGTCTTGGGCATAAGGCTCTTTTCAGGCATCAGTTTTAGGTGGACCTTAGTCAGATGCTTTGTAGTGTGTTTGTCCATGGCATATGGATATTGCACAGTGTGGATAGGCCAAGCATGTGCCAAGCTTTGCCAAATTCTCTGCTGAGTCCCAGAAGCTGATGCAGTGCCTGATGTTCAAGAGGAGCCTTGTTTGTGCAGCTCACTGTGCCAGAGAGGGATGTGCCATGAAGCACCATGGTATTTTCTGAAAGCCAGCCAGCCGTGCTGTAATGTCTGCTTGATGAAGGGGTCAAGAATCATGCAAAGCGTTTGTGGGAGTTAGGACTCCACACAAGTCCTTTATCTTTTTAGCCTCTGTGAAGCTTTACCTTCGAGCCTGAACAGATGAGAAAACGCCTGCAGATGTTGTTTCAAGTTGTTTATTTTTTCTTATCTCTAGCTAGCTCTCAGCTCCGGCCGCAAGTCTGATGCCAGCCGTGTCCGAGCGGGAACTGCCCAGTCCTGGGCTGTCCCGTCCCTTTTGTACCCTTTCCATGATCCAACCATTCTTCACAACGTATTTATTATTTACCATTTTATACCAATTAGTTTGCACCTATTCTAGACACGTAATTTCTACCTCTTTTTCATTCTACCAATCATTTTGTGCCACCATCACCAGAGAAGATGGAGGAGAAGAAGAAGAAGAAGAAGAAGAACAGGGTAACGCCCAAAATCCATCTTAAGTGTTTTATCTTTACTCTAAAAATCCTAAAATCTGCTTTTTTACCTTGCAACATACTAAACCACTACTTATTTTAAACTCTAATGTTTTGCAATGTTTCTCGCAGTGTTGGTAATTTTTTCCATGGACTAAGATCAAAAACTCCTTCATTCTTGGCTTCTGCCCAGGGTCTGGGACCCCTTCGCAGGGGCTCTGGGGCTCCCTGACCTGCCAGGGCTGCCAGGGGCATGCCTTGGACTCCAACAAGCTTTGACTCCTCCTCCCAGCTCTAAGGGGCTGTGTTGCTCTTCTACTTCAGTTAAGTAGCTGGGAAATATTGGGCCATCCCTTTTCACTGTAAATTGGCAATGCTCGTGCAGTATTGATGCAATTATACAAATTTACACTGAGTGAGTATCTGGGCTCTGGTTCTTTCTGTGAATATCAAGCTCAGGTACCAGCTGAAGTAGAAACAATGGGAAGAGTAGTGTTGTTTCAGGTCAGAATAAAATCTACAGGATTTATGCTTAAAGAAAAAAAATCACTGTGTTCTGAATGTGGCTGTTTGTGTTTTGCTGAGAATAAGAAACTGCATTTCTCTTAATTAGGAAGTGGATGCTCTTATTCAGGAAATGGATGAGAATTTGGTAAACTGCCATCCCAGGACAAATACAATGGAAATGTAACAAACATTCAAGAAGTTCTTTGGAAAGGAGTAGAAAGTTGTAAAAGGATGGGTGTCCAGATTTATACTTTGAGCACAGAACATGTTTAAAGGTCAGATTCATGACTGTTATGGCAGACAAAACTCAGCTGACCTCAACTGTGTTCCTGTTTTTCTTCTGGGCCTTACATTGCACTCATGCCATGTGTGAAGAGATTGTACTTGCTTGTTGTAGTGGGTTGGTTCGCATCTCTTACCTTCTGTGAGATAAGAATTAGGAGGAATGCAAAGCAGGCTCTAAACTTAAAGAACATGAAGAAGTTTATTACTAGAACTAAAAGAAAAAAAGAATTAATAAGAGTCAAAATACACCTTTAGAACACTTCTCTTCCCCCCATCCTCCCCCCTCTTCCATCCTCCCAGTTACAACTTAAAAGCACAAACTTGAGATTATTTTAGTCAGTTTACCAACTCTATAATAGTCTTTCATCAGTTCACTTAGGGAGAGGAGTCTCTTTTGCCCATGCTATGGGGCTTCTCCACAAGAAGGAGTCTTCTCGTAACTTCCATGTCACAGCACAACAGCCGCCCGGGGTAGTTTTCTGCTGGCATGTGAAAGTCCCTTCCCTCGACTTACAGCTTTCCCCACAGC
>VZRQ01011092.1:18082-79390 GCA_013397975.1 Machaerirhynchus nigripectus
GGTATTCACGTGCCTTTGCCTTTTCCTTTCCTCTAACCTGGGAGAGGATGATGTTTGCAGGTCTCATCTCTTCTGGGGAATTTACAGTTCAGAAGGAGTTAATCTTACCCGGAGCCTTGGCTTGCAGCTAGAACTTATCTCTCTGGTGGTCACATGCTCTCTGCTGGGCAGCAGCCAGGAGCTTCTCTCGGCTGAAGTTGTAAAAAGTCCATCTCTGGCTGCCCTGGAGAAGGCAGGGGGGGCATCCCGGCCCTCATGGAGCCGTGGGTCTGTCCCCAGCCCCTGCCGGGGCTGAGTGGTCAGGCCCGGCCAGGCCCGGCCAGGCCTAGCCAGGCCCGGCCTGGCCTAACCAGGCCCGGCCTGGCCTGCTGGCCAGAGCCCTGTTTCCAGCTCGAAAGCCGGAAGGAAGAGAGAGTTTCCCGGGCTTCCACCTGGTTTAAATATGTGAATTTCGAGAAGCGCTATTGGTCTATACAACTGTTCATCAACCCAGGGTCAAACCATGACACTTGTGCAGCTAGGCACGGTTTTCCAACCATGATAAGCAAGAACGGTGTCATGGTCTTCTTTTGGGTCTGTCCTCAGGGCTCTAGTCTAGGATGCTCTTGGCAGCATGGCTTGAATCTTTATAGTTAGTGTCTTTGTGTGTAAATTCAAGCAATGTATGAAATTTTCAGCAAAGCGTGCTCAACTCCTGGTTAGCGGGAGCAATGGGCAGGAAAGAGCTGGTAGAACCTACATAAAGAAAAACTGCCCAGTGCAATATGTATCTGCAGCTTTAACTATCAGCACTTAATTAGGGCAATAATGTAACTGCAAAAAGCAGTATCATCGAGACAAACGGCAGAGAGTCCTGTATGATTGGCCTGAGATGGTAAATTTGCATAGCCCAGATGTAAGTGAGCACAAAGAGTGCTTCCAGACTGATCTCAGCTCCTGAGGAACAACCTACAGCATCTCTGCTTTCATGGTCCCTGCCTGGAGACTTCATCTGTGGATAACCAAGAGCGGATTGTACTTTTGTTTATTCTTATGAAGTTACAGTTTATTTTCAGTTGACGTTGTGCAAAACAAAGACAAAAATGTCAACAGAAAGTTGATAAAACACCAGTTGACTCTGCTAGTTTACTGAATGATTGTAGTTGCCGCAAATGTTTTATTCCCTATTTCCTTTTGCTTTGAGGTTGCAGAACTTCATAATCAAACAAGGACAAATGATAGTGTTCTTAAGAATATCATAAACCCAGATAAAAAAATCTACAAATAATTATCTGCATTCTCAAATTACATCAGTTTATGCCCCTTTTATAATCATTCAGATGACTGTTCCTACCAGGAGATAAATTTGGCCAAATATTCCCAGAAACAGCAAATCTAAATGAATATAAAAAGTTATTCAAAGGGAGAAAACTTCAGATCTTTAATCTGAGTATTTGCATCCAGTCAAAATTGGTCAGACTTCCACTTACAAAGATGTACTAACCAGCTGCAGTCAGGGATCTTGATGGAAACTGTTTGAATTACCAGCATATAAATAATCATAATGTTGAGTGATGCCTGTGTAATCCATCTGTGGACAGATAAAAAAGAGGTGTAATTCATGGAGTAAAATTGTTAATTACAATTCCTAATTGTTAATTAAGGACAGATAGCAGCTCTAAGATGTATAGGTCTAGAAGCTGGATCTGCTGGTGAATTTAGCAGCAATGCTTTAAAACTTTACTACCAACAATATCTGCTGCACTGGATGGCCCCATCCCTTTCAGAGGGATAAAACTTAATGTTACTTCAGTGGCCCCAGGACTGAAGCATGTGTAAATGGGTGTTCTTTTTCCTGCTTTCTTTTCCCTAGACTATTCTTTAAGGTTTGACATAATTTACATAGAACGAATTTGTTCCACATTTTAATAATTTCCTGCGTAAGGAGAAAGACCATGGGGCTTTTCTGTTGTACTATGAATGTATCTGCAAATATATCTCCATTGTATACACTGCTTGTACTGGATCTGACCTGTTCAGGCTGGGATTTCTCAAAAGAACTCACGTTTCTTAGTTCAAGGAGTCTATCAACTTGACAGTATTTGTTCAATTTTTTTTAATAGCTTTGAAAACCACCATCATACGCTGAGACAATCCTAGCATAGGAGGAGTCAGGCAAGGTGTCTTGGATCCTTGTACAAATATGTATTTCTCAAGCAGATGGGGAAATCTTGTAATTAAACTTGCCGGCATTTTATTTACTAATGCACACTTTCCTTTAGCTGACCTGGTGTTCACTGGAAGTAGTAGAAATCTTTCTGTTGAGTGGTAGCAAATTTTGGGTCCAGCCCTTACTGACAGTATCTCAGCTCTCCTGAGCAATCTACCCAATCTTAGTTTCATGGCATTTCTGAATAATCATTCCCATATTATTCATAGGTCTGCATCTTCAGTTAATTAACCCCACCACCTTCTGAATCTCTCCTGCTCACCTTATTACTACACCTGTGCCAGCTGGAAGACATACAGACACATGGCTTCCCTGACAGGGTAGTTTTGGGTAGGAGACCCCCTTCATGAGCCACTTTGGCCTCTTGCATGATAGGATGTAGCAGTGGCCAGAAACACAGCATTATTTCACATCTTTCACAGAATAAGGCCTTTTTCCTTATTTTTCAATTATTTGTTCTCCTCCTCTCCTTTTGAAATGGTTGTAATATTCTTAAAAGTTGACATTTTTATTAAATTTAGCAAAAGAATCTCCCTTTAGTCACAGATCAGCATAATTTTATGGGCTGTGAAGAGAAATGCTATGTAAGAGCCTGCTAGTGTTTTGCCATGTCTCAGGTCTTATTTGAACAAGGACTGTTTAGTTTTTACTCTGTAAGCATCTTGGCTGCTCCTGAGATGTGGATCCAAGCTCCGGAATGGTGGCTTGGATGGTACTGGCTGGTAGTGTGGCCTCAGGCAGGTGCCTACCCAGGGTTCCAGTGCTTTATCTGGGAGGTGTTTCACGGGCTGGCTTCAGCTGGTGGTCTTGCTGATGCCTGTGGTAGAATTAGGTGTCAAACCTGCAAGAAGTCTGGCCAAGAGAACTGATGTTTTGTATTAGGCAGACTTTTTGAAGATTTGCTGAAAAAAAATGGAACACAAAGCTTATAGTGAAAACAGTGACTTTTTGAAGATCGTTTTTACTTGCTGGGTTTTTCCCCCCCTCCCTTTAGAGCCTTGCACACAACTTTATCTGTCAGGAAAAGAAATAATTTGTCACTAAATTGTTGCTGTGACTGACACTCCGTAACTAAACATTGTGAGACCTTCAGCTCAGCAAAGTGCTCTAAAAGCCCTAAACTGGGGATCCTCTTTAACAGATGAAAAAGAGGGGCAGTGAAGATCCTTCCTACTTGTCTGGTCATAAGCAGTGTGGATACCAGTCTGAAGATTTCCAATACTTGGTTAAATACTCTGCATCTGGGAAAATTGCAGGGAAGTAAAACTGTACTTTATCACCAATGCTGTAATTGACAGAAGGCTTCCTATTCCTATTGAGTACTTTATCAAATATAAAAGGAGATTAATTTCAAGTGGCTTTGAGGTTTGCAGTGAGCACTGCAGTGTGTAGCCTGGTGTCATTCTCCCGTAGGAACTAAACAGTTTGTAGAGTATGATTAATAATAATTTGCAGTAATCAAAGTGCAGACTGAAGCCCTTGATTTTAGAAATTATTGTTGGGGGGTTTATTTTTGACCTAATAGAAACATAACTGTTATCCCTTCCTGCAAGTTGTAGTTATAGCAAATGGATGAAAACAAGCCTGAGGCCAGAGCTCGGAGGGCATCCACCAAGGCACTATCCTTTCTTGTACCCACCTGGGATTTCAGCCCATGACATCCTCAGGCTGGGGTATTTGTGGGGCGGGCACAGACATCATGTTTCCAGTTTGAACATGAGAGGCTCATGTTATGTCCTCCTTGCAGTGGCTCCATTCTCATTCAGTTAAAACTGAGCTCTCTGGGTTCTCAAATGAGAATCACTTGATACTGAATTATGCCACAGGAGCATGAGGGGGAGAAAAGGTGCATTCGGCAGTAAATCAATATAGCTGGGCTACGAACTGGGAAATACGTTTCCTCTGGGGTTGAAATTAAAATTGACTCTCTTGGGTGCTGATGAGCTGAACCTTCAAAGCGTCAAACCTCTGAGCTGTTTGTATCATTAGCAGCATTATTCCTTTGACTTTGAAAGAGAGCTTTATTTCAATGGTTCACTCCAGCAGTATTTTCTACATCTTGCCTTGTTATGCAGCTCTACAGACAGGACACCAGCCATATTGCTGCTTGCTTGTTGCAACTCCCATGCAGGCCAGCAAATGATAAACAAAAGTCTTTTGTATAATATTAATAAGCTTTCAGCACTTCTCAGTGTGGCCTGTTGTCATCAGAGTAAATCATGTGTATCAAAAGCCCTTATATGTGAAAGTTTGTTTTCATATCTGGCCAGCTTTTCTATTCAAACCCTTTTATCATCTTGTAATAAAAACATTTGTTTATTTTTTCAATAGCACTTCAGTCATGATACAGGAACTGCTTCCATGAATAGAACAGCACTTTTCTAAGGAGCTTTCTTTCAAATCATTTCAACTGGCCCCTTCTAGCTGCCAGTGGACTTCGATTCCTGTTTACAATAAAACAATAGTAGCAGCTTCATAAATAAATAGGAGCACACATGCCTGAGAACTATGTTGTCATTGAAAAGTTAAAGTTTTCTCGTACTCAGACTCTTATTTTATCTAGCTCACTTTGGTTTTGAGCTAAATTTAAAGTTCTCTCTTTATGGTTGATGCAGAGATCATATTCTATTGATGTCCTACAGTGAAAGTTTTCAATTTAAACACTGAGGTTCTGCTATGTCAATATTTCAGTACCAACAGATATCTGCTAAAACAAACAAACACTTTTTCTCATCTCAAGATAGAGGGATAACATCCTGTCAGTACCTGTGAGTAAATAAAACCCTGAGACCGAGTGACCTTTTATGTGCTCTTTAGCTATTGCTCCTTTCTGCTTGCTATCTAGCTTTTCCTGTGGCTGGCTGCAAATGCCAGAGGATGGAATTAAGGAGATGATGGAGAGATTTAATGTGTTGGGTTGCCTAAGAAGTATTTGTTAGGGGTCTTTTAAATCTCTCCTATCACAGGTTCACTGTTTGCTTCTGGGCACTGCAGGAAAAATTGTTGTACCTAATTTTGAACCCATTTACATTTATCATTTCTAGCAGCTTCCTTGTAATTTCATGCTCAAAAAGGATGCAAAAGCACCTAAGTGACTCTAGAGTTGAAAAAGGCCTGGGTAAAACAGAAATCAAAATTCGGCTATCCCAAAGTCCACTCAGACTCTGAATGGATGCTGAGTTAACTGGACAGGTAGGAAGCTGCATCTCTGCCCCTAGGATGGGCCCATAGATGTGATAAATGACTTGTCCCAACTTAGGCACACAGGTCTTAGAACCAGTCCCACACTGTCATGTCTCTGTGACATGGTATCAGCAGAGATTTGTGCAGACAGAGAAATCTGCTTGTTGGATCAGTTGTCAATTTTTTGGCCAGGGGCTTACCAGCATCTTTGTGTGAAATGCTGTGTTTTCAATTGCTGGAAAAATATATCCATAATTTTTAGGAAACTTTTGTAATCAAAGGAAATGTAATCCTTTAAGCTGCATTTCTTATTATCAAGCTCTGACCTCAGAAACTTGGTAAAATACTTTTTGCCTAGACTGTTTGTATTTTTCCCCCTTCAAGTGAAACAATGGCCTCTCTAGCTGACCTGACATCCTTCCTGGCATGTCCAAAGGAGCAGAGGGCTAGGAAAATGGCTCAGTAGTTGGTTCAAACACCCCATGCTTCTCTCATTAAGATAGGGCTTTGGAAGCATTTCCACAGCTCTAATTTGATCTCTGGGAAACTGAAAGGTTAATTGCACAATGTACAGGGGCAAAATAGATTTCCAAGAACATCTGGCACTATATTATTGAGTCTGAAATAAGATTAAAGTCATTCTTCTGGGACACGAGCTCTTGCCAACCACGATGGGGAAGGTGTACAAACTTTATCTGAGTTTAATGAAGACATGGTGTGTATATTTATACACACATAAATGCACACACACATGTTGGTGTTTTTTTTTCTTCTTCTTTTGCTTATGGCCTGTGGTATCTGGAGTTGCTTTTACAGGATTTCTTCTCACTAAATTTCCATGAGTGCTAATTAGGGGACACTGCTGCCTGCAATAAATCTGTGTTGCAGGATATGTGGTCTTTTCCCCTGTTTCTTAAAAATCATCAGGCATCTTTTCTCTCTTATCTGCCACCATCCCTCTGTGCTACCTAGCGATAGCCTTATACTGCAGAAAACAAGGATGGGGAGGCAATATCAGGGGACTCGGTAATATCTTTTCAAAGCTATCTGTGTTAAAGTTCAAGGCAAACATTTGCCATCTCTTAAACACCAACTTTATCCTGAAGGTATCTGGGTGTGTAATTAGGGACAGAAGAAACACTTGCTTGAAAAATATGATCTGTGCTTGTGTCCAAGGCAGGTAGGGAAAAGACTTGTGGGAGGGGTGCAAGTAGGGGAGTGAGTGGTAAGGAGGTGACTCATTTCTTCTCAGGCCATTTTTCTTTGCTAAGGTCAGCTGTGATCTACGCTCTTTTCCCCAGCTTTTCTAAGGATGAAGGAGGAATCTGTCAGTGGAAGAAATGGTAATGAATAATGATCGCAAGATCATCTCTTCTACTGGAGAAGTCCTAGTGGAGAGACCCTCTCTGAGCCATCTGTTTCCCTGAGTGGATGACTCACTATTACTGGCTTATCTGCCTGATATGTGACACTCTGGTGTCTTTAATATGTCACAAGTTCTGACAGATTTGGCAGGTCTTTAGCTTGAAGATCAGCTGCATAGCTGGATGGTTGAGTAGACTGTAGAGGGCAGTCTGAGACCGCCAGTGATGGGCTGCTGCAGCTGCTGGAGGTGTGCAGGGTCCAATATCTGCCACCTGTGAGGATGGAGTTCTGGTGGGGGGGGAGGGTGTGCAAGAAAAAAAAATGGGGAAGCTGGTCTCTTGGATTTACAGTAAATATGTATTTGGCTTAACCTAAAAGAAATGCTTTATAGGACTTATTTTTCTTTAAACTCCCCCTTTCCCCCATCTTGCTCTGTTTGAAAAGAGCTAACGCTGCTACTAGCTGAACAGCTGTTTTTACCCTGCAGTCATTCTTTGAGGGAAAGAAACAAGTTATGTAAATTCTCCTGCTGACAGTTGAAATGACTTTTAGTCTGTTCACAATGGGTTTGACTTCACCACACTGTGAATGAATGTGACAGTGAGCAGGATGGTGTCGTCCAAACACGATTTCACTACTCGCCAGTGCCACTAGTTAGACAAGAGAAATCCCAGCACCTGAGGCAGGGTGCTGCCAAAGCAAGCAGGAATGATGGATGTGGTCCCCCTGCAAGGGGAGACAGTGCGCAAAGCACACTGGACCTAGGCAAGCATTCTTTCTCTTATTTGGGGGGGCTAAAAAGCAAATTTGTAGCTGGGAAAACTCTTCAGCTTTTTTTTCATTTTCTTAACCATCTGTGAAGTATGAGAGTTGGGGCCTGACCCCATGTCCAAAGTGGTGATATTTAGCCATAGTGGTGATTTTATGTGTTTCAAGGCAGGGGCACATGTCATTGGTGGCTCTGTTAAAAGTGGCCACAGGACTGTCTAACAGTGGGGTCACCAGGAGGGGAATTGCTTGGCACACTTTCTTCTCTCTTGGTGGGCACATCTAAGATGTGTCATACTGTTGGTGAAAAAGGAGCAGGCTCTGGTATAACTACAGTGTCAAACCAGTCTCACTTTTCTGCATGAAATCCTTTTTAAGAGAGCACCATCTGAATTGATAAGCTGGGGGAAAGGATCAGTCCTGTCAGATGCTGAAATTCCTGGCTGTAGAGTTTTTAGCTGCTCTGCCTTCTGCAGTGATCAGATGACCAAAAAGCTACTACTAAACACAACTCTACCCAGTTTTCTTTTTAGGATCTGATTCTACCAACTGGATTTCTGTAATTGCACTCTAGGTAGTCAGGAGCAGTCATGCAGAGGCTGCCCCTGTAAGCACCTTCATGCATAGGAATATTTTTATTCATGTTAGCATTCTCTTGGATTTCATTGCAACAGTTTGTACTTGTAAAAGTTGAGTCTGCATAATTTCATCCATAACTTCATCTGATTTTAAATAGCCTCCCTTTCTAGTAAGTCTCAGCAAGGCAGGGTTTTTTATGTAGCTGCCCTGATTTTTAAGCTGCCCCTTTGCATACAGTATGCTTGGTATTTCTTGCCTGTCTTCTGGGGGGCTTAGTTGTTGCCATATTAATTCAGCTTCACAGAGCTCCCTTGGAGGAGATGAGTAGCTTAGAGCCTGTGTAAACTGAGGCAGAACAAAGCCAAGAGGTTGTTTTCCCTTAGGTGTTGCGGCAAGCCTCTGGCAGAGCTGGGAATGCAACTCAGCTTTCCTCATCCCCAGCCCTCTTCTGTAACCATGGACAAGCTGGAGCAAATTAAACCCAGGCAAATGGGGTACAACTCCTAAAGCAGGCAGGGAGGATTGTGCCCATCACACAAGCTCTGTGTTTGGCCCATTGCCTGCATGCTCCTAGAATAACAGACATATGGAACATGTTGCCAAGTTAGGTCCTTAAATCAAGCTTTTATAAATGAGTTCAGGAGGAAAGGAGACATACTTTATTTCTACAGAAAGGGCGGGATTAAAGGAGGTGGTGTCCAGCTAACCCCAAAGGGGGGAAAGTTTATTAGGCCAAGTGGCCTTTTCCTTCTCTGTAATACCTTCAGTTCATAACTAAGAATTTACTTTGCAAAAAGATAACAAAATACAAGCCTTGCTTCCGAGTACGTATTAACACTTTCATTTCAGGTGATCAAATTCTGATAGGGACCTATTCTGTAGCCCAGCAAGTAGACCAGCTAAGCAAGAGTCTGTGGTACTGTCTGTGATAGAGGAGGGAGGAGAGCTCAGTTTTTAGGCTGGAGAGCACATATTCCACACAGACCTCTTTTGCAACAGAGCAGGGGTCCAAGAATCCACTTAAGGCAAAAGAATGCTGCCATGTTAAACCCTTGGCTGTAATCCTCAGTCAACTGCCAGCATCAACAATCACTTTTCCCATGAAAAAGAATGTTTTCTGCTCTGGCAATGTGAACGTTGCCTGCTTTTAAATCAAGGCAGACTGTGCTGATACAGGACATGGCTTTGCAGTGCCAACCTACACTGCGTTAAAGTATCTGTAAACCCTCACCTCGATTCTGTTTACTTCTGAGCTCTCATAAGGTCCTGTTTTCTTTTCCTTGTTTCTTTCTTTTCCTTCCTTTGGGTGTAGGCCTCTGAAGTATCTGCATTTAACCTTTAGCGTTGCTCATATGTGGCCCATCTCTTGTTTGATGTCATCTAAATATGAGCGTTGGTAGAAAAGAGAATTTTAAACTAGACTCTTGATTCAGATGGCTTTACAACCCACAGCCAGACCTGTGTATTCTGTGTGCTTTTGTTAAGGGACAATGAATGAAAGAGAGAAAGGGAGACATGATGGCTTACAGTAGAAATGGGGTAGATTTGTTGGGGTTTTTTTTGTATTTTTTATCTTAAAAAAAAGGGGAAAGAATCTAATTTGTGTGCATTATTATCTTTTTTAGTCCTCAGAAACATAAAATACGTAACTGTGTGCTTTATGTCCGTGTTTCCTAGTAGAACTACAGAAGTCCTACATGCTTAATCAATCTCTAGAGGAGCATTAGAGCTAGTCACAGCATTGTGCCCTTTGCTCCTCACTGGTTTTGGACATTTTCTGTTGTACTTAGTAGGCAGAGGTTCACTG
Source organism: Machaerirhynchus nigripectus (assembly GCA_013397975.1). Lineage (NCBI taxonomy): Eukaryota > Metazoa > Chordata > Aves > Passeriformes > Dicruridae > Machaerirhynchus > Machaerirhynchus nigripectus. The sequence continues at coordinate 27,994 of VZRQ01011092.1, forward strand.
TTCTCACAAAAAAAAAAAAAGCTGTTTTCTCACATAAAAAAGATTTCTACTACCTGACTTTCTTTTCTGTCTTTTCTGTGAGAAATTAAAATTAAACATGAAATCCAAAATTAAGTCATTCATTCAGGATCTACGTGTAGTCTACCTATATGACCCATAGTGTGCAAGGAACTTTAACAGGTCTTGAATGGAGGATGCTCAAATGAACATTTCATAAGCATTTCGTTGGCTGAGGTATAGTCACATCTCTTCTTTGGGGAACAAACAACGCATTAACCCTAAGAGGGTTTGGAACAAACAAAATGTGTTTTCCAGGCACCTTATTAATGACCAAGAAAACTGTAAACTGTTTTCCTAATAGCTTCTGCATACTCCTTCCTGCCTGTAGTGGTTTTAGTTTGCATGCAAGTCACGGTACCAGTCAGCGGTAGCTTAAGCGCTGGTCAAACGCCAGTGCACCCACTAAAATTATTTACTCATTTTCCTCTGTGAGATAAGGATTAGGAGAAAAGCAAAGCAGGCTCAAAACTTTGAAGAATACAAAGAAAGCTTTATTAACAGAACTAAAAGAAGAACAGTAAGAGTTAGAATAAACCTTCAGAACACCTCCCTCCCCCCACCTCTTCTTTCCCACTGACAATGTAAAGAGACAAAACTCGGGATTTTCAGTCAGTCTACCACCCCTATAATAATCTTTCTTCAGTTCACTTAGGGAGAGGAGTCTCTCTTGCCATGCCATGAAGACTTCTCTACGAGAAAAGTTCTCTTGTGGTTTCAGTGTCACAGTGAATTAGCCGCCAGGAAAATGGAAATCTGCTCTCATTGTGCAAGTCCCTTCCCTTGACTTACAGCTTTCTCCACAACTGTTTTCAAGGGTTCAATCTTTAGCTAATGGGGTACCATTTTAAGGATGAGCTGTTCAGAAGCAAAGGTTCTCTTCATCTATCTCCGGGATCATCTTCATCTCTGGGAACAAAGGTTTTCTTCTCTTTCCCTGGTCACAAGGGTCCTTATCACTCATCTCTCTCTGTTCAAGCTTCTCATTAGATCACAGCTACCTCAACATTTGCTTGTTTCAGCACAGATGCCTTTGCTAATGGTTGCAGTTTGAATGCTCCATCCCCTCATGCTTTTATGAATTATAGGGGTATTCTGATGTATCATAGTCCATCACCATAGCCTTACATAAGAATTTCAGCTCCTAGGTTTGAAGCATCTCCTCTTTCTCCTCTCTCTGGGCCTCGGCTCTTCCTTCTTCACTGACTCTGGTATCTCTATGCTGTTTTCTTCATGTGCCTTCACCTTTTCCTTCCTGTTGACTTGGGAGAGGATTGATGTCTGTAGGTTTCATCTGTTCTGGGGAATTTTACAGCGCTGAAAGTGTTAATCCTACCCGGGCCTTGCATCAGGAATTCACCTCTCGCTGTTGGTCACTTGATCTCTGCCAGGCAATGGCCAGAGCTATCTCGATGTAGAATTTCATTTCGGCGGCCGCACTGGGGGGCTGTGCCAGGTCTCCAGCGGAGCAGGAGCAGCCGAAATCTCAGCGGCCTGCCCAGAACTCAGCAGTGGCAGAATCTCACTCAAGCCGTGCTGCGGGCAGACCCGGCCAGCACCAAGATGGAGCACAGCCCAGCCCGCCCCTGCCAGGCTGCATGGGCCCTCAGTTACTTGTCCAGAAGCCGGAAGCAAAAGAGGTTTTCCTGGGGTTTATTCGTTCTTCAATGTGATTTCACAGAGGTGTGTTCAGCTTTCTTAAATGGCTTAACAGAGTTGTCAGTATTCAGAACTAGCCAGCTGATTGGTTCTGTTGGATCCAGAGGAAGCTGTTAACAGCTCCTTGAAGAGAATCACTTCCGTGGCTGGTGGATTTCTCCTTAACTAAAAACCAAGCTATGCTAAACCATGACACTGTTTACAGAAGGAGATTCTGCATGATGAAGACAAGTTGATGATAAGAATCAAGCTGCACTGAGTTGCTGGCAGAGACATCTAAAGCCTCATTGAAGTATTTATTCAGTAATTTAGCAACTGAAAGGTATTTTTTGAATACAGTAAACTGCAGTGGTTTTCATTCATGCTAACGTCAAGTTCTCCCCATAGCAATCTCCACACACTAGCAAGATAAATCTCACCCCTGTCCCTGTGCCAGGTAGGTAATCATTCCTCCATCGGCTGTGTAGTTGGTTACATGTGCACAGGTCTAGTGTCTTTCTAGAAATAAGGAGCAAGTCAGAAACAAAGAATGATTATAAGTTTCCAGACTTTGTGCTTCTCTTTCCTAGCTGCTAAATCTGAAGCAGTCTTTATTTTGGGTTTAAAAATCAAATTCACCTGAGAAGGGGCAAAGGTCATCTTTGTCATTATCAGGGCTGCTCAGTCAATTTATTTTTTTTCTAGTAAATTATTTGATTTAATAATCCCTTCCTATTTCTTAGCTGGTCCTGACAATTGCAAATGTGTTCCTTGTTTACAAACACTTATCTAGTGATTTAAGGACATAAATCCTGAGCTGTATTTAGACTATCTCTACTCTGATGAGTAGCTTTTTTCACCTGTGTTTGGATTTGATTGTCTAGCTCATGCAGTACTTACTCTGCATGGTGACTGGATGGTCAGAACTAGTTTAGACAGGAAGAATAAACTCAGGCTGTTGGTAATACAAGGAATGGCCCAAGTGAAGAAAACATCACAACTCACTGCATTTATCTAGTTTTAGACAGTCCTTTGAATGAACACTTCCTAGTCACTGCTGAACAGAGGTTGCATATTTCAATTACTCTGCATCTGGGAATAAAAATACCCTTAGTGATGCATTTTTGTGCTGTTGTTTGGGGAGGTTATCAAATGTATCAAATATGCTCAGTTACTTTCTTCTCTGGCCACAGAAAGGTTTGTTTTGGCAATGTTGCGAAGATCCTTAGTTAGTATTGGCTTCAGTGCTGATTGAGGCTGAGACTCCATCTGCTGTCTCCCTCAGTATTTTATTCTTAATTAATGTTTTGAGTGAGTTCTGAAACCAAAAAGTAGGTTCAGTATTAAAGTTGAGCATAATCTCTATTACTGCAAAAGTCTACTGTTATTTGGTAGTTGGATTTTCTGTATTCTGAGGAGACACAGGCTAACAGCAGGACTTGGAGAAATCACTATCCCCAGAATGTCCCAGTGACACCATCCATCATTTAAGAATCTGTCAGGAACAACTTCATGTGACTGATTCCTATTCTATTGGTATTTACATATGATTTGACCCTTTATATCAGTGGTGACATAAACAAGGTCTCAAACAATGTGTAAATGACATATAATTCTACTGCTAAAGCTTTTTCCTGTTGCTGAATTCTTGCATGCAGTGATCAGTCCTTTCCTTTGGACAAGTAACAATCTAACTTAACCCCAAACTGTAGATGAAGATTTTAAAATAACAAGGGTTAGAAGTATTTCACACTAATTAAAAGGAAAACCAGCATATGGAATTCAGGATAAAAGCACATGGGAGAAAGGCATCCTACTTAGACTGAAGTCTAGGCTTAGAAGGCATAGTCTGACTGACAGTCTGTGCACCTCCTCAGCCGTTGTTTGGATAAGGCCACTGAGAACATTCTACATGAACAAAAGTGCATGTAATTGCTTTTGGCCTCCTTATGAAGTGCTTTTAGAGCAACACAGAACTGAAAAGCCACTCCCTGCAGCAGCAGTGGAGACATGAAGAAAGCAGCTGCAAGGGTTTGTTTTCACATTTCATACTCCTGTGCCTTGAAAACAGGAATGCTGGAAGGGAGCTGGTGTAGGATCACTCACCTACAGGGCACAGACCAAGCTTGCAATCCTTCCCTGGGCAAAAGTCCCATTGATGGATTTCAGTTTTTCTGTGAAGCTGCAACCTTTGTTTTCAAAGGGAAGGCTGGCTTTTGAGCACAAGTAGAGAGCAATAGCTTGCCAGCTGTGAGCTGGGCCGTGACCCTTTGTGTGTGCACTTGCTGCAGTCTTTGTGGTGGGAGTGAGATATTTCAGTTGATGGAGGACTGAGCAAACACAGTTTACTCTGGACTGTTTTCACAGGATTCATGCTTTCCCCAGGGCCTGTCTCAGTGTTACTTAAGTGCAGTGGGTGAAGCCATGGTCTCTGATCCAAGACCAGTTTGTCTTGCTCAGTGTCCCTTCAGGAAAGCCATTCTGAAATGTGCCAGCCTCTGAGTACAGCTTTGTCCTGACTTGAAGATCCAAGACTAGCTGTCTCAGAACATGTACCTCTTTCTGTCCTCCAATTCAAAATCTAGTAAGCAATTTCAGTTCAGTGTCGCAGAAAGAGGTCTCGAAGTTACATTATTCCAACGTCTTGTAAAAAATAGGCAGTGACATAGAGGAGAGAGATCTTATATGTGTCTCCACTGGGGAAAAAGCTGTGGTTTGAGCTCACACTATGTGAAACCCCAGAGGCTCCACATGAAAGAACCTTTAGTAATACCCCAAACTGGAAGGAACTTTTATCAGAGCATACATATTTCAAAACACAAGGGAACCTGACTATGAGAAACAAACTTAGAGAAAACCAGATTTCACACATTCTGTTGCTCACAGATATTTATTTATTTATTATTATTATTTGGAGAATAAAGTAGCTGATGCGAATAGCAGCACTAGTCCAAAAGTGAAATCCGTGAGAACCTGTGGACTTAAATATTTAAAACTATATTGCATCTAGGCTTCCTGGAATGGACTCATTTATAGAATCACAGAATATCCTGAGTTGTAAGGGACCCACAAGGGTCATCAAAGGCACAAAGAAGGTGAAGAAGAATCTTGAGAGAGTTCAGTGCTCCATGTTGAGCACTCAAGAAGTTCAAAGCTTCAGCTGGATTGCATAGATAAGAAGGTGGACTTCCCATACCAGGCTCTGTTAAAGCTGCAGAGCTTTCCTTCATATCAGTCCCTTATGCTAAGAGAGTTTTCTTTCCTGTGCTTCAGCTCACCGAATTAACTTTTAGCTGAGTCTGATCCAAACTATCTGAATTTCTGCTTTCACAATTGCTCAAAAACCTCAGACTTTCCAATGAAATTTCCCTTTCCTTCTGCATCTGCCTGGGCCAGTAACACCTTGAGAACAGCCTTTTTAAAGTGTGTCTGTATTTCTTCTTCTTGGGACTTAGTGTGTGAGTTTATTAAGTTAATGAGTCAAACATTTTTAAGCTATTTTTAATTCTACATGAAGTTATTTCCAAATTCAAATCTAGACTTGAATTTGGAAACTTGAAAAATCATTTAAGGCTTGTTCTCCCTCTCATGGGGAAACTTGGAAGGACTCGGAGGCTAGATGCACAGTCTTCAAGATATTCCTGTTCTCAATATAGACCCAAATTTTGCTTAGAGAAGACAAAAATTATAGCTAATGTGCGGGGATTGCAGGTTGGGGGATATTAGACTAATGTTTTAGAAAAGCCACAAATATTTGGCTTGTGATTTCACACAAATCTGTGACGATTTTGTAAGCAACTCGTTGTAACTATCAGGTTTTGCAGAAAAGAAAATAAAGCCCATTTCCTCCACATCAAGAAATGCAGTACTGAGAATGATAACTGAAGTTCTCAAATGGATATGAAACCATGAAATGACCCATAGTGACCCACGTAATGAATCACGTAACAGGAAATAAAAGAGTAACAGAAACTCTCTTGGAAGAGTTGGGCCTTTGCTTTTATTCCTTATAGGTTTGTCTAGATGGTCATTAGATATCATCTTTAATAATGAATAATTTCTCAATTTGGATCAGGCAGTGACATTTTACCAGGTATTTTTCCACCTTAATACCCTCAATTATGAACAAGTTCATTAAAATTCTATTTCATTTGCTAGCTTTTGACTGTCAGGCCACTCTTTTCTAATTGAGCACTAAAATTTTACTGTTGTTTTTTTTGCTTGGGTTTTGCTGGTTTTTTTGGGGAGAGGTTGGGAGGGAAGGCAACTTATTGCCAGGTTTGGATTTGCTCTCTTTCCCTTATGTTGTGGGTCATTCACATCATGTAGCCAATGTGTCTGCTGTGAGTTGGATGCCCTGCCTTGGCACTGTTCATCCCAGGAATTGGCCCAGATTGTGAAAAATCTTCAGTTTGTTGCAGAAAGCATGTGAAGGCTGCAGAGAGATGGCAGCTGATTCCGTATCAGAACTCCCTACCACTGCAGCCACCAGAGGGGAGAAAAGTGGGATGCTATAGAAGAAACAAACATTTGCAATTGGATTCATACTGTTAGGATTAATGATAGAAGGTAGAGGAAAACTGGAGTAGCATTCCTAAGCCAACACATTGGAATGATTAATTGCATTAAGGCACTGAAAAAGAACAACAGCTGCAGTCCATGAAAAGCCAAATTTATCTAAATTTCTCCAGCTGATCAGTAAAATCATCACTGAGACTTCTACTTTGTAATTAGTTTTACACAGAAAACCAGAGCAAGCAGGGAAGAAAAAAAAAAGTTCCTGATTATAGAGATGTCCATGTTTATTTTGCCAAATTTTTATAGCAAGTAAACCTTCATGTAACAGAATTCCATATTGCTGCTAGCAATGGGGATTTTCAGTGGAGATTGTTTGGGAATATACATCTCAGGAAGGTGCAGTAAGGACCTTCTTTAAATAAGCAATAACTGGTGCAGTTTGGAAGTTCATATCTAGCTGAACTTTTTAGGTTTGTGTTTTGAAGACAAGGTCTGCCAGAGTGCCAAGACTTCTCATAGGGAAAGATAGGTTACAATATGGACACGAGTCAAGATACTCACAATGGGCCGTCTGGGCTTCATTAAAGCAGCATTTAGAAGTCTCCATCAAGATCAGATATGGGAGGGATTGTTGTCTGCATGTAACAGCAGGGTGACTGAGATGGGGGGTGATTAAGTTACTTTTCTGAAGCATATTTTGGTCAACTGTAGAAGTACAAAGGTTTGAACCACCTAAACTAGTGGGTCCAGTCCAAGATTGCTTTTTTTCTCCTTTCAAAACTAACCCTCTTTCTGACCAAATATGACCTAATGATAAATCAGTCTTTTGCTGTTAATGTCTCCAGGTGGGATCTGTGATGTCCATGAAGTGCTTTTCCACTATGGTTTACAGTACAAGCATTTGCTGCTGTTCAGCAGAAACAAGGAGAAGGAGTAGTGGGACACTATTACTAAAGAAACAGAAAAGTTCTAAAGATGGGGTACATTAGTTTACGTTAATAGAGACAGAGGTTTCTTATTTGATATTATATCCCAGAATATCCTCTGGATGTTATTTCAGTATATCTCAACATATTTGCAGTATGTTTCATATAAATCTTGCTGCTTGGACAGTGGGCAGCTGTTGGGCAGCTACACAAAGCCCTTGTGTAAGACAGGTGGGCAGCATGTTGTCTCCTCACTTTTGGATGGCCTGTATGAACCTGCTGGGATGGAGAGGAAGGAGAACTAGCCCCTGGTCTTCCCAAGCGAGAAAATGGAAAAAGAGATTGTGAAAAGAAAAGGAAAAGTTGGTGAGGTATGAGCCCAGGATGAATTCAAAGTAAAGGAAGGAAGTCCTGAATGGAAGTTATTCTGGAAGGCTCAAGAGGAATGACACTGGGGTGTCAAATAGTAAACTGGGAGCCAATGTAAGGTGTTTGAGTTTGCCTTCTGCAGGTCCCACAGCTCCGTATTGCATCCTGTTTACCACCTACCCCCTTGGTTTCCAGACCTGCTCAGAGCTCCTGGATACAAGTATCCTGCAAAGCTAGCTGTGTGTCTGATACTGGAAAGGAGTCGAAAATGATGCAGGCTCATTGCAGCTCCAGAAGTTAGGATGTGGATAAATTTTGTAAGGGAACCTCTTGAAGAGGAGGCTCTTTCTGCCTGAGGAGGAGGCATCTGTGGTGGCTGTGTCATGCTGCATTGTGTAGCTCTCATGTACCTGCTGACAGCTGTCTGTTCTACTCAGTCCCACTGTGGGATCAGAGCCAAGGAAATGATTAAAACACGTGAACTTGGGTGTCTGGGTCTCTGGTCAGCAGGTGTGTGATACAGCATGTATGTATTTCATATTTCCTCCAGTCATTTTCATGATTTGACTTTGTTTCCACAGATTTATGAGAATAATTTTATCCTAGGTAAGGATATATTTTTTTCATCTTTCTATGGCATTAAGTATGTTTTATTTAGGGGTGTATGTGTGTGCATTTGTGAATTTTTCTGTGGTTGACTTATAACATTAACCTTTCCTGAAGCTTCCCAAGCTTGTGTTTGATTGCAAGTGCTTTAAATAAATGTACTATAAGGAGGAAATTTTCCTTCACTTGGAAATTTTTCTATGAAATACATCTGTGGATCACCCAAAATAATAATGCTTTTGTGGTATTTTCTCTAGTTTCTTGCAAGGAAGTGCTGTTTTCTCTTATGTTTCCATCCTTTACCAGCCACTTACCCAGCATCTGGAGCTGGATCAGCGGTACAAGATTGTTCTGGCTTTCCAGTGCCAAGGAAGAGGAAGTCACTCAAACCTTGACCTGTCTCCCAGTATATTCACCCCTTTAATTCCTGTACCAATGGTTACATTTCCTGACCAGCCCGGTAACACCAAGAACTGAAGAGTGAGTGTTTAACTGCCTTTTGTTTCAACTTGCACTCTGTTTATTTTGTTTTCTTCTCTTTTGGTTACATTCTGTAGGGGTAACAAAGGGCATATTGACGTGGTAACTCAGCAGGTACTCTAAAAGGTTAAAAATGGCCACTTTGGAGTTGCAAAGTCAGTGAGAGTTTCAGCTCTGACTCCAATGCTATTTAATCAGTGAAACTTTCTGCTGAAGAATGTCATATTCTGTACTTTTAGACCACATCTACTTAATAGGATCAGAGGGAGGAAATACTTTTTCTCTTCAGGGTAACTGAATTAAAAAAGCACATATTTTGATTTGCCTGTGTTCATATATGATTCAACCTTGAGGGCAGATTTTAATCTGGTCTAAACGTGTGTAGCTCCATAAACTTTACTGAAATTGTACTGATTGATAGCAGCCAAAAATCTGCTTTTGTGCTCACGTTGCATCTGCATTTGAATGACTGAGTACTATTTTCATTAATATTTATGAAAGACAAAATACTTTGTGTATTCATTTTTATTATTTGAGATATATGCCATGGTAGTTTGATTACTTTAGACTTGTAATCAGATAAAATGATCACAAGATAGCATTATGTTAAAAAATACTTCTTCCAAGTTGAATTTGTCTTTTTTTTTTTCCAAGAAAGCTGACATGTCTTCTTTAATGAAAAAGGCTTTTCATCAAATCAGTGGTGAAAAACAAAAACCCAAATGAAAAATAATTCAACATGTGGGCTGTCACTTTTCCATGGAAAATTAAAAAGGAATAAAGAAAAAGAAAAAAGTGCACTGGAACAAAAAATATGTCCTGACCAGTCCTACTTAGAAATTCTTTTTCTTAGCATGTCAGTGCCGTTCCTTCTTTGCAGGAATACTTGAATTGCTTTGCAATGCAGTTTTTATGCGGGTTCTAGCAATGATGTCATGAGAGCCGCAGCACTGGCTGATACATCCTGGACATTAAGTTCAAGCACTGGACGTTCAAAAAGATACCTCTTTTAGCTGTCCAGAAGAAATTCCCAAGGGAAATCCAAATGTAATTAGGATTAACAAATAGTCTGTAGAAACTGGGGATGTTTGAGCCAGTCTGCTCCCGTGGCCAGTGTAGAGCTGTTGTTTCACTCCCTCAGGTTTGGCTGCCTGTGGGAGTTAGAGACCCTCAACCTCTTCATTAACAAAGCAGTCAGGCCAGAGTTATTGGTGTTTACATACCTCTTGGGCACTTTGTGGGCACAAGCTGATTTTTTCAGGTGTTGTATTTATTTTGTTTTTCATAGCATTTTACATATGGGTACAGGAATACCTTTTACTTCAAGTTTCCAGAAGCCTTAACCATAATTAATTTCTACAAACCCTGCTATTTGGGCTATGTTTTCTTAGAGTCTGCATGCTTCTGGTGTTAATGTCTATGCCAGTGTAAAATAACAGGAATTCCTTCTATTTTCACTTTTGCTTCTTCGAATCATCATATTTACAGGTATTTCAATCTTTTAATCTGAAATTCTTAATCTCTTGCAAGAATGGAAGTGCCTTTTGGTGTAATTTTCTTTGGATGTTTCAGTGGTTATTTTGGGATTATTGTGTTTTTCTCTGACAGGGACATTGGTAATGAAGTTTGGATTTATATAATTAGGAAACCTTCTGTGCATTTCTCAATTACATAAGTGGTTAGAAAGTTTGAGGGAAGCTATTATGGGCACATTTGATCACACTTATTATCTGGTCACTAGGACACTCAATTGAATAGTCTGAGGAGTTGCATATGATGGGGTGATCTTGGCTAAATCATTCATGGGGATCAATTTGAAGCTAGAAGTAATTTCAGTGCTTATCTCAAAGCCTGCCTAATGAGAATCATGTATACACACAGACATATGTAAATACTTGCTGCAGAACTAATGGACCCATTTCCTTAGCTTGGGTGCAACCTATTAGTCTCTCACTAATCCAAGTCTCTAATCTGAGACAAAAGAACCCCAATCAGTGAGTTTTGGGAGCTCATTGGTGCTAAATCTACAAGTGTGAAAAGCTGAGGAAAAAGGGGGATTTATGCTGCATCCTGCTCAATCCTGGTACACCTGTGGCGCAGGGACTGAAGCTTTTAAGTTTGATGATAATAGCAAAGATCAATCTGGTCACGCAGGATTGTGTTCATCCTTGGGGACTGTGATCTCTACTGTGCACTTGTAGTAAGTGGTGTAAATATCCTTCTAAATGTTTTGGGAGTGAAAGCTGTTGAACATATCTAACTCCTGTTCAGCGTTACCTCTGTGCGCATCTGTTGAGGAATAAGTTACTCTTCTTAAAATGCATTTGGGCATAGAGTTTAAAAATTTGGAGCATAAATTTTACAATTCACTTCAGCTGCTGTTCTGTCTACAACCTCTTTTCTGTTCAGCAAATAATAGCAGGATAAATTTTCCTTAAATTTAGGAATTTGAAATCCTTAAATTTAGGAATGCAGAAATGCTGTAAGTCAAAGGCTGATTGTCCCAGGCTCCATGTTTAATGAATGGAGAGGTCAGTTCTAAATATCTAATTTAGATTTAGGTTTTGTCTTTAAGGTGCTTACCTGCTTATTCAGTCAGAGAGCAGAAAGAGTATCATGTACTTTTCATCTGCAGTTGCCTCCTGCCAGACTAAGTGGCAGGAACTGAACACTTGCAGACAGCTTTTTGTCACCAGTAGGGAGAAACAGCCAGTTTAAAACTTAGATTTAATATTTGTTAAGAATTACGCACTCAGTGATAGAAAATGAATTCTTATACTACCTAGTCAGAGCAATTTGAATGTGTATTTCCAAGGAATAGCCCTAGATTAAGAGAAAGGAAAGTTTTTACTCGATTCTTGAACTCTATGAATGGGATTTTAACAGAGTTGCATATAGGTTTACCTGTGGTGTTTATCGCAAGATGAAGGCTTCACTCCATTGATGTCAGTGTCTGTTTAACTTAAGTGGGAACAAGATTTTACCTACAGTGTTTTCAGAGAAAAGAAGTTATATCAAAATTAGATACATTTCACAAATTCCAGCCTAGATTCCTACCAAGCTAAATTTGTTATAATTCACAGGGATTCTTGGGGATTTCTTCCCTGGCTAGCTGTTTTGACTGAAACACTTTAGAGAGCAGCATAGTAATATTATCCTCTGTCTTGCCCATCTTCCTTATTGGATCTTTAATAACCCATTAGCTAAATTAGTGGTCTAGCTACATGACAGTATCTAAAGAGTGGCAGCTTGTAAACAAAGTACGTACATCTTATACAGTGTTGTGTGTCATTACCTGAAATGAGATTGAATTTAGTGTTGTTATTGACTAGTCTTACAGATTATTTTAAAAACCAATCATAGCCAGAAGTTACACCCTGAAATAATCTTACTGTGTGTCATTCCTTATTTGTAGCCAAATTATTCCTGGTCTAACTCCAGTCAGGTCAACAGAATGAGTGACTTTTTATCCCAGTAAATGAAATGAATTTAAACCTGTGATGGAGCAGCAGAAAAATGGAAGATGGTTACCTTTCCTATAGGAATTTAGTAGCCATTGCTCATCAGCCTCACTGGACTTCTGCATGTACTGATTCACCACTCCTCAGGCTGAATGAGAAACTAAGAGTGTGAAAACATGCTATTCTCACTTAAATGCCTGCAGTTGTGCATCTGGCATCCACAGGTTCCTCCAGTTTCTCTGTTTTCAATTTGGATTCATCTCCATAAAGATAAAGCAATAACCTGATTTCAAGTAGAATAAACTGTACAAAATTAAATCTTTGAAATTGACTTTGGATACTGATATCCTTTTGCTATCTCATGTGGAAGGTGAAGGGAAATGAAAGGAGGAAACATTTATTTGAAATAAGATCCGCTCTTCTGCCAACCCCTCACCCCGACAAACATATAACAGCTAATTTCCAGGCCAGGATTGCCTAATGTTACTCCAACCCTTTTGGCCCTGGGGAAAAAAGTGTGTGGGTGGTGATGGAGGGGGAAAGGCTTCTATTTGTCAACCTGCGAGAGCTGGATTGAAGAGCCTGTATTCAATATTGCCCTCGGTAATGTGCAGCTTCTCCTACATATGTAGTCTCTGCCACTGGCTATCAGATCTCCCCCAGAAGACTGTGTCAAGACATCAAGTCTACAAAGTGGAAATTACAATAGTAATTTGTTGCAATAATGAGCGACGCAGAGTCCCCAGGCAGGTGCAAAGGATAGCCCTTTATTACAAAAACCCGACCTTTTTAAGCAGTTAGCCCGTTATCTGTTTACATAGTTTTAAGGCACAACAAAAGTAATTCAACTAACCACCATACACCACGATGTAAGCATGTGGTGGTCATGCAGCTTGTTTTTCTACCCTTAATTCAGGTGTGTCTCTTTCCCACAGTCCTTTTCTACTTAGCCGAAGTAACAGGCCTGAGCCGTGATTTTACAAAGGCAACAAGGGCTTCATGCAACAGTAATTTACCTCTTTCGTTTTTACTTATATACTTGTAGAAATTGCCAGTTCCTGCAAGCACTTCTGTACTGGGAAAATGTGCTGGTGATGCAGATTGCTTTGATTCTCTGAAGGGTTTTGCAGACTCTGAGTCTGTCCCTGCAGGGAATTCTGTTTTTCAGCTCTCCCTGCTGTGTGTGCAGCTCTCTTCTGATCTGGATTGTTTTATTAATTAAGATCTTTGTGTAGAGTATCAGAGGTGAGCAGGTACCTGCTAGTTTAAAAGGGTGTAGCTAGTTTAAAAGGGTACAGAAGAAATGTAGTTCTCCCAAAGAGAAATGAAAGTATTTCTAAGTGGACATGGATACCAGGAAATTACAGTTAAGAGAAGTCTGTATGGATCAATGGCAAATTGTATGGTAAAATTTTTACTGTAAGATTTCTGGAGTGTCAATGAATTGAGGTCTGTAGATCCCCTGTGGCACATTTGTATAGCATGCTTAAATTCTGTTAAACCTGACCTATTTCAACAGGTTGAATTTAACATTTAGCTGGATGATAGGAACATGTGAAATCAACAGAACAGGTTTTGTTTGTGAAAGCCCTTGGTAGTGTGTTTTGAGTACATTTGAGGTGAAGTACGTGGAATAAGTATGGAGTATTTAGGGGCAGAATTGCTGAGGATTTTATGGAACAAAACAGCAAGAAGCTTTGTCATTCCAAGCTGTAAATGATGCCTAGCTGAGCCCATAAAACACACATCAAAGGTGTACATGTGGGTTACATTTTAATATTCTTTCAGTATTAAAGACCTGTTACTAATTTTAAACTGCATTGGTAATAACTAACTTTTTTTCTTTTTTCTTTTTGTCTTTTCTTCTATATTGCTAAATGATGTAAATCACTAATGTCAATTTTATGCTGATTTATGCCAGCTGAAGATCTGACCATGAGAGATATTTCCTCTTTGTATAGTCATCCCAAATAGGGAAGGGAAAAGAGAAGGAAGGAATGGTGTCATCTGGATATGTGAATAGTTTGGCTGTAATACAATCCTGAAAAAGGCTCTGATATAAAGATGGAAATATGGGGATTATCATAGAATCTCTTGAGATAATCCTATAAATAGCAGAGGAAATTCTGGCTAGAAGTTGTCTATTGAAACCATTTTGAAATGAGACGGCTGACAGGAAGAGAATTTAAAGCCAGAAACCACAAGGCAGATCCTCACCTGGTGTAAATCAGCATAACTACATTAATTTCAGAGGCATTGACTTGAAAGAACTGTGATGATCTCCACCAGCTGAGGGTCTATAACCATAGGAACTGGGTGCCAAATGCTCTCAGTCACACCAGTGTAAGTCTGGAGTACCTCAACTGACTCGGTAGCGCTATTTTGGATTAACGCTACTGTAAATGAGCCTAGGACACAGTCGTTGTGTGTTTGGAGAGTGAAGACAATTGATTCATAGGATGTGAAATGTGTCTTTTTGGATCAAGGAATACATTTACTTGAGAGATTGTTTTAGTCTGCTATTGCAGATGCAGGCTGTTTAACAACCAGGAATTTCCTTGTTTACCATGCTGTTACGGAAGGTGTTGACTCCATATAAACACTCATGATACTCTTGGGTCCCCTAGCTAGCACATCAATAAATAAACTAATAAATTCTCTAACATTTCACTATATATTTTCCCTGCATTGTACTGATAATGACAACAGTACATGCCCATGGTAGCTGACTGAGGCACTTCAGTGTTACGCCGGCATCACTGAGGGAAAAATTAGCTCCTGTGGAAAGAGGACTCTCTTAATTATGTATGTTTCTATGTATGTAGTAATTATGTCAGTCCAAATTCAACATGTATGAACATGATTTTTAGAGTATGCTTTGATTTATGAAAATACATTTATAAACACATGTAAGAGCCTCTGTTTTCCAGTATCTTTTGATAATTACCTATGGTCTATTTAGGGGCTAGATCAGGCCCTAGAAAATGTTATCAGTAAAATACTTCAAAAAAGGTCACATAAATTAGGTCCTGTGTGGCTGCTTTCCCATCTACAGACAGGGACTGTGTGTGTAGCAGGAAAGGACCTTCTTCAGCTGTGACTGCCTTGGCAGAAGCAGGAGAACACATGGCTGTGTACTTTCAGTCGGCAATTCCTAATGACTCTTTTATTAACATTACTGCATTAATACCTCCAGCGAGATCACAAACATGAAGCAGTTTTCAAACCATGGCTAATTATACTGTGCCTTTAACAGTCCTACTCTGCCTTTTTTTTTAAATGTCACATTTTTTAGCTGCTTACATGTGATACCTGTTTCACGGCTAGAGTAGAGTTTACACCAGCTGCTTTCATCACTGTGCTCTAAATAGTATCTAAACCAAAGGGCGCTGGTCCAGAGCTATACGGACACATTAGAAGAACCAGAAAGATAAACATTTCATATTGTATCCAGAACATTTCCTGTAATTACTCTGTTTCCTGATCTACTTTCTACTGAACTTCTTTATCCTCAACTGTCTTTTGCTTCCTGTTTGTTGCATTAACCTTTACTCAGTGTCCCTGAGCATCATCTGTTCTAGGTGGGGCACTGAATCCTACATCCCACTGTGCCTACCCCACATCTTGTGAATGGCACTGACTTTGACAATGGCATAGTCATCTCAGCTGCTGTTTCTTACAGGCAATAGAAACACATAATATTAACAAAAACAAAACAAAACAAAAAAGGCTGCTCTGGACTTAATTCAGCTTCTCCTGTGGAAAGGTTTATATCCCAAAAGCATAATGGAAGAGTCGTGTTTCTGTAACTCGATTTTTTTTACCAAGTTTGATTGATCTGATGGTGGGAAGGCACACGAGATTGCTGCTTCTGTTTTCCTCAGGCCTCTAAAACTGTTTTAACATCTTCTACGTTTTTCACTTTTGCTTCTTATTTGCTGTTGTCTTGCAAGGAATTATGGACTGGATCACTAGAGCCACGGAAATGATTTTTATCAGCAGAGCTACTACAGTAGGGTTGAAGTTATCAGTGTTATTTACCACTGAAGCAGCTGTACCTTTTGATAACCCTTAATCATGAATGACATGGGCTGGGTTTTTGGTACAGGACTGAATGTACAAGTGTTGCACACATGCCAACAGACACATCTTCACAGTTTCCATGGTTTGGAATTAAAATTCCCAATATAATTATGAGAAAAGTAACCAAATAAGGAGGGTGTAGAGAGGGATGAAGGGCGATGATCTGGCAAACAAGGCTTTTGTGGCAGGGCAGGGGAGAACTAGTTTATTTTCTTGCTCTGTCTCTGACATTTCCTTTGTCAGACTCCTTTGAGAGGTATTTAAAAAGAATTACTTGCTCACTAATGTCCAGAGGAGGACAAGGATGCCCTTGATCTCTGCTGCTTTTTTTTGTGCATGTGTATTGTGGGGGACTGGGCCCTGCAGTCACTCTGCTGGACCTCTCCAGTCAAGCCTTTCTCAGTTCCAGTGAGAAGCTCTGCTGTTGTTGGAAGTTGGTGGGAAAAAACTGTTTAACTCCTGGTTTTGCCTTTGAAAACATCTCCTTGCTCTTTTCCTCTGTTGTCCAACTACAGAATTAAGATTTCCTGCAGTGATCCATTTTGGGTTTAAATGCTGAAATAGAGTAGCCTGAGGGCTATATAAGCAGACTGCATAGTGACGTTGCCTGATTGTACATATTTTTTTTGTGTTTGTTTGTAGTGGTAATGCTGCTGTCCTTGGTTACTAGTTGGATTTGACCTTTTCCTCAATTCTGGGTGGGATTTATTGCTCCAACTTTAGCTATTTAAAAACTGTCTAGGCAATTTGGTTTGAGTCTCTCTAGTCAGTGCAAACAGTAGCAGCAACTCCAAAAAAAGAATTAATCCCACCCAAAGATAAATATTTAGGGTATGAAGGTTTTGGGTGTAGTTTTTATGGAAGACAATTTTTTTTTGTTGAATAGTGAATTAGATGTAGGAAGAAAATGGAAGTGTTTGGCACATCTGGAATACAAGATTTTATTCCTTAAAATTGGCACACCTCCCCTTAACAGCATCATAAGATCTGATTTTAAACCAAGGCAACAGTGATATCAGAATTTATACGAGGATTTTATTTGATTTGATTCCCTCTATTAATTTCAATTAACTTTTAAATTTTTAAAATATCAAAATATAGCTATGTTTAAATTCTTTTTCCTGCAAACAGACATCTGAATAACCTGATGAATTATCACGGTAGGGCAATTTTAGTGACTCTTTCAGTATTTTGAAAATGAAATGACTGCATTTCACATGACTGCCTACCACAGACGTAGTTTTATATGTCCGTTGATAGAGGTACAGGTAAAAATCCCCAAACATCCCAGATGTATTCATAGATATATGTAGTTCTCATTTAAAACATCGTTATTATCTTCCAATACTGCTGATTTTCTTAAATAGAAAAAGACTCCCACATTTTTGAGTGCATTCAGCATCAGAGTACCGCTCTCAGAAGAATTTAATGAGTGCTTCTTACTGTGACTATTTGCACACCTTCATTTCTTGTTTTCAGTGTGCACAGCTCCATTTATATTTGATGGTATGGGCTGGAAGGGGTCTGACTTCAGGGAATTTAGGTGGGGTCAAAGGAAAAGCAGTTTAAGAGTGAAAGAAATAAGTAAGGGTAAACTTAACTATTACAGATAAAATGATGAAATACAGAATCATCTGTTGTAGGAATTAATAAATTAAAATCTTGTTTCAGATTCTCCTTTTTTCTTTCACATGGTGTCATGGTTTGATGCTGGCCAAATGCCAGGCACACAGGAAAGCTGCTCACTCACCCTCCCCTGCCACAGCTGGGCAGAGGAGAAAGAAAAATTTAACAAATGGTTCATGAGTTGAGATGAGGACTGGGAGAAAGCACTCCATGGGCACAACAGGCTCAGCCTAGAGGTACAAAGTCAATTTACTACTAACAAAATCAGAGGAGGAAAACGAGAAAAAAAATAAGCCCTTGAAACACCTTTTCTTCTCCCAACCCCTCCCTCATTCCCAGTGACAGCTCAGGGAGACAGGGTGTGGGGGTTTGGTCAGCTCGTCACCTGATTTTTTCTTCTGCTGTGCAGGGAGAGGAGTCCTTCCGCTGTGAGACCTGGGGTCCCTCCCACAGGAGACAGTTCTCCGTGAACTTCTCCAGCATGGCTCCAATGTCACGAGCAGCAGTCCTCCCAAAACTGCTGCGGCGTGAGTCGCTCTTCCATGGGGTGCAGTCCTCCAAGGACAGGCTGCTCCAGCCTGGAGGCAGGGCCCTCTCTCTCCACCGGGTCTCCCACTGGATCACAGCCTCCTCCAGGCATCCACCTGCTCTGGCATGAGTACCTCCCCCATGGGCTGCAGATGGATCTCTGCAGATGGATTCCCTGTGGACCCATGGGCTGCAGGGGGACAACCTGCTTCACCACGGTCATCATCATGGCCTGCAGAGGAATCTCAGCTCCGGCGCCTGGAGCACCCCCTCCCCCTCCTTCTCCACTGACCTTGGTGTTGCCATGCTGTTTCCCTCACGTGTTCTCACCTCCCCCTCTTCTCTGGCTAGGAAAAAAACCATGTCCCACTTTGGTTTGATTTTCTTCTGAAATATATTATTGCAGAGGCGTTACCATCATCTCTAATTGGCCCAGCCTTGGCCAGCAGCGTGTCCATCTTCAGAGACATCAGGGATTGGCTCTGCCAGACATGGTGGAAACTTCTAGCAGCCTCTCACAGAAGCCACCTCTGTGACCCCCCCACTACCAAAAACCAGGCCGTGCAAAACCAACGCACACGGAAATTTTCAAAGCACCTTTACTATCTCTCCAATATCTTTTCATACTGTACCACAGATGAAAAGTTCTGCTCCTGTTTTGAGCAAAACAAGCCCCGATGTATGTAAAGTGTAGCACTGTGAAGCATAGGCTACAGCAAGCAACAAATAATAGGGGTGCTAATATTTTTAAGAAAGATGGAAAACCTTACTCATTTTGGGTTATGTCCTCAATAAAGATAAACAGTGATACCACTTGCTAAAGCAAATTTTTTAATCATGGACAGTACAGTGGGGTCACAAATGAAAATTGGTACAGTGGGGTCACAAATGAAATAAGGTCAGTGATTTATTTATTTATTGATGTCTCACAAAAACCACTTCATCAGCTGCTCCAGGGTCTATATGGCAGCAATTTTCCATGGAAACACAAGAAACTATGGACAGTAACTGGAAGGAAGGAGGTAGGCAAGAAACCCTATGAGATTAGGAGCCTGAGCAAGGGAGGACAAAGCCCTACTTCTTAGGAGAAGGAAAGAGAGACAAAACCAGTGTAATTATTATAGGTGTAATGATTAGTACTGTGAAGTGGCAATGCAACAAATATTTGTCATTTTGGAATGATGGTGAGGTCTTTCACCTTAGGCTTCATCCTGAAGGTGAATTCTTAACTGCTGTAGCACAATGATGCCAGGTGCTCTTTAGATCTGTAGATACTGATTATCTTTCATGCAGCAAATTATCATTACAAATCCAGAAAAATATGTCTGCTGGTTTTTTTTCTAGAGCTTCCAGACAGTTTTTGAGAGTTTTCAACTGGGGTGGCTTACAGATAGCCAGATGCAGAGCTTTAGATACAAGGGGAATCTTTCAGCTCTGTTTGGAAGATACCTAGTGTTATTTGGAGTCACAATTTTGTCCTTAGGCATTCAGTGTCTACCTAAATAATTTACTGGAATTTGCTCTAGCAGTAACAGTGCATGGACTTCAATTAGGAAACTTGTCTATGTGATGATTGCCAGTTCTTGTGAAAGGCAGGGAATAGAATTCTGGGTTAGCATTAAAAAGCCTGTGTGGTATGACTACTTTGGGACAGTATCACTGGATATTGCCTGGTTAATTGGATATGGCTGACCCAGCTGTACAGTCGCCACCTTCAGTGGTAAGAGATATTTGTGGGGTCCCCTGCAGCAAACAGGCTGATCCTCTGGCAGAGCCTGCCTCCCTCCACTCACTGGAGAAGGTGCAGGGTCGACGGTGGGATCCACTGCAGCTATCTACAACTACCAAGGCATTGACTCTGTTTGAAGCTGGATGCTGTATCCAGCTGTATTGGACTTGTATGGCCATTTTTTGGGGAGGGTGGGGGGTTGAGCTACAGGTGTGGCTTCTTCCATGTCTGGCAGAGCCAATGCCAGCTGGCTCTAGGATGGACCAACTGCTGGCCAAGGCTGGACCAATTAGGAATGGTGGTCATGTTCTGCAATAACATATTTAAGAAGAAAAAGTTATTGCACAGATGTAATTGTGGCCAGAGAAGAGTGACGTAGGAACATGTGAGAGGAACAGCTCTCCGGACACCCAGGTCAGTGGAGAAGGAGGGGCAGGAGGTGCACCAGGCGCCAGCTGAGATCCCCGTGCAGCCTGTGGTGCAGACCATGGTGAGGCAGCTTTGTCCCTGCTGTCCATGGATATGCATGGGGATAGGGAGATCCACCCACAGCCTGTGGAAGACCTCATGCTGGAGTAGGGGAAGGACTCCTCTCCCTGAGCAGCAGCAGGAACAAGAGTGTGATGAGCTGACCAGAACCCTAATCCAACCTCTCTGCACTGCTGGGGAAAGAGGGGGAGCTGGGAAGGAGTGGGGGAAAAGAAGGTGTTTTTAAGGTCTCGTTTTACTTCTCATTATCCTGCTCTGTTAGCAATAAATCCAATTACTATCTCTAATTTGAGTCAGTTTTGCTATGACAGTATTTGGTGAGTGTGGTGGGTTTTGGTTTCTTAGTGCATTTCTTCCCACTGATACCAGGGAGACACTGGTAGGGGGAGGGGGCAGCTTTCCAGGTGAATACACAGCAGCTAAGACACAAAGGAAGGTGGCTATTAGCTCTGGCATTCCACTGAAGCCTTTTGGGGTTTGGGAGTCTTGCCTGCGGGGTGGTCTCTCTCTCCGGAATTTCTTCGGGAATCCCAGAGTAATGCCCTGAGAGGTGCTGGGGCTAACTCGAGACTCGGCTGGGGGATGGGGGCTGACTTCTAGAGAGCGGTGGCGTGCGCTGCAGAGGACGCGTGCCTGTTCCCGGGATCTCGCTCCATCGTAGCTCGCTGCCCGGGGCTGCCGGCTCCCGCCCTTGCCGGCCTCTGCTGCGGGGGGTGTGCGTCTGCCCCGGGATATCGCTGCCTTGTGACTTGCTGCTGCTATGGTACAGACACCAGCTGCTGCCCTTGAGTTTTACAAAAGGAGCAATTTCCCGTCCTCCCCTCACCCGAGCTCCTCCCCACCATGTGAGGAAGTTTCTGGGCTCCTGTCGGAGCGCCCCTGAGGCCAGGGGGAGTCCTTGCAGCCCCTCTGCCCTGCCTGAGCCCCCCGCGCTCCCTGCCGGTTGTGGTCATAGCTACATCAAAGGGGAAATTGCTTAATGGGTAGGGAACTTCTCTTATTGTTTTGTTGTTCGTGGTTCTGTCTTGCTCTCTATACATTTTCTAGTAAAGAACTGTTATTCCTTTTCCTACAATTTTGCCTGGAAGCCCCATAATTTTGAGGTTACGATAATTTGGGGGAAGGGGTTGTCTTCCCATTCCAGGAAGGTTCCCACCTTCCTCAGAAGAAGTTTGTCTTTTAAAACAAGACAGTGAGTGATCTCTTTCTGCCCTTATCTCAATTCATGAAACCTTTGTTATATTTTCTTTCCCCTGTCCAGGTGTGGAGGAGGGGAGTGAGAGAGCGGCTTTAGTGGGTGTCTGGCATCTGGCTAGGGTCAACCCACTACACCAATAGAAAGAGAAGTGCTGGCAGGGAACATTTCAATACAACCTAAAATCAACTTATAGGAGGAGTAGAACAAAACATATCCCGGAGAAAAAACAAGTCAAATTTGAATGTGCTGTGTCCTCTGCATTGTGATTCACAAATATCCACTAGGAAGGTATCAGGTGTAACATGTAAATGTGGGAGAGGGTCAGACTGAATTTGTGCTTGACTGGCATATGTGTGTCTGGGTGCCCATGCTGGTAAAACAGTCATAAAGAAAATTGGGAGCATTTGACTGGAAAGGGACTGCTTGAAAATGTCAGATTACCAAATCAGACAGCCAGACCTTTAAGGCCATCTAGATTATCTTCTTACATGAAAAAGATTTCCTAATTATTTTTGCTTCAAATCAAAGAGTATTAAATAATACTAAGTAACTGCTAATGCAAAAAACCCGTATGTAATCTGTCACACATACCTTGGTAAAATAGCCATGAAGTTTAAAAGGCTTAGAATAAACAAGCGTAAAAGCATACTGTGGCTTTTCTTCTTCATAAAGATTTTTCAGTTTTGTCCTCAGAGAAGCTTTTACTGTAAGAAGACAGTTTCATCTGCTCTTGGTTATATATATTTTGGGGGAAACATGGCCACCTTCTCTACAGACCCAGCCTGTCCCAAGCCTGTACTGTGTCGTGGGGCTCCTTTCTTGGGTAAGGACTTTGTGTTTATTCTTGCTGAATTTCACAAAGTCCCTGTGTGCCCTTTCCTCTGGCCTGTCTGTGTGCCTTTGAATGGCATTCCCAAGCAGGGGGTGTATCAATAGATCCTTCAGTCTGGTGTCATTGCAAACTTGCTGAGTGCTCTCCATCCTCTCTTCCTGGTCACTGATAAGGATGTGAACCAGCACACGCTGGACTCTGGGTAGAGAATGACCCAATAACTTCCTCCTGAGCAGGGTCATCCAACCAGTGTTGTATCGTATAACCATATAGTTGTCCTTGTAGTTGAAATATAATTTCTGGGATGCAGCAGATGATTAGTGATGCCATGTAAAAAGTGAACAGGGAAACAGTTACAATGTAATAAAAGCAAAGAATACTTTTTTGTGTCCTTTTTTTTGCTGTGCAGTTTCTCCATTGCATTTAAACATTTTTGATTCGCTTTTCCTAAACTGAGGAAAAGAAATATATTTCTGATGTTTTATACAAAAGAATGTAATACCCATCAGCTGATAAAGAAAAAAACTTAAGATACATGCAACATATGTAATATTTAAAATCACTGTCAGTGATAATCTCGCTTTCTGCCATTCAAAGCTTATAAAGTGGCTCTCTGAGTAGGGATCAAATGCGTAAATGATATTCAAGTTGCAGGTAGTCTATAACTGATTGTCACTGTGATTTACAAAGAGGAGTGTATAGGCATTCACAGCAACCTAAATAGTATTTTCTTTTCCTCTTTGTTCTAATCAAACACTCACCTTTAGGTTCAAAAAATCTAATAATGACTAATGGGCAATGATCTTCTGGATTAGCTGCAGAGCATTCAATATCTCTTTGAGTAGCGATTACCATCTTTTTGGGGGGGATATCAATTTAAAGGTCAAGTGCTTTCATAAAAAAAGGTGATTATCCAGTATTTCATATGTTGAACAAAAGCTTAGCAAGATTCATTGTGTGTCAGTTGCTTTTGTGTATAGCATATATGCAGTGAAATGGATTGCTTAATTATCTAACTACCTGTCTGCAGGGAAGGGATGTGACCATGAATAGAACCTGTCAAATAGATACTTTGCTTTGCTTGTGATATTTAATCAATTGCTATAATGATTTCAGGTTATAAGTTGGCTTTTTAAAAATAGGCAAAAATTCAAATTACTTTCATGCCAGCAGCCAGGGATTTGGTTATAAATGGGTGATTTTATTGGGAATGAAATGCAGAATGAATATGAAAAGAAGAAAGGAACAAAACAGGGCTAAACTTACTGACTGGTCCCTTTCTCTTTCTTTTCAATTCTCATACTGTTCTTTTACAAGCTATAAAAGTATTCTGTGACATGATAAAAATTGCAAGGCCTATATTTAGAACAAATCCAAGCAAGTGAACTTGAAGCTGTTTTATACACTCACTCTCTTTTTTCTTTTCTTTTTTTTAAATTTTTTTTTAACATTTTTTTTATTTTATTTTATTATTGTTTTTTTTTTCTGGAGGATTTTTATTGGTTAATTTTGTAGGCTAATAGAATTGGAGGTATCTTAAATATATTCAAACAAAATATGCAGAAAAAAAATCACATTTTTAGTTTTTTCAACTGTTTTCCCCCTCTTGTAAGATAGTTTTCTAACAGCTGAAGAAATTGTCATTTTTATTTAGGGATTACCGCCTTAGTTTGTAAACATTTTTTCTGTTTCTGGATTTCATTTTTGGGTCACATCCACTTTTTCTACTGATGTGCCTATATTTCCAAAATAATTCATGTGTGTTTGATCTACTGTATTTCAAGAAACACTGCTGGGTCTTTTGGGGCTCTGTTGGTCTCTTTACATGGCATTGTTACCTCTCCCTTAGGAGGACAGCAGCTTTTAAAATTGAATGTAATTTACTGATAACTGATACTCAGAAAATATACTGGGAGTATTGGATTGTTAATAACCTTTGCTGTTCTTCAAGTAAAATATTTATATGTGAAAAAAAGGTCTTTGTGTGAAGTCCAGCTACTGTTTGGACTTTTGTACAGAGAGAGATCAACACTGAAGAGTATAAGGTATATACCTGAGTGACGACGTGCCAGGAAAAATTTTATCAAATGTTTTTGATAAGTTGTCTGTTTTTTAAGGAAAATGTCTCTAAAAATATAAATTCTAAATAAAAAAAATCGTATTGCTGTAGAAGGTAGCTAATAAATACTTCAAAAATCTCAAGTAGGCTGGGAGTTGTAAGGCTTTTCTCATTTATATAGGCTCACTGAGGATTAGCTGTTTTATCTGCAGAATGGGAGAGAAAGGAGACTGGGGGTTTTATAACATGACAGATTCAGATTAATAAAAAACAACAACAAAAACCCCACAATGAGTTTTCATTAGTGTTATTGTATATTAGCCCCACTCCATGCATGAAAGTTTTTTTTAGTTATATGAGAGGTGAGTACCAAGACAGTTAGGATAATTCACTTGATGTACACTGCCGAAAACCTGTGTTTGGCTTTGTGTCCCTGCAGTATTAATGTCTAGTGCCTAGGTGAACATCCACCTTTTAAACAATAGACATTAGCTATTCTTGAGCTTTGTTGCTTTCTTTTTTTTTTAAGGGTTTTCCTCATGGCTGCACACATGGTAAATCTTTAACTTCAAGTGTCCTTCTGAGGTGACCAACTAAAATATTAGCAAAATAAATGTTTTATGAGAAAATGTTGGCAGAAACCCCAGCAGAAACAGGTGGTATTGGGTTATTTCAATATAATGTAATGATGCCGCCAGGTTTCCATCTGGACAGCATGTGGTTGTGTCTACTTAGAGAGTATCAAAGAGTGTGAGTATGCACTGGGGATAATGGTGGTGCACAAAAGTGTAGCTGGATGGCTACTTTACAAAATAATAGTCAGGGTTCTAGGTCCTCTGGGTTAAATACTTTTACTGTCAGAATCTGAATTTCTTCATAAAATATTAAAGATGAAGCAAATCTCTGACATGCAATACTGAGCCGTGTAATTATAAGGCAGTTCCTGGAAGCCAAGTATTGTTCACATTGTAGCTAGGCATTTATTATAAAAGACTTCATTACCCTTGGAAGCTAAGACATATTTCAAGAGTCCCTGAAACAGAGGCACTTTCAGCAAGCTTTACTGTACAAGGAAAAAAGCCCCAAGTAAGTTGACCAGAACGCAATCAGGAAACGGGAGAGGAATCAGTGGATACATGATTGCCAAGGACCAGAAAAACATTTGTAGTAAATGTCTCAATATCTTCATTGACTTCACTGTAGGCATGCTGAATTGCACTGGGTAAGGCATTTTTAAAACTAGAGGTGGTTTTCCTTTGGACTGGGCAGATGCTCTGACAAACCGCAGGGCTTTGCTAAGATATGCCACAGATCATCTTCACACCTGTGTGATCTCTGTTCAGAGGGAGGTGAAATCTGGTTACAAATGCTGGCAGAGGCTTAACTGGGAACAGGGTTTAGTCGGTTGCATTTACAGGGAGATTTGGAAGATACCCTTGTAAAATACCATTTTGTGGGCAGGGGTGCAAGGAAGAAGTTTGTGGGCTACAAGGGGGAGCCACAAGCTCAAACTCCCTTGGGGCTGTCAGCAGGAGCAGAGTTGCCACAGAGCTGTTTCCATTACTTGGAAGTGAGAAGCAGTGTATCAACTCATAGGAAGTGTATTCCACACAGGAGCAGTGTATCCCATGGGAAACAGGGGGCTGTTAATGAACGCACAGGGCCTGATTCTTTACTGTCTTTGTATTTTGTGCACATTTAGTCCTTGTTTACAGTATCAATCAGCTTGATAGCATTTGACACCCTGTGTCAGTTGATCAGCACAAGTGTAAATCATGGAAGAAGGGCTGAGGAAAATTAAGACCAGGTCTTAGGCTGCCATGAATCTCATAGCCTTGTGGGCTTCTCTGATGATTGAGTGATTTGCACCAGCTGAGGAACTGGCACAGGCACTTTTTCACTGCCAATACATCACTCCTATAGATGTACGTGTTAACAACCCCCATGTCTCTTTTTCCCTTGCTCATGGACAACCTGATTACACTGGAAACAGCTCTTTCTGCCAGGGTGAAGAACCACTGAAAATTTAGGGTGCTGGCCAGCAGCACTTGGCAGCTAAAGATCAACATGCTGTTGCCATTAATCGGTAGTACCAGAGAGAGGTGCCAAAAGCCGTGGAAAACATGAGATGACATCCAGCAACTGATGAATGTGATGATTACAAGATCACCAAGTATTTAACAGTAATGGGTATTGGACAGTTTTCAGAAGGAACAACCCTTTCCTGTCCATTCAGCTGATATTAAAAAAACCAAAACCATGCACTGGCTAATGAGGCATTGTGCCAAATAGGGATCCTTTCACCCTTTCCTGAACCAATCCAGCCTCTGGTTCATAATGCCTATACTGAGAGGAAATGTAATTAGAACAGGTGCAAAGGGTCATGAGACATATAAGGCCTTCATCCAGGCTGCTTAGAAAAATGAGGATATTCTCCTACAAGTGGCATTCTATTTAAAGTGATGTTATCTCACTTATACCAGTGCTGTAGCTTTCAGTTTCAAGTTATGCAGGTGCTCAAGTGCTTTGCTGGACCAGGGAACTGGATGCTTTTCCTGGAGCTCCAGTGACTTGAGGGAAACCATGTGATGGTGCAACTTCATTTTATTGTTAAGTCTCACCATGTTTGCGGTGCTTCCTGTGGGGACCATGCCTCGGTGTGTTGTGTGTCATGTCCATTCGCTTTGCCCTTTGAGGTTCATGGAGGAACAGCGCCGCTCAAATTACTTTTTACAAGCATTGGATTGTGGCCTTCTTTCAAGTGAAATCTTTCCAGGAGACTGAAAGGATTGATGGATTACCAGTTTCCTCCGATTTCAGATCTGTGGCTATTCAGGCCATGTGCTTGTGTGGCTTTTTCCCTTCCTTGCTGAAAATAAAGCCATGACTAGAGACAAGACTAACTTTCTGTGATCTGTAACTTGTTCCTCCCCTTGCTACAAGACTAGAGCTGCTGGGGCAGCAGAGAGTTTTTCCAGAGTCAATTAAGCAAGTTGCAAATGGTTCTTCAATCTCCATAGAATTCTTAAATGAATGACTTGTGACAGCAAACAGGCTGAAGGTAACAGGGATTATGGATGTTAATGCACGTTACAGTTCATCTACATCCTGATTACGATGCTGATTTAATAGGTCTGGTTCAAGGTTTCTTGGCTGCATGGACTGATTTGAATTTTATTTTACCAAGGATGAAAAGAACTAAGGTATCCCTGATCTGAGCATGACAATGAAGTAATGGGAAAAAAAAAGTGGTGGAGCATATGACCAGCTACTGTCTGTACTTGTAAATCTCTGTTCATCTCCTGTCTCCATTGGGTTCCTGGAACAGCCCTTTGCCACTCACCTTTGCAGTCCTCTGTACCTAAAACCAGCCTGTGACCACAGCTACATTAAAAGTACAGTATTGCATGCTGAGAGTTTAAGAGTCCTAAGAAAGCAAGAGGAAATTTGGTACATGCACTCCTCCTCAGAGAGTTTTTTTATTCAGATAATGCTGTCTGGAGACAGAACATGGTCACTTCAGATCTAGAAACAACCTAGAAAATTCAGTGGTACCTCCTCTGAGGAGGCTGTCAGCTGACAGTGGGCCAGTGCCTGGTGTTTAAAGGAGGAGGAGAAAGGGAGAAATCAACAATTCTCTTGAGGAGCCTTAGCTGTAAAAACAGTCCTAATTTTTGGCCTATTTCTCCTGCCCTCTGCCCCCCCCTCCCCCCCATCCCCCATATTAACAAGGAGAGTAACTCCTTTGGGTGCTGAGTCAGGCTCACCAAAGTCATTACCCTCCACTTGGGAGGAAAGAGCAGATGGTCTCAGCGCAGTTCCAGATGTGGAGGAGATTTAGTCTTGAAACACACGTCGGGTAAGGGAGATTAAGAAACTGTTGGGTGACACAAGAAGGAATCATCTAGTAGCGATGCCATAGTTTCTGCCAGCACAGCATCTTCTCTGTGCTGCAGGATGGGAAGACTGAAGGTGTTATTGGAAAAGACCATGGTTCCCATTCCTTTTGATGTTAGCTCTTGCAATGGAGTTAATGTATGCTAATTTCCTTGACCCTTTTGGTTGATGGGTGTTATGATCAGGTTTAAACCCAGAAGAGCAAAGAAAACCAAGTCTCTGTGCATAAACCGGATGGAACTTTGAGAAGGTCCAAAATATTCCCAAAAACAAGATTACAACCAAACGAGGTTAGATGTTGGTGCCAAAAAATTGATGTATTTTTTTTNGCGTCGAGGGGTCCCAAAGACGTCTCGTTGCTCCCCTCCATCTGGTGTTGGTGTTGAGGGTCCCCTGTCGCTGCCAGGCCATGCCATGTCGCCACATGTGGCCACACGCGGCCACATGCATGAAGAATAAAGAATCCCATGGATTAATATACATTTTGGGCAGGTGGGAATGCCCACATGTCTCCCTTGCAGGGGCCCGCTTGACACACTGTCCCTTGCAACACTGAGGGTCTGTTGCATCATATCTCTGGTGCTCTGGTGCAGGGTCTGGGGTCCGCTTTGAAGGGGGACCCTTTGCTGGGCCGTGTCACCCCTTCTGCTGCGGATAAGCTTTTCCTCTGGGTGAAGGGCCCCTCAGCTGGGCTCTGCACCGTGAGGATGGGCAGTCCACTGCCTCTGACCAGAGGCTTTTCCAACACACACCCAAAGCCACTCTCCCCCCACCCTTTGGTGCGAGGGTCTGTGCGGGCCTGGCAGCTGATAGCCCTGGGGCTGTGGTCTCCACCCTGGAGGTGTTAAGCTTAGGCTTTGTGAATGTCCCCAGCCCTGAGTTATTATCTTATCTTCATCAGGGAGCGGGTGTAAGGCCTCAGTCAGGGCCCCATTCAGGGTGCAGTGGTCTTCTCTGCAGGTTTTGCACTACAGTTTTAAAAGTCCTTCATGAAAAAGTTTAAGTCACAAACTATAATATTTCAGTCTCTGACAGTAGGCACAGTGCGTCTCCTCAGCATGTCCAAGATTTCCACTTGAGGTCTGCATGTAGCTTTGAATCAAGGAATGTTTTGGGTTGGAAGGGACCCTAAATATAATCTCGTTCCAATCCTGCTGGCATGGGCAGGGAGCCTTCCACTAGACCAGATGGCTCAGAGCACCATCCAGACTGGCCTCAAACATTTCCAGGGATGGGGCACCCACCCACAGTTCCTCTGGACAACCTGTTCCACTGCCTCACCACCCTCACAGGAAAAAATTTCTACCTGGGGTAAACCTGCCCTCTTTCAGTATAAAGCCATTTCACCTTGTCTTGTCAATCCGTGCCCTTGTGAAAAGTCTCTCTCCAGCTCTCTTGTAGCCCTTTAAGTAATGGAACAGCTGCTATGAGCTCTCCCCAGAGACTTCTCTTCTCTAGGCTGAAGAGCCCCATCTCTCTCAATCTGTCTCAGTAAGAGAAGTGCTCCATGCCTCTCATCATCTTGGTGGCCTACTCTGGACTTGCCTCCACAGGCCCATGTCCTTCTTAGGTTGAAACCCTAAATCTGGATGCAGCACTGCAGGTGGGGTCTCACCAGAGTGCAGCAGAGAGAATCCTCTCATTCACCTGCTGCTCACACTGCTTTGGATGCAGCCCAGGATGAGGATGGTTCTCTAGGCTGTGGGTGCACATGGCCAGCTCAAGTTACTTCTCATTCACCAACACCCTCAATTCCTTCTCCTCAAGGCTGCTATCAATCCATTCTATGCCCAGCCTCTCTTTGTGCTTGGGATTGCTCTGGCCCAGGTATGGGACCTTACACTTCGCCTTCTTGAGGTTTACACAGGCTGACTCTCCAGCCTGTCCAGGTCCCCCTGGATGCCATCCCTTCCCTCCAGTGTTGACCACACCCCACAGCGTGGTGTCACTGGCAAACTTGCTATGGGTCCATGTCACTGACAGTACCAACCACGGTGGAACGCCTTTCATCGCCATTGTTCACCTGGACATTGACCACAACTGTCTGAGTGTGACCATCCAGACAGATCTTTGGTTAGAGGTATGTAAGAACAGACTCATTGGCTCATGGTGACAAACCCCACCTCTCCCCAGAAACAAGTCAGATACAGGACAGTCTTTTCCTTATCCAAAGAGGTAACAACTTCACAGCTGCTTTTGAATTTGAAGCCTCTCTGCTCCTGTTTTGACAAATATAAACCACCTGCTATTTGCTGAATTGAGATTGTGCTGGTGTCTGCCACCATGGTTCATAGGTCTGCATCTCAAAGGACTTTTTGTTCATTTTGGGTCTATCCAGAGTGGAGAAAGTCTGTGCAGCCAAACTTGTTCCAAAGCAGTTCATCAATCTGTAATGTTTTCAAGAAAGTTTTGTTTTGCCGCTGTGTCTACTAAAGAGTTTAAGGCTGTCCTGGCAGAGGATCAAACCCTGTGTTTTTTGATACTATACTGACTTCACAAGGATTTGCAGGATGGACTCAATTAAGTCTAAAATTTAGGAAGGTGTGTCTTTCTGGTCTTTACATTAAATGCGTACTGCTTCTCAAGTATTCCGGAGTTGAACATATGCCACGTTTTGAAGCCAGTATATTTGAAGGTCCACAAAGAAATGTACTATGCTACGTATAACATATCCCCTGGAAACAATCTAAGGTATATTTATATTTTCTTCTGGTGTGAGAGATGTTAGTAAGTGCTTCCAGTAAAAGAGCATATAAAGGTGAATCCTAAAAGCCAGGGTAAAGAGTTGTAGGATATTATTATTTATCACTAAGTAACATTGCAAAACTCTCCATCTTCATTTCATTGGAGCCCTGGCTGTGTGTCGAAAGACATAATAAAACCAATCAGTATATTCTCATTTTTCTGTGTGCAAAGATGAAGTCATGGCATATGGTCAGCTCACCAGTGCTGTTAATAATAAACCACAGCTAATTAAGCGCTGATTTATTCCTCTGCGTAAGTGAAACAAATTGCTTTAACAGCTTTTGCTGAGGACCATCTAGTCAGATGGATTATGTATAGGAAGTTCAAACTAAAAATTATTAGAGATCATATTTCAGTGTGGTGGAGGTTTATGGTAGAAACAATTAGAAACCTAACAGAATGTGTCCTGTGTTCTCTTTGATGGAAAATCAGATATTAATCTGGGGAAAAGTCTAATTCTCAACACAGCTGCTCCCCTTGCTCTATTGCACCAGATTTAAGCTGGTTAAAAATGGAAACATGTTTAAAAAATTGATCATTGCTTATAATGGCAATAATCACCTTGAAATTGGTTGTTACTACAGTTAATGAACAGAGTATTAGAGCATAAAACGCCCTCGGATTCCCTCAGGCTATTAGCTAACATGCTGGTTGTTAACTGCTGGTTGGATAGTATCTTTATTTGGTGACTCTCTTTCAAAGACATGAAGTAGATCCTGGGAAGCTGTGGGATGGGGTGCTTCCTTGGAGTAGTGGCAGAGAGAAAGTGGGACCTTGGACACGTAATCTCCATGCTGAGAATCCCCTTTCCTCCATATCTGTAGTCCAGTTCTTTTAGAGCATCATTGTCCATGCAAGTGAAAGCCATGCTGCCGGTTGTGAGCTCCCACCAGAGTTTTCCTAGAGAAGATTTTCCCAAAAATGAGGCAGGGCCACCTGTTGCAGGGTGTTGGAGGTCTCACACAGGCAACCCCTGGGGCTCTTTGCAAGTAGAAGATTGGCTTGGCTGATTGGGATGGAGAGAAGCCTTTCCTTTTAAGAAATGCATCATGAGATTTTGCACTTCTGCTGGTAGCAGTACGGTACAGTTGCAAAAAAGATAGGAATTGTTCAGTTTATTGCACTGAGCTTTGCATAATCTATGTTTCTTTTTCTTGCATTGCTCACATAGTTCCTTACAAAATCCTGTCTGATGTGGGATACTGCTTTAGTTTAGATTGCTTTCTGCTCATTGCTTTCTGAACTGTGAAGTAGTAAGGGGCTAATAAAATTATATCACTGGAATTGCCTCTGCTGACCTAAAGATTCAGTTTTGCCTACTGGGGTTTTCTGGTGTTCATAATTTTATGGTTTACTAGTCAAAGTTTTGGTATCTTTCAGAAATTTATTGTCACAAAGCATTTATGACTAACTTGGTGTCTGATCCCAGGAGTCTGAAGTAATAAGAGCAAATTTCACTATTACACATGCTATATTTAGGGGTGTTTTTTCTCAGCAGTGTTGGGGCCCTTTTCTCCTAGAGAAATAGCACTTTACCAGAGCTAGTTGAAACTTGTGGCAGTGAATTTTTTCCCATGACTTGTGATGTGTCCAAAACGTTAAAAATGCATATGGAAACAAGTGAGTGATTTTGGGTAAATTTCTGAGTGTTTGATGGAAAAGGTTAAAGTGAAACATTTTTTTCGTAGCTGATACCTGGCTTATAGCACTAGAGGTTTGTTGTGCAGACCACCACAAGCTTTTTATGGGGCTTAAAAGCAGTTTATATCATGTTGCAACTTCAAATAAAATTATGATAGCTCAGAAAATGCTTCACAGACATAAAATTCCATGTGTCAGCCTACAGTTTCAATATCTTAGGTGCAAGAAGAACAGGCTGCTTCAAGCAAGGCATTTCAACTCTGTACTCTGAAGGCTGACTGATTTCCAGGATGCAAATACTCTGTGGTCTGTCATGACCTTTTAAACTTCCTTATCAAACTGAAGAGAGGCAACTTGCTGAATATAATCTCTGTAGAGTGGAAGCTTTTTTATTTTTCCCCCCCACATTATTCTGGCATTAGTTTATGTAACTTCATTTTCCATCAGGGTGTCAACCATTCTTTTCTCCTCCGTCATGGGCCATACTCTCCTGCAGCAACTGGTAACTCATATGGACCTGTGAAGAAGGCTCTGGCAGAGATGGAAGGGTGGACCCTATGGCCTGGAGGAGCTGTGAAGTTGCCCAGCCTACCAGAGAAGCTGTGGGGCTTGGCCATATGGCAAACAGCTTGGAAAAAGCTATGGCAGCAACAAGCTGCTGCACTGCAGTGGAGAGCGGGGAGCAGGACAGGAGCCGGGCAGTGGCTGCTCCACCAGGCTGAAGCCCCATGGCAGTCCCTAAGCGGGACCAGTAGTGGGGGCAGTAGTGAGGAACCAGTGAACACCGCAACAGACAGATGGGGCGTAAGGATGAGGCATGGCCAGGGTGAGAGGTGCAGGCAGGCCATCCATTAGGGGCATGGGCAAGGTGGTCCCAGCTGAGGCCCGTCAGGGCAGTGAAGGCTCATTAGTGCCCTCAGGAGCCTGACAGCCCCATATGGGTTTTCCTTGATCTCACTTGCCTCTTGGTGGAGTTTACTTTGCATTAAAAGAAACCTGCACTGGGGAAGGGAGTTACTTTTGTGAATGTATTGAAGGTAGTGTGTAGGAGAGCTTGTTTCTTGGCTAGGCTCTAGGCAATATTTAACTTTTGATATAATATTGTCATTAAATGGTATGATTTGAGCAAAGTGAGAATAATATTTCTATCTGTAGGTGTTTTGCCATGATATATTGTGTTGGTGGAGAAGCGAGGTATGGACTGCAATTTCCATAAGAGAAAGCAGGACTGAGACTTTCTACCTACTCTCCAGATGTTCCCTCTGGACCACAAAATAAACTATGAGTCTCAATCTTCTTCATATCTGACTTTCATTTTATTAACAGAAGTATCTGTGTCAAGTGAAATGGTGTAGGCTTATTTGAAGTCTGGGTTTTGTTGGCCCAAGAAGATAAAACCTAAACCCATTCAAATTTGGTTCAGCATGAACAGAAGGGTTTTTTTCTTTTTTTCTTAGTTTTAATTCATCTGCCAAAATGAAAAGAAATTATTCACACAGTGCTACCTGACAGTTTGTTGGAGAAATAGTCTTCTGAAAAATGTTTTGTAAAAGTTCTGTGGTTTGCTTTGTGGAAGACAAAATGCTTCACTCAGAATTGAATGAAAGCTGTAGAAGGATTGCAGTAATTTAATATGTTTTATCCTAAATCCTGTAACATTTCCTCTGTAGTTACATCTACTCACGCTACCTAATGAGCTCCTGTGCTGATCAAAATTCCCAGACACAAATGCCATTGAAAGTATAATGATGTTGTTAAAATGTAAACAGCATTTTCTGTTTCTCTACTAAAAACTACCTGAAACTTTTCAGCTAAATGGTTTATTTGGTTTCTACTGAGTTGTACTTAAAGTGCTGCACTTTGCTGTTGTAGGAAATCAAACGTGTTCTACTTATCACAAGTAAGATGTGGGGAGAGAGTAAGGCTATTTTTTTTTCTTTGGTTTTGGTTTAGTTTTCTGTTTGTTTAAAACCATAGTTGTTAATATCGAACACAGCTATTGTAGTTAAAACCCCAAGAGACCTATGTCCAGCAGCCAAAGCATAGAAGAAAAACCTCTTCTCTGATTGAGGACACTTGCCAAAGTTACATCAAAACCAAAGTGAAGTTGTGTCTAAGCCAGCTGATCTTTCTGATTATTGTATTTTGGTACCGAGAACAAAAACAAGATCATCAAGCACCTGCAGAAAAAGGCACATGTGGAAAATACACTTTCAGTGTTGAATTTACTTCCAGTTTTAATTTTGAGTAAGAACTCCTTTTGATAATGGCTATTATTTCACTAGGGCTGCAAACAAAGTATACTTTGGTGTGAATGAGGCTAGTGGACCTTCCTTCCAGTTAGCCTGCAGGTAAACTCGATTTCGGTATAGTGCCCCAAACCTTAAGGCAAATACCATAGAGAGATTTTTCTGGTAGTGTTGAAAACCCCAGAAGTATCTTTGTTTCTTACTCTTACTGTAACAGGTAAGAAAATTATTTGCAATGTAGCAGTTGTTACACCTCCCCATCCCCACAAGTGATAATGAACTGGCATTTTATTGCTTAGCTGTTTCCGCTACTAACAGTCTACAAGGAGGCATTTTCCTGAAAGGTTACTGAAACCCAGAGAGAGAAAAAACCAAAACTGGGCAACTATATTTCCTGATTTCTTTTCAGCACTGTAAAGGTGTTGTCCTTAGCCACTTTATTAAGGAAGCAGCTTTCTCGGAAGAACTGGTAGCATAAGAAAAGCTATCATGGATCAGAAAGGAAATTTAGGACTTGGAGTAGAGACACCAGGGGCTACAGCTGGAGGTATGAAGATATTAAAGCTGGGGTAAGTCTGAGTTTCTCCTCGCTTCTCAGAGTAGAAACAAGAGAAGGAGGCAAAAAAGTAGCCTAATATTAACATCATTTCCAGACACATAGTTTTCCCCAAGAAGTTTAAAGCTTTCTTGCTTCTGTGTGAAATGCATCTTAGCTGGAGTGGAAGAATGGTGGGCAGAGGACAGATTTTTCTGAATCTTTGAAGAGATGCTCATAGTGAGGCTTTTAGAGCTTAGTTAGATTACAAAATAAGGATGAGGCTTCCAAAAGAAAGAATAGACTTCTACACAAAGTTCAGCATGCTGTAAGCTGACTAGCAAAACAGAGGTGACCGGCAGTTGTTAGTTCCTTCTTTGACCTTCACTGCAATAGTTTTGTATTCTGGCATAGACAAAAGCCTAATTCTCAAATCAGCTCTGGTTTGAGAAAACAAGACATTGAATGAAATCCCAGTATTGAGTCACATTGCGCTTCTCCCGTGCAAGAACCCTAATGTGCTTTTCAAGTTGCTCTGTGAGGACTTTTCTTCCTCAATCACTTTCTTTTTCTTGAGTCCGCTTCCACCTAAGCTTCAGTGTGTTTTCACAGGAGTTTTTGGCCGAGTATCACTGCTACCTACCCAGCCCTCACAGTAGCAGAGTTAACTCCTGCTTCTTGTGTTGTCTGTGGTACAGCATGTGAGCTCTCTGTGTCTCTGCTTAAGAGACCTGCCTGTGCATGTCTGTTTGTACAAGCAATGTATGGGAATTGAGCACTCACTGGTTGCTTTTACCAGCTGATGGTAGCAAAAGCAAAGCAGTTGCAAGCGGGTACAGACTTAAGTACAGACTTAAAGCTTGCTGCTTTAGAAAAACTGCAGATTCACATTATATTAAACTCTTGCAGTAACTGGTCTCCTGGAACAGTACATTTGTTCTTGTAATGGAGTTTAGTTCTGCACTATAATATAAAGTTCTACTTGTAAATAGTTTGTAAAAGGTTAATAATTAAGAGTATGAACAGGTATAAACAGCTTGGCCTGTAACACACTCTACACAGAGTCTGTCTAAGAGCTTATGTACTCATTTGTTCAGATACACCTCAAATTTGGATAGCTTCATCTTGTGTTTTGGAATTACCTCCCTGTCTCTGCCTTCCACCTTTCTTTGCAAAACTTTCATGTTGTTATAGTGGCATAAGGGAAAAATTAGTCCAAGTTGAGAAGAGACATGGAAAATATACATTTGTTTTTAAAAGAAGGTTTTGTTGTTGCTTCTGTTAGTTGTATTATTAAGCAAAATTAACTCTCCACGCAAATAATCTGAACTTTCTCACCCAATTTTTGTCTCTCTTTGTTAATGCAAAATAACATTTCCTATGCTTAAAAACATGCTTGAATCTTAGGTATGTCCTACACAACGGTTAAACACCTGTGAGGAGATTTCCTCTCTTAATGACCTCTAAGAGTCAGCATGCTCATCATATCTGCCTACTGAGACATGCTGTTTCCCTCTGTGTTGTCACTGCTCCGTGGCTCTGAGCTGCAGGGGCGACTGCTATAAGAAGTCACGAGTACTTGCCTCAGGTTATGTACCTGCAGCCTGCCTGGCCCAGAAATGGACATCAGGACCAAGAAATGCTGCTGCAGCTCATGTGCTTGGTGTAATTATGGGTTTGGCTGACAAGTGGGAAGTTTTGCTACTTCCTCAGACAGTAATTTCTTCAGTCTCCGTGTCTTAAAGCCTTAACTAATGATCCCTAAGATGGACTTCTCCCCAACCTCACTAACTAATTAAACAATTCAAAACAAAGAGTTCTTCAGGCTGGAAAATATTGCTGAGAGGGCCTTTAGTGCAAACATTAGCATTTCCACAGAATCCATAACCATTAGGAAACAGAAGTATGATGCCCCAGACGGTCCTGTCTTCATTTCAATATGCTCTGCTATTACACGTTAGCACATTTTTATACTGCCCCTCTCCCGAGTGCCCAGGTCTCTGTCCCCCGCAAACATCGTATGTTGCCTCTTGGGTCTGTTCTTTTCTCTGTGTCAAATGCTGCGTTGAGGGGTGTGGGACAAACGGCGATAGTGTCAGCGGTGTCTGGCTTCTCTGCTGCAGTTTTAATGCAACTTGCTCTCAAGTGTGCCATGCTTGAGTTTTTGAAAGGGATATTTATTGTTCCGCTTGCCAGTAGGAAGAGCAGGATAGTTCTTTGCCTGAATAAGAATACTGTGTGCTTCTCTCTCTGACTATGCATTGAAAAACAGCTGAAAAGCAACAGGAGGGGAAAGGTGGGGAAATGATAACTTGAATAGAATATTGCTGTTCAGGAGGGCAGAAAAACTCTGAGGGGAAGAGGCATATTTGTAGGGAGGTTTTCCAATAGAGCATGTTGCATATTGTTTTCCTAGACTCTGCTAAATATCTGACAACAGTGAGAACATGGTTGAAATTACTAATGGTTTACAGTATTTTGACAGTGGTATAGGGAAGGACCAATTTAAATTTTTCATATGGACTAAATACAAAGAAGAGTTAACACACAAATACTGTGGGTTTTACCCTCCCTAGAGCTGAGAAAAGCTGTCCTGTAATTTTGCCAGTCTGTGCCAGACAGAATAATCTTGGGTGATTTACATGAGTTTGGAGCAGGTAAGACCAAAGTTTGAATGATTGGTGTGGCTAGATAAACACTGAAAGAATGAGCTGACTTGCAGAACATTTAATTGGGGGATCTGTCACCATTTGCTTTGCTCAAACTGGAATCTGGAAAACTAGCTCCATACAGCATTCTTGCGGAACACAACAAATTTAAAGCAACTTTCAAGGAAAAGTAGTCACTTAAAGCATAAAAATAAGAAGTTGGAGCTCTGGCTGTGAACATTTTCCTATCGGTTTCTGTTTTAACACAACGTGATTGTGATTTTTAAAAAAAATTTATCTTAAAGCTGCAGAGCTGAAATCATAAGCTTGAAACAAAAGGTCACTTTTTATTTACATGCACTTTACAAGCACACTGTTATGATGCAATGGCTCTTTGGACATTAACTTTTTATTTGGGCTTAGCTTTGATGTAGCCATTTGCAAAACATTGGAAATGCAGTTGGGCAAACAGCAAGGGCAAGTGAAAAATGGCTGCAAGCCTGAGCTAGGATCTCAGGCTTATGAAATGCTGTTTCAATGAACAGTAACTGTTGAAGGTTGTCTCCATATTGAGAGGTCTCTAGACAGATTATGCACAAAATTAGTGTACCCCAGTGTGCTACTGTTCTTACAGCTCTGTGATTGGAACTACTTTTCATGAAAAAGGGACTTTTTAAAAAATTTGCTTTAACTTCTTTTGAGGAAGGGCAGTGGGTTTAAGGTGCATTTTCAGTACTGTTCTCTGTCACCATCTTTCCCTCATTTGCAAGTCCACATGAAATGCTAACCAAAGATTGGACCATTCAGTGCCACAAAGTGATCGTAACTAAGAAAAGGATAATTGTACTTTGCAAGACACAAAGGTTCGCATAATTTGTGCATTCAGTGTCAGTCATTAGCAGGTATTTATGAAGGAATATAAGAACCAAGGATAAATCTTGCCCTGCCCATCCCACAAAAAGTCAGTTTTCACAGAAAAGTCAGTCAGTCAGAATTCACAGAATTCACAACTTTATTTTGACCAGACATCTCTTTAAAAAAAATATATATATATTGTCAAACTGTGATACTAAGTACTCTGCTCAGGGCAGCTCTGCTGTATGTTCAGATCGCAAAGGCTGTTGTACTGCCAGAGTCAACTCCAGGACTGTGGTCAGATTTTTAATTATGTAAATCCTAGTGGTTCCACTGGCTAGAGAAAACCATGTTGATCTGTTTGGGTTAAGGATGTAGCCTGTAACTTTTATGTCTTTAAAGCTTATCTAAGTTTTCTGTTACTCCTTGGCGGATTTTTGTGGCGATGTTTCCGTAATTACATAGGTCCTTGGAGTAAGCTCCCATCTGATAAACCTTTTTACATGGTTTTGAACTCTGTATTCTCCTGTAGCCTTTTTCATGGGGCAGTAAAGTCCGTACTGTCCAATAAACAATTAAGGGGACAAAACCAGTCTAAATATATTATTCTTTCATATTGTTCTTTGAACTCTGTCTCAACTTCTTGACCCTTTACTCATAGCAAAGATTGTGTGAGTTCAGTGAAACCTATTTGCTGCCTCGCAGTCTGTACCCCCATCTGGGCAATGTGATGGAGAGAGTTTAAGTCTTTCACACTGCCAGAGAACTTCATCATGGGGTCATGGGGTGTCCC
Organism: Machaerirhynchus nigripectus; assembly: GCA_013397975.1. Lineage (NCBI taxonomy): Eukaryota > Metazoa > Chordata > Aves > Passeriformes > Dicruridae > Machaerirhynchus > Machaerirhynchus nigripectus. The sequence continues at coordinate 67,956 of VZRQ01011092.1, forward strand.
CTTCCCCCCAGCCACAAACTGTCAAATAGAACTCATTTTCCATCAACAGAGAGCTCAGCAAAATGGGGGGCCATCAAAATTAGCTGTAGAAGAGGCTTACTGAAAACCATCTTTTCTGCTCTTTGCAGATGGAGGACTGTACTATACTGATTTTTTTTCCCATGCTTTGTCTAGGCAGTTTCAGAAAGATTCAATCAATAGGGCTCAGCTGTTTCCCTTGAGAGACTATTCCACAGCCTAATGGCTAACATTTAGCCATTTTGCTAAATGTTTCCAGATAGCCATCTCTTCCTCTGCCCCATACACAGTTTCATCCCATCACTTCTAGTTAGTTATACTTCCATGAGCCAACTGATATAAAATCTTTCTTATTCACAAGAAAAATCTGTTTTTCTTTGGGAGGAAGAAACAAAGGCTTGACTCAAGATGAAGCTTCTCCATTTCCAGTGTTTAGGGAAATTTTCTTTCTTGTCGCCCTCTTTCTAGCAAGAGTTGAGAAGTGTTAATAGCTGGAGGTGCTTCACACACACACACACACACACACATATGCAATCATTCAACTGTATATTTTAAGTACTAAACCCTACTGTAGGATCTTTAGTGAATGCCCCAAATATCTGAGATGATGGAGGGAAGCTTGGGGGGCTGTGTTTATTGTCTTCTTTACTTTTTATTTTCCCCTCAAGAAATTTTTAAAATTTTTCTGTATACAAACAACTTTCAATACAATACTGATGTTTGTCTCATTCAAAGTGAGATTTTATTCTTCTTTCATGAGACTGACATCAGTGTATCTGGAAAGGGATGAAAATGGCCAAGATACTTTTCAGAGTGTGATTCAGAAGGGTTTAGGTCTATCTAGGAGTGCTGAGTGTGGCCTTTTTGGTCTCTGCACTCAGTCCCAGCTGGGATGTGCAGGTAACACTATTGTTGTCTCACCTTCTTGGAGCATCTGGCTCCAGCTTGACCTTCCTGTAGGGTAGTCTCTAGGATTAGGAAGTTTAGCAGACTCCAGGTGGTGGAAACAAAGGATTTAGGTATCTTTGAGGTGCCACACCAGCTGTGCAGTGGCTTTGTGAGAATTATTGTGGGAATAAATCAAGTAAATGGAGTAGATTTATTGATAAGGTTTTAGGTGTAACTCTCTGCAGGTAGGTGCTATGCTTTGACTAAACAGTGCTGAGGAATTGCTTTAACTTTTTTTGCTCTGAATGAGGTCTGCTTTTTGCAGTGTTACTTGAACATACCAACTCTGACTTTATTCAAACTGTACTGATAATGGTATTGAGGTCTTCTATTTTTCTCTATTTTTTTCTGCTTTCTCCTTTCTGCTGTTCTCCCTTATAACACAAGGGTCAGTAGAAATGGTCTCCTGGAGGAAGACTATGTTCCAGAAGATATGCTTGCTTTATTTAATCACCCTTGGAGCTTTTATTTTGCTAAAGGACTAAAGTGACAGCCTTTAGAGAATAATTATATGAAACACCATGTGTGAGCAAAGTGTGAAATGTCTTCAGGACCAACCAAAGCTATAGAAATTTTTATTAAATATTAATGCCATGCATTTACGAAGGGTTTGCCAAGCAGATGTTAAGCTGGTCTTCATGGTAATTTAATTGAGCAAGGAACATTTCCTGCCATTTTTATCAATGTCAGGCTTTACATGACATTTTACACTAAAAATATAAAATGTAGAGAAAGAGAGAGAAAAATAATTAATAATCACTTTCCATTCATGAATATCTTAGTATTTCCCTTCAGAGGATTTAATGTTTCTCCTGAATGTTTTTCTTGGAGGCCAATACACATCTGAGCTAACCTGGACTGTGTGCAAATTCTTCCACAGGGCCTCCATCTGGAGTCTGGCCCATTCCTGCTAATGCAATTTTTGTTTTTCTGTTTGTAAAAGATGATGATGACACTGAAAGCAAACCTTAAGTTATTCTGAAGATTCTGATATAGAGCTCTGAAAATATCTGTGCATAGAGTCCTTCTTTTCTCCTTGGAGCATCACACGATGATCAAATGTCACAGCAGGATCTTTCTGTACAGAAAATACAGATTGATTAACCTTACTGACATTATGCCTCTGCAAAGTGTAACATCTTAACAGGATTTGGCATCTTAAAGCATTTGATTATATACAACACATCAAGCAAAAATAAATAAGAAAAATAATAAAACAAAAAAGCAACTGAACTGTCTGTAGGTCAGGTGCACTATAATGAGCCTATTCATGAAATATCACTGAAGGCCCCCTCCGCACAAGTATGACATTATTTACATGGAAAAAGTGTGGTCACACTCCTTGTAAATGTTGTTTTAAATTTATGAAACTGTTTTTCCCCCCAAGATGTAAGTGGACTTGTCTCAGTTCCATTCCCCAGAGACAACATCTGTCCCCCACCTGATGGGTGGGTGATCACTGTGGTTGACATGACCAATTCTAGCTCCAGCTGAAGAAGGAAAAAATTGATCATAATAAATAAGAGCATGGTAAGGCTGAGATGAAATGAAAAATCATCAGCTTGGTTTGTGGGTTTGACCTGCCTGCCAGTAATGACACAGGCTTCCCATCATCTCTGGGAACTTCTGTAGGCACTGCTGAAATAGGTTATGTCTGTGTTACAGCCCCAGAACTTTACCTGCTTCACTCACTACTCTGCTCCTGCTGTGGAGGAGGTATGGCCCATTATTTTGGTTCATTGGATGCATCAGAGAGGGTCCTGCTTGAGGCAAAGAAGGTACATTTACAGTCTGGCTACTCTACCGGGATATTGAAGATTTGATCGGTCAAAGGATCATCATGCTCATTCCTGACTTCCAGTTAAATCCCGACAAGCCCAGCCTGTAGGGTAGAGCAAGGAAAACTCTTTGTTGAGGAACCAGGAGATGGTACAGGGGCAGAACACTTGCCTGCTTTTACCTCCTAAATACAAGGAACTGATTATAATAAGTTCAAGGGAAAAGCACTAAACAGAGCCCCTTCCTTTGGCTTCTAGAACTGTTGCCACTGGTTTGTGTGGATGTGTGCTTGGTTGCCTACAAGGAGGGAAAATGGAGAGGATTTTTCAGACTACTTCTGTGCTATTATTCTGTAGCAACAATGTGGGAATGCAGTAAAGGTTGACTTTTTAATGAGGTCTGTACCAAATCCAGATGTGTGCAGAAGACTGTATGTTATGTATGCCACACAGAAATACGAAGTCTCCCATATCTTCTGTAGAATAAACTTAGAATGTTGAAGTAATTTTCTACATATGCTCAGAGATAAAAAATTGGTTTCTTCCCAGTTCTCTGTACAGGAGGAAAATTAGTTTACTTGCTCTGAAAGGTTTAAGTTCTCAATGAGTTGTCCCTCTAGATTGGTTTGAGATCAATATATCTGGTTGACAGGCTGAGGATGAAAACGCTATTTATCAGTGTTGGAAGCTGGCCTGAGACCTGATCAAACCATTGCTTTAAATTATTTTGAAAGAAGGAGAAGGCTTAATACTTACTTGAAGTTGCTTGTTAACCACTCATGTAATTTTTCACCCTCTCAGCAGAGTGCTGAGCAGTATGAGCTACAAACATGAAAATTGTAATCAAATACTGCCTAATACCTGGTGTTCTGCTAAGTAGTAATTGACGGAATTATTTTCCAAACTCAGCAATGGGCTTTAAGTTTCTCCATTGTGCCTGACATCTTTCCAGCTTCTTCCACATTTATTTGATACCATTTAGTCATATTCATTGCAGGAAATGTTGTCCAAGAGGCTGTAACACAATGGGAATGTTTTGTATTTCACAGGAGTCTGTATGCCATAAAGAAACAGAAAGCCCAGGAAGGGGCAGGCAGAGCTGCTGTGTGTTGCAAATATCTAGTGACCCTCTTGAAGGCCAAAGATTTATCCTGTACTTTGAACTTCTGGTTTTGGAAGTAGTCAGCAGAAGTTTTCTCAGCAGAAGTTTTCCCAGCAGGCTTTCTGCCCAAGATGCTTGCTTTGAGTCATGTGGCTAATGCTGACTCAGCATCCTTGATTCAGTGCTGCTGCTGTAGCTTAAATGGTTTTACAACCTCCCAAACTGCCAGAAAGTGGTTCACCACTATCTCTTGTACGCTCCTCATTATGCATACACCTAGAACTGGAGGTTCTGCTGGCTCTGGAATCTGAGCTCTTACTTTTATTAGCACAGTTGTGCCAGTAGCAGAGTTAGAACTCCACACTTTAGACTACACACGGCTTGTCACTTTCAAATTTTTCTTACCTGAGTGAAAATAGCTTTGAGTATGCAACGCTTTCTGGGGTTTGATACAAAGATTGGAGGATTTGGGGTCCTTGGGTGGGAGATAAAAACGTGGGGGAAAGAAGGTCAAACATCAAAGGTTTCTCCGCCTTTTCATTTTCTGAACTTGTAACTAACTCCTGGAGGTTTATCAGGAAATATAAACCATCTGCATGAGGAGGAGTTCTCACTGTATGAAAAGGAGTTCAGGCCCTGTGTCCAGCCATCAGTGCCCTGTATGACTTCCCAGAAGAATGAGAACTAGTATCAATTGTTGGTGTTTTTTCAAAACATATGGTGCATTTCACTGTTCAGAGTTTATGCTCCACATATGATGGGCACACAGCTGCCATTAACTTTAATGAGAATTGCATGCACAAGGGGAGCATATAGGCCATATCTTGAATCCCTGGATTTTTACTACTTTGTGTTACAAGCTGAGATAAATTAATATGTATCTGTACTGCCTACTTCAGTATGCCAGCTCCAGTGGATTTTGCCATATTTGATCGTTATCTATACTTTACATCTTTCTTAGGGGGATGTCTTGTGGGCAAGACAAGCCAAGATGCTTGGCCAGAGGCTCATGTCTGACTCAGAAAATGAAATGGGGTGTTGAAAAGTACTTGGAGGACATGGTGTGCAGCCCAAAACACTGTGTGCACTCTAGACAGCGGAGGGGACAGGTCTGTATCTGGTATTTCTTGCTCAGGTTCATGACTCTAGTGGTTTGCTTCTGAGCAAAGTGTATTGCAAAGATATTTCTTTTCAGCTAACTCACGAAGCGTTAAACCCTAAGCTGAGGTATCTGATGGGGATATTGCTCACTGGAACACGTTTACATTATTGGGGACTTGACAGCATGCTTCTTGATAATCATAGAGGGACTGTAGATACAGCATCTCAGAATAAGGATCCTAAACAATAAGTGTTTGTGCCAGGGAGATCAGGCTGACAGTGCCTGAACTGGTGGGGTTAAGAGGCCAGAGCAGGTGTGGGGAATCCAGAGCCCAGGACTAACAGTGCAGGATGGTGTCTGATTGCAATAGATAGCTGAGCCAGGTCTGTAGAAACACAGCCAAGCCTTTGCAAACACAAACAAGCTACTTTAGGGTGCAGAATGCATGTAAACCAATGGTAAGTATATATTACATGTTCCATCTTTTGTACTAATTTCACAAAGAATATATTTATTCCAGGCTCTGGTGCAAGCAGTAATGCCTCATTCATATAATCTCTGGATATCAACAGCTCCGTCCCAAGGCAGGATACAAAAGCCTAAAGAGGATTGGCATGTTTGCAATCAGCTGCCTATGCTGAAGCAAGGCTTTTATCTGTAAGGTCTGAATTTTCTTTGCGTATTGGAGCGGTAAAATACTAATTTCAGCAGTTTAAGGGCAGGGATTGTCCCACTGTACTCAGCATTGGTGAGGCTGCACCTCGAGTCCTGTGTTTGGTTTTGGGCTTTTCACTTCAAAATTGAGGTGCTGGAGTGAGTCCAGAGAAGTACAGAGGACCTGCTGAAGGATCTGCAAAACAAGTCCTAGGAGGACCAGAGAGCTGAGTGAGATGGGGCTGAGTGAGATTGTTTAGCCTGGAGAAAAGGAGGCCTGGTCTCTACAAGTCCCTGAAAGAGGCTGTAGTGAAGTGGGGATTGGTCTGTTCTGCCATGTCTCAAGTGAAAGGATGAGAGGAAATGGCCTTAAGTTATACCAGGGGAGGGTCAGATTAGATATTAGAAGAGAAATGTTCACTGAAAGAGTGGTTTGGCATTGGGATAAGTTGCCTGGAGAGATGGTGGAGTCACTGTCTCTGGAAGTGTTCAAGAGGTGTCTGTATGTGGCACGTGGGGATACAGTTTAGGGGTGATTAGGGTATTGCTGGGTTGATGGTTGAACTTGACGATCTTGAAGGTCTCATCTAACCTTGATGATTTTGTGATTCCATGAAAAACAGGAAAACGTAGAGCCATTAATACAATAGATAAAACACATTCAAAAGGAGCATCAGGCAAAGTCTAGAATTTACCGTTTATTTTGATAAGAAAATAAGAGGGAACATCACTCTTTAAATCAGCCATGCAACTACTTCAGTGAAAGCTGCTTGTCTCTTTTGTTATCTTGTCTACTGATAGACAAGACTGTGTGTACATTTGGACAGAGAGGCGCTGTGGGATGTATTCTTTTCCCAGCTGCTGGCAAGTTTATCATAGGTTTATGAATTTGTTCTGGTAAAAGATGACGGTGTTTTTTGTTGATGGTTTTCTTTTCCCCTCATGGGCAGAGCTCTTATGTTGTTAAGACCTCCTATGTTGTTCAACTATTGAATTTTAAACTGGAAAAATAGAAAGATAGAAGGTTAGTCATATGGACGCATAGCTGACTAAGAAGGAGGGGTTTTCCAGCTACGGGCTAAGATTGTGGTCTTTCACAATGGAAAAACTGAGATTAGGATAAGACTATCTTATAAGATAAGATATCTTGTAAGACTAAGGATGGAGGAATAAAAAAGAATCAGGAAAAGGTAAAGAGGAAGATGTGGTAGTCTAGGAAATTACAATTTCAACATATTTGGTATAACAGCCATGAATATTCCTCAGTTGTTGAGGGATTTTGCAGCCGTCTGATTTAGGAATGGGGTGTATGTGACCTTTGCACTGATAGGACCATATCCACTTTATACTTGCAGAGGTCAAGGAACCCTAGTTATGAAAATAATTTGCATTTTTACTTTTCTTTTGCTAGAGTCCATTCTGAAAAAAAATAAAATTCTTGGACACTGCAGTAGCAAGGAAAGAAAGCAATGGCATGTTTTCTTGTCCTGACATGACTGCATGCTGTAACCTTCATTGTTCAGTTTAAATACTCCAAAATCATCAGAAACTTGACTCTGAATGAACCACTTAACTCTGCTATGATGAGAGAATGTGACTGCCCTTAATGTTACGGAAAGAGATGTCTGCCTTTAGTGCCAAATGTCCTTATTTGAAGGCTGCTCTCTCCTGCTATGTTTGAATTTTCTGAAGGTCTCGATTTCATTCTCTGGATAAGGATCAGAACTTTCAAAACTTGGGTGCCTCAGCCTCCATTCTGCACCACCGTATTTCTGGCAATGTTCAATAATTGTTTGTCTTGAAAGCTGTTACTCTAGGAAAAATGGATCCTGTTAAGACTGAGCAGGGGGAAGAGGAGGGTTGAAAGACTGACCTGACTTCTGATGATGCTCATCCTTATTGCAGTGTCCTACTGCAAGGGGAGGTGTGAGGCTAAGGTGTCCACAGGTAGCACAGTCCTGAGCTGAGTTATTAAGCCCTGGTAAGAGACCAGAGAGCTCACTGGATCAGTCAAAACCAACCAACCAATCAACCAACCAAAAAACCCCTACCACCTTTGGACCTCAGTTGTGTTTCAATTGGGAGAATAAAATGTGCTTTTCAAGGAAACTATTCTTTTCCTCTTTCTTTTTGCTGTGATGCAATTTTCAAGGGGGACTTTGATATTCAATTAATTTTGCATTTTAGTGCTGGAAGCTAGACAGCACCATGAGATAGCTTGGTTCAAAGATGCTCCCAGATATAATACTGGTTTTTTTCTTTTTTAAATTTGTTCTTGGGATGAACTGAAAATGTTAAAACTGCAGCATTTTTCAATCAAATGTAACTGGTATTATTCAGCCTTGTACAATCAAAACTCAGAGTTGGGCTGCTTGAAAATGCAAGAGGAACTTTTGAATAGTGGGCTGTACTTCCAGAACACATTTGCTTCCAGTGTTCAGGCTTGTCCCTGTGGTGCTGTCAGCTGGAAACACATCTTCTAAAATGGCAGGTGAAGTTGTAATGTAACCACCTCATTTTGGTGATCTAAAGCTTCAGGAAAAATGCCAAGTATTGAAAGCTTCCTACTGATAAGAATACTGTTAACTGGCAACCTAAAAATCCAGATTTTCTTTTTTTTCCCCCATCAATCCTGTCCAGGGAAGTTTTCACCTGATTCTTTGCCCAAAACTGCCTCTTCTTTTAGGAGGAATGAAGTAGCATTGCCTCCATTTGCCTGAAAACCAGTATGTTCTTACCGAGACTGTCCTCTAAAATCAGGAATGGCAAAATCTTGACAGCTGAGTGGCCTTTGTAGTCTGTGTGATGCCACATAAACACAGAGATTTTCAGTCTTCAGGTACTGTATTTTTTTTGCAGCCACATGTCTGACTAAATCAAATACTAAAAAACCAAACTAACCACAGCCTGCTTATTTTCTCAAAAAATGCATCCAGATCAAGGTAATATCGGGACTTTTGTCCTCTGTCAGGAAGGGATGCAGCAGGAGAGATATGAGTATTCTGGGACAGCATAGCCACTTTCTTGTCTGTCAAGTTAATTTGGCCAACTTTAGTGGTCTCCAGTGCTTGCTCCATACAAGGGTAACAACACTGTGCTGGCACCTAATGTCTTCTAAAGCAATAGTCTCCTTTTTTTTTTTTTTTTTTTTTTTTCTCTTTTTTTCCCGGNTCCTTTTTTTTTTTTTTTTTTTTCCCCCTAAGAAAATAGGTGTCTCATTGAGTAGTCAAACTATAGTTAAGCCCCAAGATTAATTTCTGTTCCTTACCCCCTGCTGCCCTAAAAGGTGACCTTGAGGCAGATCTCTCTCCAGTTACACCACCTTGGCTCTCAAGTCCCTGTGCTTTCCAGATACTGTGAAATATGTTCACTTGTTGAAAAATTTCTTTGTGTTGTGGTTTTGAATACTCTGTAATAGGCAAAACAACAACTTTCCTTTTTTTTCCCTAGAACTTCTCAGCTGCATCCTTTTGACATTATTTATTGAAGGCAGATACATTAACAGTTAATACTGGGTTTAATTCTGCTCCCCCCTCATAGTAAATGTTGATTCCAGCTCTTCTGATTTTGATGAAGACTGGCTTTGCTGGCAGCCTGTGGCTGGCACAACTACAAAGCTGATTTTGGGAACCTTAGAGGTTTATTTAGATTCCTTGGATGTTTTGGCTTGATGGTATCGTGGGTATTTTGAAAACTTTTGAAGCCTTTTCAATTCCTAACAGCACCAGGCAGGCAGACATAGAAACACACAGGGACTAGGAAGCCAGTGCCATCTTTGCTTTGTTCGTCAGGCTTGTAAGTGTCTCTGGGGGGCGAGGTGGGGGGCCAAGAACAAAAAGGAGTAATAATAGCAACTGGTAGATGGGGACCATGTTCTTCACCTCACTGGGGGAGGATGGAGTGGCAAAGATGATGCTTTGTGTGCCTGCCTTAGTGCAGTTTGCATTGGTGGAAAGAGTAGTGCAGCTGTGAAATTTGGACCCTGTGTATAAATGCTGATTCCCGTGCTTGGTGATCAGTTATGAGCATGAAAACTAGTTCCTAGGGCTCAGCCTGCTTGTCACCTTCAGGAAGTTCACTGCTTTCCTTTATAACTGTGTTATGTGCTGTTTGGATTGGTACCCCAAAGAAACATGCTGCTTTAACACTGATTTCTTTTTTTGTTTGGTTTGGGTTTTCCAAAGGTGTCAGAAGGGGGAAGAGAAATGTATGTGGAGGAATGCTGGGAGCATGTGAAGGCAGCAGTCTCGGGCAAAATGTTCTCAGTGTGCTACACCTGTGTGTTTGGTACTAGAAAATCACACAGAGCTGCTGCTTGAGCTGAGGAGAGGTAGCATCTTTGCATAACATCTTTTTTTCTTATACGTTATGTTATAAAAGTGATCCTCTATGGAATGACTGAGGAGAAATAGCCCAAAATACTTTTGATCCATTTTAAGAATTTGTATGTAGCTCCTAAAAATCATCCAGTGATTTCTTGTTAATGCAGTGAGTCATATTAAATGCCTAAGACCAAGTTGATGCATGTCATTTCTCTTACAGCCCTGTGCTTCTGCATTCTCCCTTCTTCTCTCTATCCTTCTAATTTTCTGGACTTCATAGCATTTTCAGGAAAGCTCTAATGAGGTCGATACTCAAAGAGTTAATTAACTATCTTTCAGCCTTGAGGCCTGCTTGGCTTTCTTGGTGCACCCAAGCATGTAGGAGAAAAAACTGTGTCCAAGAAATGTGGCAGAATATGGCTTTTTCTTCTTTGCCTGAAAGGATGGTGGACAGTGTTTCATGCAGCCATTAGACTTGCTCCATTCCTTATCAGAGTGTTTTGCAGTGTGCAAGAAGAATGAAACCTCTACACAACTTAAATTTTCATTAATTGAAATTAAAGAAGTCTAATGATTAGATGAAGGCTACTTCCTTAATCTTTAACTATTCTCCAGAATTCTGGCAGAAGAATAAAGCTGATTAACTAATTCTGTACAAAAGACCTTCTCTTCAGTTAAATGCCATAGGAATTTCCCAAATGGGAGCTAACAGACAAAACAAGCAATCCTTGTGCTCTGCACTGTCTATCTGAATTGGTTAGCAGAAGTGAATACTCTTGTCTTCAAACGCATCATATTTTCTGACGGGCGCTGCAGGCTGCATCTAAGAACCATCTATGTATGTAATGCCTGGAAAAACTGTGAAATAAGAACTCCTGCTCTGACCTCGAGGTCTCTGCACAGGTGAAGCTGCCCCTGATGTGCTGAAAGGAGCCTTTTCTGGTTTTTTTCTTTTAGGTATTGTGAACATTGGAAATGCTGCTTTTGAGAGTGTCTTGGTAGCAGAGCTGAATGGTTTTAGAAAGATTCCCAACAGAACGAAAAATTGTCAATAAGCAACAACAAATTTTCTCTGAACTGATATACATAGTAAAGGCAAAGAACTTGCTTTAAGGCATGCAGAAAGGCTACTAAAATCAGAATTGATTTTCCCCTGCAAGAGTGATTAGAAACAGAATACATCATTGTTACAATTCATAGTAGTTAGGCTTGTCTTCTGCAGTTAAACCAGAACTGTATGGGGACATGGCAGGCCTGAGAAGAGAAGCAGTGGTTGTTGCACTGAAAACCAAACTACTCCTCTCCTTGGCCCTTACCCCCAAACTCCATGTCTCTTCAGATTTTAGCAAGGACCCTGTGTCAGTTAGCTCCAGTGACCACTGGATGTAGCTGTCGCTTCACAGAAATATGGCCAAGTAGACACCTTTCTGCCTCTTTCAAGATGACATGGCAGAGGTTACTTTTTGCATGGCTTCCTTCCTTCCTTCCTTCCTTCCTTCCTTCCTTCCTTC